>CM044004.1:82877245-83084027 GCA_024085815.1 Flaveria linearis | reverse complement strand
ATTTCTTGAGATATTCACACTGTCAGATCTGTGAATAGTTGAGCTTGTTGCCTTTCAGCTCTTGGAGAATTTGGAAGAGGTCTGGGAAGCTCATATGTTGTCCTGCATCATTTTGAGCACCTGTTCAAGCTGAAACATTCTCACAAGAGGGTTTATAGTTTGGAAACAATTCTAAATCAAATATTACTCAGTCATTCCCCCTAACACAAGGAGTGTGCTCATTAAACAACTATGTTGGATGACTCCTCAAATTGTGATTCTTGATATTGTATACTCTATAAGCTTTGGAGCTAGAAGAGTACCCAATAAAGATAGCATCATCCGACTTCTCAGCAAACTTTCCAAGTTGTCCTTTGTGTTAAGTATGGTACACCTGCAGCCAAAGGACCTTAGAAAGCCAATGAACGGTGGCCTCTTTTCCATAACTCATAAGGGGTTTTTCCATGGGGCTTAACTACAAGAACCCTGTTCTGCACATAGCATGCAGTGCTGACTGCCTCTGCCCAGAATGTTAGAGCAGCTTTGAATCAGCTAACATGGTCCCCGAGCAGCCTCAATAAGTGTCCTGTTCCTCCTCTCAGCAACACCGTTTTGTTGAGGAGTTCTGGAGCACTATATTGTCTGGCAATCCCTTTTGAGTCACAGAATGAGTCAAGAACGAAGTTCTTAAACTCAGTCCCTGATCACTTCTAATAATCTTAACCTGTGATCAGTTTGATTTTCTATTTTAAGAATAAAGATTAAAGTTTCAGCCAGTTTCATCTTTACTTCTTAAAAAGAATACCCATGTAAATCTTGTAAAATCATCAACGATCACAAGGCAGTATGATTTCCTTCCAATGCTCATTATACTTGGGGACCAAAGAGATCCATGTGCAATAAGTGTAATGGAGTAGTGATAGAGTTGACACATTTGGATTTATGAGATGATCTGTGTTGTTTTCCTTTCAGCATGCAACACAGTTATCTTTGCAGAAAAATTCCTTTTTAGGCAAACCATGTACCAAGTTTTTTAACCAATTTATTCATTGTTTTAAAATTCACATGACCATGCGTTTATCCATAGTGTTGACTCATCACTATCAGCTTTGGAAAGAAAGCATGATACTTCACCCATAGGAGAAGCCTTGTTCATATCTAGCTTGTACATATCCCCTTTCCTGGGAGATTCTGAGAAGCAACAATTCCGGAGAATTGTCATCCCTGTCGGAGGATAATGCACTCATGTTCTGTGAAAAGCATCTGATGCTTCTGATCACAGAATTGAGAAAACTTAACAGATTGTGTTCAAGCTGTTTGACAAGTGAACTTTGTCAATGTTTATTCTGCCGTTGGATATACTCCTCTGCCCGAAAATATATCCTCCGCCTCACCTCCAAATTGGACAGCCCTCCATCAAAGTTCTGGAATTGTTGAAGGAGAGATCTGTTCCCTGTCATGTGCCTGGAGCATCCACTATCTACAATCCAGATATTGTTGTTCTGTCAATGGATGTCCCTGCACATAATGAGAAGGGTAGTTTTGTTTGGAAGCCCAATCCTTTCAGGTCTGGGCTCTTCCAAAGATAGTGACATAATTGAACCAAAAGATATGCAGTGGGGTTCAATAGAGGTCATTGTTGAGAAGAGGTTTGGGCTGCAAGCAATCTTCCTTGATCTTCCATCTCCTTTGTTGATTCTTTGAAGATGAGCTTGTTGAAGCTTTTGCAGCATGGTCTTCTTCCGAACTTCTCTCTTTTCGGAGAAGATTTCACCACCTTTTCTTCCGAAGTAGTCTTCTTCTGAGATGTTTCAAGGGACCCTTCTTGTTTCTTCCGAACCTTAGAAGGTTTGGCTTCCGAACCCACTTTCCCTTCGGAAGAAGCAGTTTCTCCGAAAGCAACTTGGCTTCCGAGACCAACTTTCCCTTTTTCATCATTTGGACCTTTTGAATGGTCCAACTGAGAAACCTCTCTGACTACTCTTTTCTAACATTATTTTGCATAATGTGTGCTTGCTGGATTGTAGTAACAATCTTTAGCCATGTGTTGTGCAGACCCACATTATGCATGCAATGTTTAGTCTTCTGGGGAACTTGCAGGTTGCTGTCTTTTTTGGTTTCATCTCTTCATCAGCAACTTTTCCTTTTAACTTCTGATCCTTCGTAGGACAGGAGTGCTGGTACTACACTCCTTTCCGAATCGGAGTACCTACCACTTGAAATCCGGCAGAAATGAAGACACCCTTTTGCTTAGGGTCAAACTTAGCTTGGACTCTGCAACCTTCTTAGCAGTCCTTCTAGCAGCTTTAGCTCTGCTTCTTCTTGCCTTGGTGGTTAGGATTTGTCATCACAGGTGGAGATGGGTGTATCCTCCTGTTTCTCCTCTGTGGAGGCCACTATTTTTGCTTCATCCTCTAGTTCCAATGGAGAAGGGTCAGCAGTTGGAACCTCTTGCTCTTCAGTACCACATCTAGGTAGTCTTATAGACTCATAAGAGTGTGGGGGAGCTATTTCACTGGTTCCCAACCCTTCTTTGTTTTGATAAAACATTTGGAATGAGAGTTGATGCAAGAATGGTTTGGAAGCTTGCTCAGCAATAGCTTGCTTCCTGGCCTGAGCCTCAGTTGTGACTAACTGGGCTTGAACTTTCAGAAAGTTTGGAGATCAGATCTTTGATTTGAGTCTTAATAATTAGTCTTTTCATGTTTAAAAGAGACACAGTTTTCTCTAACTCATCAATTTTCTTTTGATAGTCAGATTCAGCTCTTTTAAGTCAGATTTTAGCACATTTAAAGACTCAACCTCAGATCTGATTTCCGAAATGTAATCCTTATACAATTTAACTTTAGCAATACAGGCAGCAGTACAAAGATTTCATATACCTGATCATCATCTGTTCCGCCATGAGTGCTTGAGCGGAGTCACCTCCTGTACCATGAAGCTCCAGTCAACTTCCTGAGCAACAGCAGCTGTTTCAGTTGACTTTTCTTCATGCTTGGGGGCAGTGGGATGTGTGGAGGCCTGTGGGGTTCCGGTTGTTCTTGGGAGCCTTGCATTCCCTAGCAAAGTGACCAAGTTGGTTGCAGCTGTAGCACCTTGCTTTGCTCTTATCAAACCCAAACTTGCTGTTGACTGGGTTTTTGAGGGAATTGCCTTCCAGTTCTCTTGAAGACTTCTTTCGCTCTGTAAGTTAAAGGCCATCTGCTGGACAATGTCCATGTACTCCACATCATCTGGACTGAAGCACTCAAGATCATCAAAGCAGTATTGAAAAATCACCAGAGTGTCCACTTCCAGAGACAAAGGCACAACTATCCTGAAAGGAGTTGTGTTGAACCTTTTGAGACTTTGAGTCTCAGGTAGAGTAATGAAGGGTCCAGTATGTGAGTTGTCAGGGTAGCATAGCAAGGGATGCTGTGGTTCTATGCTTTCCCTTTCAACCACATGAAGGGCTGAACTCAGTTGGTTATTGGAGTGATCAGTGGAGTTCTGCATGTTCATCTCCATCTGAAATGCACTTAGGATACCATACAACTCTGTAAGAGAAAGAGTCTTAAGGTCCGAAGTTCTCTTGATGACAACACAGTAGTGAGTCCATAGTTTAGGAAGAGAAGACATGAACTTCCTAACTATGTCTCTGTTCTCAAGAGCTACTCCAATATCCGCCAGAGTATCTACTAGCTCAACATACCTGAAGTATTGTTGAGTCAAGGTCTCACCAGCCTTGAAAGTAAAGTTCTCAAACTGCTGCTTCAAGAGATCCTTCTTGTTCTCTTGAGTTTCCTTGGATCCTCATACATTAGCTTCAAAGTTTCCCATAAATCTTTAGCAGTCTTGCACTTCTTGAAGCGTCTGTAGACGGAGTTGGGAAGAGCAGTTTGGAGACAAGTCATAGCCCTTTGATCTAGCTCTATTCTCTTCCTATCTTCCTCTGAATAATCATCAACATCTTTTGGAATGATGCGATTACCAGTGGCAGATGTAGTGCTTGTATGAAAGAACGTTGACAATGGAGTCCCACATCCTTGAATCTTGACACTTGATGAAGCCTTCCATCCTGATACACCATGTGTCAAAATCTTCAGGGGTGATCATGGGGGACTTGGTCAAGGTACCAGTTTCCATATCAGCCTTGGAGAGAGCAGCCATTTGAGTGAGTGGATTGTAGTGAGGAGTGAAAAACAGGTTGATTAGGATGGTAAGATCTCACAATCAAGACCTGGAGCTTGATACCAATTGCAGGATCGATTTCGGGTGGTTTTTCTCTCAACTCACTGCGAATCAACACTCGGCAAGCAGTCTTTAGGAAGAGTTGATCACAATATAACAAGTAACAAGCAGTAAGAAATTAACACAGCAAGTAATTTTCAAGGTACTTTTATATATTGCTTCTCAACTCAAAGGATTACAAGACGCTTGGACTCAAAATCGCTTATCTAAAGAGTTACAGGGAGAAGATATATATATACTACCTACAGCCGGGAATACTTTGATTCCAGCTGGACACCTCTAACCTTACATCTATACTACAAGACTCTAGGTGAGGTCTTTCAGACATTTTCCATGCCTGAGAGTGGGTAGTCAGGACATGTCCCTGACTTACCCATGCTGCCAACTAAGGTTGGTAACATGTACTATCATCAAAGGTGAGCAGTAGAATAAAGTATGGTCAAACGCATGGTCTTTAGGAAGAACCCATGCTGTGTCACCCATGCGGTGTCAGAGGTCTGCATGCGGACTGACAGGGACCATACCTTTATCTGCTGGACATAGCATTGTCTTCGAATGATAAAGTGCTTCGGAAGAATAACTTCTTCCGAAGGCACTTTATACTTCGGAAGACTGCTTCTCCGAAGCTTGGAGTCTTCTTTGTCTTCGGAAGCAGACTTTGTCTTCAGCTCTTTCATCAGACTTTGTCTTCGGAAGCTTTCAGACTTTGTCTTCAGCTCTTTTATCAGACTTTGTCTTCGGAAGCTTTCAGACTTTGTCTTCAGCTCTTTCATCAGGACTTTGTCTTCGGAAGCTTTCAGACTTTGTCTTCAGCTCTTTCAGACTTGTCTTCGGAAGATATCTTCAGTGTGGCTTCAGTTGTTGTCTTCAGTATTGACTTCAGCTTTTGCCTTCAGAAGATGTCTTCAGCTGTTGTTCCTTAGACTCTCGGAAGATCTCTTGCTTGACTTCGGAAGCCCTTTGATGTAGTACCAAAAGTGACTATGATGAATTTTGGTTGCACCAGCCTCATCATGATCCAAAAAGGACTTCCGATACTTCAGAATCAAGGTATATAGATGAATGAACATATTACAAAAGTGAAATGTAAAACAGCTTAAATGAATGTTATCTAAATGGGTTACATCCATTTATGTAGATTCAGATACAAGAATCAGTTTCTTGGAGATTTCGATCCAATGGTGGCCTACTTGTCGAAAAAATTGTCTGTCAAAAGTTTCAGTTGCTGCAGATTATCCTGATTCAGTCCCGAATCATATGATGATGTTGCAAGTAATGGATATCATCAACTTGAAGAAATTAAAAGTTGCAAAAGAGTTCGTGATACTAAACTGACAGGCGCAGAAATCGCAAAGACAACTATTGAGGTTCTTTCCTTTAAATTTTTGCAACAACTTTAATGAGGTTACATAAAATAGTCATAAATTATGGTCTGGTTTTGTTGTTTTAGGCTAACAGAAGCGCGTTGTTGATATTTCCTGGTACAGTACACTCCGATTAAGGCAAAACGTTTTAGCTTTGTTATGATACAGGAAATTGATAGATCTAGGTAGGGCTCAGATTGAATCTGTTCATCTCTTCATCCTTTAGATAACTTTTGTGTTTCACAAATGATTCAAGAGGACTCTAATAGGCATTACTAACACATTTATTATTATTATTATTGTTACTGCAGGAGATGTTGATGTTGATTCGGAGAAGAAGGTAGATGTTGCGTTTGAGTGCGGTGATAGCCGTGGTAATGGCGATGCGGACGCTGTTGATGTTGATTTCAACAGAGACGAATAATAAGAATTTTAAGTGAGCTATTCAAGAAAACAGGTAACAATTAATGCCGAACACACATTCACACACACTTTTTAGTCCCTATTTTGTTTTTATATTAATGTTATTTTATCACTTCACATTTAAATTTTATTAATTTTCTCCTTACGAGTTTATTAACGCTTATCCACATATTATATTTAGGAGTGGTAGAGGACGACTATGTTGGTTGGTCCTGCGCAACGTGCAGGGGAACAACCCTAGTTTATATAAGACTATATTCACTCATCTAAATAATTTAATATATATTAATTATCAACTTCGTTTATGTATTGTGATGCATCTTATGTTTAGTAGTGGTGTACAAAACGGTTATTTATCAAAACCGGTTCGGGTTCAAAACCGAACCGGTTTGTATGTCATGAGGTCAAATCGGTTTTGTTTCAAACCAATTCGGGTTACAGACCGGTTTCCTCATCGGATACTCAAGCTATCAAACCGATTCGGATCGATTTGAACCGGTTTTTTTGATAAACCGGGTTTAGGACGGTTTAACCGTTTTTGGCTTTTCAAACCAGTTTATAAATCGGTTTTGAGGGTGAGGTTTATAAACAGGCAACAAACCGGCGGTTCGGTTTGGGGCAAACCGGTTTTTCTTGAAACCGGTTCTTGTTTTTTCGACCGAACCGGTTTTTTGCCTATGGCTAATGTTTAGCGTGTTTTCTAAAAAATAATTGATTTTTTTACTTTTAACTTAAAGCTTTTCATCTGTTACAATATAACCTCATAAAATTAATTTTTTTTACTTTAACTCAAACTTTTCATTTTTTGTAATTTAATCTTATAATTTTTTACTTTCAATTTAAGTCTCCTATACTTTGCATCTTTTAAATTTTTCGAGTTTACGTTAGTTCTAAATTTACAAGTTAACATGGAGCAGCATGCATGTGTGGTTCAAAATTTAACGTTTCGTTCTAAATTTTGTGAGCTAACACGACTCAACGTGCGTGTGTGGTTTAACATTTTACGTCTATCTTTTCCTGTTTGATAGGTTCGTCGTAACACGTGGTTCCTAGATCGAATTAGTTGTTCTTTTCTATATTTTAAGTTTCAGTCTAATTTCTTCGTATTAACACACCCGCAATTTCAATGTTGGTGGTCGTTGACAGTGGTATGGCATTGATAGTATTTGGCATTATTTTACGCCCCCGCAACACGAAGGGCTTAATTCTAGTAAGTTCTAATAATTAAACAAAATTTGGAAACACCAGGTCTTATTCACCGCTAAATAAATGAAAATATTAGAAGTGTTTATTGAGTACTATCAAATATTTAAAAATTAAATAAATATGCATACATCATGATATATATTACATCTTCTAATATTTATATAAAGAGTAAATAATTTACTTCTAGCCGGCGTTTCGTACGCATAAACGAGGGGTGAAATGAAATAAACCATTGAGGGTGAATGTTAAAAAAACATGTTTGATTGATAAAGACAATGGAATGAACCACTACAAAGTTAATTCCATTCATTTAAATTCATTCCATCAATCACCCTTTTTTTTCTTTTTTCTCTTTTATTTCATTTCTTCTTCCATCTTAGTCAATAACACCACCCACCCCACACCATCGCGCACCAAGATCGATCGTCACCGGCCACCACCACTGCTATCACTGCCACCATCACCATCGGCGCCAAGATTGGTCGCCACCGACCACCAGCAGTCACCTCCATCACCATCGGACACCAACACCGGCAACCACCACAACCAATTACCACTGACCACCACCAGCACATCCACCGACACAACAATCACAACCACCACCACCATTAGCACATAACACTACCACTACCTACCACCATCACCACTACTAACACCACCACCACCACCATTACCACCGGCACCGCCACAACCCCCGCAACCTCGGCCACCATCACCAACTACCCCCAGCAACACAACCACCACCACCGACAACCACCGACCACCTCCATAATTAACGACCAGTTACCCCCAACACCACAACCACCACCACCATCACCATCATGCTGCGCCCCCACACCACCACCACCACCACCCACCACTACCATTGTCAACCATCGGCCACCACTACCATTGTAACCACCGGCCACCACCAGTAGCCACCACACCGTTGTTAACCACCGGCCACCACCACCACTGGCAACCATTATCACCAGCAACTACCACTACCGACAACCATTGGCCACTACTACCATTGTTATCACTATCATAACCACTTTTGTATTACATTCTTTCATATTTTCTTACATAACAAACAATATAAAGTAATAATATATTACATTTCATTTGATAATCAAACATGATAATAAAATGTAATGATTGATTTTATTCCTTCTTCAATTTCATTCGCTCGTCCAATTTTATTACCTCATATCAAACAAACCTTTAATAATTAAATAAAAATTGGAAAACACCCTTATTCACTACTAAACAAAACAATCGTTACATATCTAATAATTTTATTTACCAAATTTTTTGGCACTTATGATTTTATTTTTTCTTTTAAGACTTTAACTTTTCTATTTTCACATATGGTTGTACAAACTAATGCATAATGACATATGCAAATGACAATATAATGTTATTCGTGGATTATGCATAAACAATCGTCTTACTTATTATTTATTATCTAAATGATTATATCAAACCTTTCAAAAAAAATGATTAATATCAAGAAAATCTTTGAGAGTCAACAAGATCATCTTAGAATATAAGATATGCCTACCACCAATAGAGTTAATAGATTAAAATAACCAGAGAAAGGTTTAAAAGTTAGGACTAGGATTTGAGTGTATAGATTAACTTTCTCATGTGCTATGTGGCACTCTAATTATATTCTTTAACTAATTGGACAAAATAGTAACTTTTCCGATTAATGGAAGCAATTTCTATAAATATAAGTTGGAATTTGTGGAATCGATTAGTTTGATTTCTTCAAAACTGTGAAGAATTCAAGAAAATTGGCATTTCTTGAAATATAAAAAATTCTAAATTTGGTATCTTAACTAATCTTGGGTTATGCTTTATTATTAATAAAATCTTTCTTCATCAAATAGCAAATTAAAGAAATTCTTTTCGAATAACTAAATAAATTGCATCATATATATGCTTTTTATTAAGAATAATCCAAAAATGTAATTGAAGATGACAGATTGTTTATGAAACTGATCGGATGTTGATTTTGATTGTGACAATGAAAAAAGTGGTTACTAATTTAATTAACAAGAATCATAAAGTTTTAACAGTTATAGCTTATTTCGAGTAAACGTAAAATCTTGATATCATATATAATTTATAAATATTATGATTAATATATATGTGCAAATTTTTTCAGATTATACAAGACCAAAGAAATACTGGATACGAGAGAGAAAAAAAAAGATAATTGGGGGACAAGATCTAGTCTCTAAAGTTTGCGAATTATTCGATGTTTAATCTCTTTTATCTACTATTAACTTTGTCTGATAATTAGATTCCACTTTTAATATTTAAATCTAAAATTAACACTTTTAAACATTACTAGGATTATATTTCTTAGCTCATTTATCGTAATAATCTATTTCAATGTAGTGCGAATTTTTTCCCAATCACTAATATAATGGAATTGAATTATTGAAGGAATTTAAATTCATATCATTTTACTACTGGAAATGCTATGTGATTAACTTGGTTACCACACTAGTTACATGCTTAGTTAATATTCTAATCAAAGGCACACATTTTGCTAATATGCTTAATAATGATTGCATCTAAAGGTGATGGATACATAGTGTTAAACGACAAAAGCAAATATATTTAGATATTGTTAGTGATATGTAAGCATGAATTAACCCATGAAATAATTTTATTAAACTAATAAGCAAATGAACAACGCGATCTAACATTTAGTTTGATATATAGCATCAAGTCTATAATTTATTTAATAATATCTTGATAACAAATTAATCAAACGATGAACATGTTTAATAATTAGACAATACATACATTAAAAACTCTTTGACATTGTAAGAGAAGATATTGGTTGTATAGTGTGTTATTATTGTTTTTTTAGTTGAAGAAGACAAAAATTATATAAATATATAGGGATGAATTCAAATAAAAATCAGATATAAATTATTGAAAATCAAATTTGTATAGTTTGTTCTTCGGAATAAAGAAATTTCACTTTGATGATATTTTATAATTAACTGATAGTCTGACACATTATGTGCGAGTGAACTGCTGAAAAAAATTAAAGAAACAATATAGTGATGACATTGTAAATAAATGAAACATTACCAATATGGTGTACGAGATATTTAATACATTACATGTCTCTTGTTATATCAGGTGAATACATGATAACTATTGTACATAATTAAAAATATATATATAATGTATGCATTTGTTGATTACACTTCATGTGTTGTATGCATTTGTTTAATACACTGCATTTGTTTTTTTATTATATTCGATCTAGTGTATGCATTACTGCATACATCACGTAGTGTGCATAAGTGATTATAATACCTATGTTTATAGATTAGACTTAAGTGTGCGCATTGTTGCATACGCTACGTATGTTACCAATAATACTTTAGTGTATACATAGTTGTATACAATTATATATACATTGTTGCATACATTGGATAAGCATTCTTAGTATGATGTATACATTGATTATTGTTTTATGAAATACCTTATTACATGTATTGCTGCATAAATAACATGTGTTACTAATACTTTAATGTATCCATTTCTTCATACAATACATATGCATTCTTAGTATATATATATGTTATTAATTATAAAAAATCTAAACATAATTGAAAACTGAATCAAAACTAGCCTAGGTGATCTATGCCCTATGTATAAAGGCTTGAGAAGTGTTTTGTATGCATGAATTTCAAGCGAAACGGAATTAATCATTATAAGATAATGAAAAATAATAAGTTGTTTCATTGTTCAATATAATGAAATATTAAAATAACCTACTACGTAAGTATTATTGTTCTCATTAAGCTTCCTTAAACAATTCATTCCCCCACCCTTTTTTTCATTCCATTCTTCCCACCACCACCATCAGGGCCGGCTTAACGTTTTTAGAGGCCCAAAGCGAACAAAAAATATGAGGCCTCAAAAGATTACACTACAAGAAAATGAATTTTTTGCGGCGACTTTTATCGTCGCAAAAAACTCAATTTTCGTCGCAATATATTATTTGCGACGAAATTTTCGTCGTAAAACAGTCGCCGTAAAAAAGTGGTCGCAAAATGTTATTTGCGACGAAATTTGCGACGATTTCTTTTGTGGGCTCCACTTATTTTAAAAAAAGTGAAATTCTGAGAGAAATCTTTTGCGACGATGTTTTTTGCGACGAAACCTTATTTTTTGCGGCGATATATCGCCGTAAATATTTTGACCAAAATCTTTTTTGCGCGACTTTTTCCAAATAATTTACTCTTTTTTGCGACGAAATATCGCCGCAAAAATGAAACTTTTTTTTTAATAATTTTGCTGCATTTGCAGCAATCCACCCAGATTTTTATGGGTACCAAACCAAACCTGCTGTTCCAAATCAGTACACACTATCAAAACCATCAAACCAATCGCAAAACATATCATATAAACAAAAAATTGTCTAAATTTAATAAGTTAAAAGTTATACAAACAAATGTTTTAAAACATTCATAACAAGCGTCAAACTGAACATCTTATGACGACTCACTATCATCATCTTCTTCATCTTCATCATTTTGTTGAGAATGGCCACTTCTCTTCAAGGCGCTCTGGACTTGGCTTTGAATTTGACTTTGCATTTGTGCCATCATATTAGCCATCATCTGGGACTGCCATTGTTCTTGCTCACTGGCCAGTCTCGCTGCTATCATCTCCTCAACCTCAGATTGTGAGAACATCCGCTGATCTGTTCTATGAGGTGGAGATGGGGGTTGTGAAGGCACGCTCGGTATTGGACCGATGCCACGTTCCCACCCGGGCCGCTCCCCCAACACCTGGCGCATGATCTGTTTCTCTGACATTTCTGGATGTTGTTGTTGAAGCGCGACCATTTGCTCCTTTATAGTTTACAAAAAAAAAACAATGTTATATATATGATGATGTTATATATTACTTTATTTTTATAAAATTGTAAGACATGTACATTACTTACATAGTATGCAGTGGGTTCAGGTTGATAGAAATTACCGCTTGAATCGGTATAGAAGCGACGATATGCTAATATGGCACTCCCAGATTCATCAGAACCTTCTTCCCGCTGTAAACACATTATATAGTTATATAATAATATAAAAGTAACTTACAAACACATAAAACAAGTTATAAACACATTAGATTAAAACAACTTACAAACATATAACGACATTGGGCTAAAGATGTCCAGCAGCCATGTCCCTTGATCGTCTGCTTCCCTTTGTTGGACTTGTTGGTTGCAGACCGAGCCTTGACTTCAGGAGAAGTGTAGTAATCCGCATAGCCTTTCCATTCAGAATCTTGCATATCAGGTGGCATAACATCAGAAATATCAACCCTGTCCTCCCCGCCTATTTTACTAAAATGCTTTTGCTTGAACCGGTATTTGTGATCTTTATACCGGTTTGCAGCATATTTCTCAATGCCTGCCCTCAGGCCTTCGTGGGGAGTCATATCAAAATACATCTGCAAATTATGAAAATAAATAGCTTAGTGTATATATATTTAATCACTGAATTTAATTATCAAAAACTTAACCTGTAAGTCAGGCCAGATAGTCGCCTTCAACTCTGCAGGTATCTTTTTCCAGCTCTTGTAGTTTTGAGGAAATTTGTCAACGAGTGTGCCAACCAGTGAAGCAAAGGTCGCCTGATTGACACCCACAGGTTTGTAGGTGTCATGCGTACCTTGCTCAAATTCAATTGTGAGCAAATTTCCTTGTGGATTTCTCTTTCGCATACCTTGAAGTGTGGTCTTTCCACGCTTGCCTTGTCCTGCAAATTGATAATAGTATAAAAATTCTATGTAAATTATATATTTTCATTTTAAAAGATAATAGTATAAAAAATTCGTCATACCTCGTCCGCTGCCACTGCCGGAGTCATCACTGACCTCGCACTGTCGTGGCGGCTGCCACGATCGATCATCATCGGGAGGACCACCACCAGGTGGACCACGGCCATAGGTATCCCCACCGTGACCTCGGGCCACGTCTGCCATCTGTAAAAAAGATTATATAAGTATACAAATATATCGCAATTAAATCATTAGCTAAACACACAATTAAAAAAAACAATTCGATAAACATAATAGATCAAACATAATAAATGATTCGGTTAAAATTAAAAATTACAATCAATCGGATTCATCGGTGTGATAAGAATCTTCTCCACAATCATTATTAAATTCGTCTAATTCATCATCTGAATTATCAGAAACGTCAACAGCTTTGTCTGCATCGTTGTCTTCACCCTCATCCGTATCTTCATATGTCTCGTCCTCTACATTGACATGCTCAAGGGAAACATCGACTTCTGTAGCTTCATCTCTACTCATACCATCATAAGTTAAATTATCAAAGTCAGCAGGCAACAAAAGCTCAGATGAAGTGTTGCCATGAATTAAATCTGCTTCGTTATTTTCCATTATAATATCTCGGTCCCAAATCTTCCGATGATTCACCTCTTGGACGACCTTCCAATGTCTGATTGATTGAACTCTTTGACTGGCTTTAGACGGTTCGTCAAGATAAAAAAACTTGCTCTGCTTGTGTTGCAAGAATGTATTGGTCATTTGTAAACCATTCAGTTTGGGTAGAAATACTGGTTATGTTATTCTTAATGACACAAAGTTTGTTGTTATTAGTTTTAAACCATTTACATCGAAACAACACAACCTTACAACGGTTTAGATAGCCTAGCTCCAGAATCTCTTCCAACAAACCGTAATACTTTGTTCCATCTTAACCAGTTGTTGAGATGCCGCTATTTTGAGTTGTAGGGCGTACGTCTCGGCTATGAACTACAAATCTCACACCGTTAACTATACAAGCGGTGTAAGAGTTTACATGTCGTGGTCCATTTGCTAAAGCAAATAACTGAGGACTAAAACTGTAACGCCCCGAAATTTCCCGAAACAAGCCATTTAATAATAATGGGCTTTTAAGGGTTAATTTAAGAAATAAAGAGGTAAATTAGTGGGCTATGGATAAAATTAGTCTTAATGGGCTAGACTTGATGGGTTTAAGGGCCCTAATCAGCCCTTAAACATGCATGATCAGATCCATCTCCACACTTCAACCCTAGCCACCAAAATTTCGTAGAGAGAGAAATTAGAGAGAGAAAGTGGGAAGAACTCAAGATTTGAGCTTGGAAGATTGAAGGATTGAAGAGCTGGGTGTTTGGAGCATCAAAACCCAAGGAAATAGTAACAAAACAAGGTAAGAATCGACCTCTAAGACCTTCTGTAGATCAAACCCGGATTCTAGGGTTTTGGGGTTTTGAAAAGTTTAAAGAAACACATAAAGGTCGAATTTTTACGTATAAAAACGTGTAAAAAACTTATATTTGGTTTTATGGAAGGTAAACTAAGGATTTGGACGTAAAAAGTTAAGATTTTGGGTTAAAAATGGGTTGGATCCGAGTTTCTGTTCATCCAGCGAAACTGGGCCCCGATCCAGCGAATTTGAGCATTTAACCAGCGAAACTGCACATTAGCTCAGCGAGACTAGGAGAAATTTCAGCGAAACTACAGTTTCGCTGGGGCGAAACTATAGTTTCGCCAGTAATCTCGCTAAGACCCAGACTGACCTATAGGCTTTGCGAGACTAGAGAATTCCAACGAAAGTTGGGCGCACAAGGCAGCGAATCTGCCTAGCGAAACTAGCAGAAGTGCTGCCCAGCGAAACTGGCAGCGAAACTGCAGTTTCGCTGTAGCGAAACTATGGGCGAAACTATGAAGAAAATGACGTTTTGGCATATTAACTTTCGTGCAGCTAGAGTGTTCAGGCTATAGCTTAAATGACTTAGAATTTAAGCTACTTGGACGAGTTCAGGTGAGTTCTAGACCCCTCCTTTACCCGTTTTTAATGTTTTGGGGTGATAGGCATACTGAATTACATACTTTTATGATGACGGTTTTTAAGACCTTTTATCAAGAAAATAAAATTTCCTAAAGTAAAATGTGTCATTTAAATTGTTCAAAATAACTTTCGGGCGCGCTGACCTGGCAGCCCGGCCCCAGCCAGGGGCGTTGCCCCTTGGACCCCACTAGGGGCTGCTGCCCCTAGAACCCCGCTATCAGGGGCTGCCGCCCCCGAACCCCCGCTGTCCCGCGGAGGGTCAATTATCTAGTTTATCTCTTATGATTGATGAAATGTGAATGCTTTGACTAAGAGTTTGCTTCTTATTATGTGTTAAGTGTATATGAAAACTAAAGATATAAGTGAAACTTAAAGAATTGTTATTGGGCCCATAACGTGTACCTGGATAAAGTAAAGTCTTGCAAGTAAAGTCCTGCAGGCAAGGGATAAAGTAAAGACTTGCAAGCAATGGCTAAATGAGGGTTGCATTTGTTGTGCCCTCACCCGGATAAAGTAATGCTCGAACAGGCAGGTCTGTAAGCCCTGAATTGGCATGACAATAATGGCCCGATCGAGTACGACTGTAAGCCCTTAATTGGCGTGTCGGTAAAGTCCTAGGCGAGTCTAGGCACCGATTGTGACAGAGAATTGACGGATAAAGAAGAGTAATAAATAACGAGAAATGAAAAGTAATGATAAAGTACCGATAAAGTGATAGCCTGTATGTATTGATGTTTGATAGACGAGAACTATTTTCAACTGCTAAAGCTAATACCTTTACAAAAAGTTATTTACAAAGAAAACCTAGAATTCACTCAGCGAAGCTGACTTTTGTATGCATATCAGTTGACAGGTAAGAGTTAGAGCGATAGAATAGAGGCATGGGACTGAAGCTTCTTGGCACTAGAAGACTGGCATCCCGGATGAAGAAAAGCTAAACAAAGAACTCCTAAATAGTTTTGTGGATTAAAGACAATGCTTATATTTTACTTGTAATGAATTGAAATGACAGTATTTTTCCGCTGCAATATATATTTTATACGTATATGAGTAAATGATTGTTTTAACTCGATGTTTTGCTGTGAATTACCAACTATGAGGCTTCCCTGAGAGAGGTGGGCCTTACAAACACTAGATTCATCATTTACTCGCCGACGGTTGATCTATTTGAAATAAGAGAAAATTAGGAAAATTTGTATAATCGGTTTTATACACAAATGAGTTTACATTCTGTTTAAATCAGTTAGGAAAATTTGCTTCCAAGTCAGTTTCATACGGCATTTGAGTAATAAATTCACTATAAATAATGTTACTTGCGTTAATAATAATCACTATAAAGATAACTTACGAAAACACAACCCGAAATAGAAAATACTTACTCTTTGTATTCTTCGATCTCGGAGCTGTTGTTAAGGACAAACCAATTTAGATTTGCCCAAAGCACACCATCCATTTTTTTATCAACCCCCTTGCTGATAGGTGTGCATAGAGATTGGAAGACATAAAACTCACGTGTGGGAACTGGGGCGTCTTCGTTTCTGTCCGGCCGATTAAATCTCGTCGGTACACCGTCAAGATACCTTGAACAGAAAGTTAAGGCTTCATCTGCGACATACCCCTCCGCAATGGAACTTTCGGGCCTAGCCTTATTTCTAACATAATTTTTCAGCTTTTTCATGTATCTTTCAAATGGATACATCCACCTCATATAAACTGACCCACCTTGAATGGCCTCCTCAGGTAAATGCATAACCAAATGAATCATTATGTCAAAAAATGACGAAGGAAATATTTGCTCGAAAGAACACAAAATTTTAATCAACTTCTCCTCAGCATCTTGCATGTCAGATGACATCAAGTTCCGAGCACAAAGTTGCTTAAAGAATAAGCACATCTCAATTATTGGTGTTGAAATGTTTTTATCCAAGTACGCTTGAGCACCAATCGGAAGCAACTGTTGCATCATTATATGATGATCATGTGATTTCATCCCCGTTATTTTGGTATCATTATCGGTTACCTTATGTTTAAAGTTAGAGCCAAAGCCATCAGGTAGTTTTACTTCCTTAATGAATTGACAAAAAAGACTCCTTTCGGCATTTGAGAAAGAGAACTTGGGATGAGGCTTTGAGAGCTTACCGCGACCGTTATCTACAAGCCACAAGTCACGTCGAATGTTCCATTGTTCTAACACCATTCTTGCCTTATTAGTGTCTTTGGATTTTTCCTTGTTCATCATCAACGTATTCAACAAACTCTCGCACACATTCTTTTCGATATGCATGACATCCAAATTATGTTTTAGTTGAATTGAAGACCAATATTCAAGCTCGAAGAAAATAGAACGCTTGGTCCAATTCAATTCAACATCGGAATCACGTTTTCTCTTCTTACCACCAAACTGAACATGTTTCCCAGAAATACGGGGCGGCAATTTATTAAGTTGTTCCAAAATCTGATCATTAGTTTTCCTGTTAGGAGGACGTCTAGTCTCGTTCTTACCATTGAATGACTTGTCCTTCCTCCATTTTTGATTTGTTGGTAACCATCTTCTATGCCCAACATAAGCAGTTTTTTCCAATACATGAACAGATGGAGTGTCTTCCTTACATGTTGGGCATGCAAAGTAACCTTGCCCACTCCAACCAGACAAGCTACTACGAGCAGGGAAATCATTGATAGTCTATAAAAGCATTGCACGCAATGTGAAGAAAGTGTTTGTAACCGCATCTTTTGTCACGACTCCGTCCGACCAAAGACTTTTCAATTCATCAACAAATGGTCTTAAAAGAACATCAATGTCCTTCCCAGGTGATTTAGGGCCAGGGATTAATAACGTCAGCATGAATGAAGACTCTTTCATACATAACCATGGCGGCGTATTGTATGTTGTCAATATTATCGGCCACATGCTATACGATGTACTCATGTTCCCAAATGCATTGAAGCCATCAACAGCCAACCCTAATCTAACATTTCTAGGTTCTTTGGCAAAATCAGGATACATTGAATCGAATTCTTTCCATAATGTACCATCCATCGGGTGACGTAACTTACCATCTTCCGTGCAACGTCCAGAAGCATGCCATGTCATATGCTTTGCAGTGTGTCTTGAGCTATAAATACGCTTTAATCTAGTAATTAATGGAAAGTAACGCATAATTTTGTTGGCAACTTTCTTCCCCTTAGTGTTTGCGTCCTTCCATCTACTTTCATAACATATTGGACATTTTTGCAAATCTTTGTTACCCTTCCCCCAAAATAAACAACAGTCGTTCTTACAAACGTGGATCGATTCATATCCTAACCCAACTTTTTTCATTATCTTCTTGGCTTCATAGTTTGACGGTGGGATTTTAGCAAGCGGAAATGCAGTTTTCAGAAATTCTAACAATTGGTCAAACGATGTATCGGTCCATTTATTGATGGCCTTCATGTGACTCAGTTTTGCCAAGAAATCCAATGAAGACATCCCGTCACAACCAGGGTATAGTTCGGTGTCGGCAAGTTTCAGTAATTCAGTAAGTTCATCATTTGTATCACTCGGTGTATCTGTTGTGTTCATTGGCTCGTCGTCGTCGTATGTGTTGTCCTCTTGTGGGACATTCTCCTGACGAACATCGTTAATAAAATCATGTATTGGGTCTGTCATTCGAGGTATGACTGGAACTACCGGTGACGGAACATATGATTCACCATGATGCGTCCACGTTTTGTAAAATCGGCAAAAACCATTATTATGTATATGGCGCTCTATTGTTGGAAGAGAAAACCAATAACTGTTATTGCAATTATTACACGGACACCGAGCTTTATTTTGGCCATTCGTATAATTCTTACACCTTTCCATGAATGCTTTAAGACCAATCAGATATTCTTTAGAAAATTTATTTTCTAAAGTAATCCAAGTCTTATCAATCGTCATAACTGTGTCTACAAACAAATATTAATTATCTTAACACATCCATACATAAATACACACATACATCCATTTTAATCACAATTTAACATACATACACACATACACATATACATCCATACACAAATACACATATACATCCATTTTAATCACAATTCAACATACATATACACATACACATATACATCCATACATAAATACACATATACATCCATACACTATACATATACATCCATTTTAATCATAATTTAACATCCATTTTAATCTCAATTTAACATACATACACACATACACATATATATCCATACATAAATACACATATACATACATATATACATCCATACAAACATATACATACATTCTAATATATACACATACACATTCATACACAAATTACACATATACATTCATACAAAAATATACATATACATCCATTTTAATCTCAATTGAACATATATACACATATACATCCATACACAAATACACATATACATCCATAATATACATCCATACACACATCTATATCCATACACATCTATACACGTACAAATACACATATATATCCATACATAAATACACATATACATCCATACACATATACATATACATCCATTTTAATCACAATTTAACATCTATTTTAATCTCAATTTAACATACATACACACATACACATATATATCCATACATAAATACACATATACATACACATATACATCCATACAAACATATACATACATTCTAATATATACACATACACATTCATACACAAATTACACATATACATTCATACAAAAATATACATATACATCCATTTTAATCTCAATTGAACATATATACACATATACATCCATACACAAATACACATATACATCCATAATATACATCCATACACACATCTATATCCATACACATCTATACACGTACAAATACACATATATATCCATACACATACACATATACATCCAACATAACTCTAATTTCAGATCCTAACCATTTTTAACACAAGAATTTTTTTTAAAAAATTAGTTATTACCTTTACAATGTAGTGGACTAGCGGTGGTGGTGACGACAAATGGCGGGGGTCGTGACGCGGCGGTGGAGCAGGTGGCGGTGGGGGTGACGGCGCGCGGTGGTGGTGCGGTGGCGGTGGGGTGGCGGTTGGGTGTACGTGGAATCACGTTTACTGTGTGCGCTCGCGCGGTGGCTAATGGCCGTGGTGGTGACGGTGCGCGGTGGTGGTGCGGTGCCGGTGGACTGTGCGCGGTGGTGGTGCGCTGCCGGTGGACGGTGCGCGGTGGCGGTGCGGTGCCGGTTGGGTGGCAGTGGTGGGGGCGATACAAAGAAGATTTGGGAATTTTGTGTGAAAATGGGGAACAGATCTTGAATCCCCGTTTTCATAAACCGAATAACTTTTTACGGCGATATATCGTCGCAAAATGTTTTTTGCGACGACACGGTTTTTTATTATATTTATTTTTATATTTATTTTTAATTATTTTTTGCGACGAAAACCTTTTGCGACGAAATTATCGCCGCAAAAACTAAGGTGGGAAATTTTTCCCCCAACTAAAAAATTCAGGAAAATTGTAAAAGAACTTGAATATATTTTTTGCGACGAAACTGAATTGACGCAAAAAATAATATATTTTTAATCACATAAAATAAATTAAAAAACTTTTTTGCGATGATAATATCGTCGTAAAAAATAAATTTGACTAGAAAAGTCAAAAAGCTAATTATTTTTATCGTTTAGTTAGTTTTTTGCGACGAATCCATTATCGCCGCAAAAAACTTAGTCGCAAAAAATCAATTTCCTTGTAGTGTAATTATTTATATAAACCCTCCTCCTTTATCCGGACTTGAGACCGGCAAAAATAAACTAACAAGTTTATAATTGGCGGAGTTAAAATTTTTTTTTAAAGTTATTTATTGTGCTTGTATAATCATATTTAGATTAAGTTTATTTTTCTAGCTTTTTTTGATACAAAATCTTTAATAAATTCGTCGTAATCAAATTCTTTTAAAAATTCTTTTTCAATCGACAGAAGAGCTAAACCGTTTAATCTTTCTTGTGACATAGTAGATCGTAAATAATTTTTTATAAGTTTTAATTTGGAAAAGTTACGTTCCGCAGAAGCAACAGTTACGGGAATTATTAAAATAACTCGGTAGACAACAAATGCATTTGGAAAAGAGTTAAAGTTTTTATATAATTTAGTATATCAATCATTGTGTCAAATTCTAAGTGTATAATTTCTCTTTAACATTTTTAATTCTTGAAATAGATCCACACCATCAACATCTACATTATCATTATGTTTCAAGGTATTTTCAAGAAAAATACATTTCTTTTTTAAATTTTCTTCATCGACGGATTTTAACTTTTTTATACTAAACAAAAAACCAAACGTAGATTCGAACTCTTTAAATTGTTCAAATCTACTTTTAAGTGAAGAACTAGCTTGATCTACTATGTATAAAAAGTAATCGGTTCTAAAACTTTCAATTGGTGTTTTTATGGTTTCATTATCAACATTTTCATCAAACTTTTTATTTCTACGAATAAGTTGTTTATCACGAAAAACAGGTTTTACATTCATCTCTAAAGCAATTTCTTTAACTACAATCATAGCTTTTTCAAATCCCTCATCTCTATAATTCTTAAAAAAACAAATAAGCCCATCTAGTTGATTTATAGCATCATCAATACGCATGTCTTTTGCTTGTAAGGTTTTACTAACAATGTTAATAGCATACAAAATGTCATACCAAATAACCATTCCTAATAAAAATCCAAAACTATCAAACTCATTCATAATTAAGGTCTTAACCTCACTTTAAAGTCCAGCATCATTAATCTCATCATATAAGTCCAATAAAGCTTCTCTTAATTGTGGAGCTTGAAATCGAATTGCTTTAACACTTTCTATTCGACTTTCCCAACGTGTTTGAGATAATGCTTTTAGAGTTAGCTTAGGTATATGATTTTGTAATATATCCCACCTTTTAGTGGATGATGAAAACATATTATAAATACGTTGTGTTATTCCAAAAAAATCCTTAGCATATCTACAACAACTAGCCATATCACTAATTACTAAATTTAAACTATGACAACCACATGATGTGTAAAAGGCTCTAGGGTTAATATCCAATAATCTTCGTTGCACTCCTTGGTGTTTTCCTTTCATATTTGATCCATTATCATAACCTTGTCCTCTAATGTCATCTACATCAAGTCCTATCTTATTAATTTCTTCAATAATAACATCAAAAAGACCCTTACCGGTTGTATCATTTACTATTAAAAATTCTAGAAAGTATTCTTTAACTTGTATTGGGGTGGTTGACATATCTAAACATCATAAAATAATGGACATTTGTTCTTTGTGACTTGTATCGGGAGTGCAATCTAATATAATTAAAAAATATTTAGCTTCCTTAACTTTACTAATAATTTTTGTTTTGATTTCATTTGCTAATAAGCTAATTAGTTCATTTTGCATATTATGTCCAAGGTAATGATTATGAATTTCATTATTTTTTATACGTCGAATATGTTCTTGCATTACCGGATCAAATTCTGCAATCATCTCAATATCACCTAAAAAGTTACCATTGTTTTCTTCAAAAAGTTTTTTTTACTCCCACGAAATGATTCATTTTTCTTACCAAGTTTCTTCACAATGGCAATAATTCTTTTTAGTATATTTTTCTAATGTTCCTTATCTTTATTTATTTGATCTTGAATATTTTTATCAATTGTCGTATTTTTTACCAATCTTATCTCTAGATCCATCCATGTCCTCATATTCATAATATGTATATTACTTCTTTCATGTTCTTTTAGTTTAAAATAAAAATTTCTCCAATCGTTGCTACCTTCATTTGCTAACTTATTTGTACATTGATTTACACTAAATAACTTACAACAAAAACAAAATGTTCTATCAAGCTCTATAGAATAAATCAACCATTTTCTTTCATATTTTTCTCCATTAGGTAATTTTTGCATATAAAAAGGATTATTAAAGCTTCTTGAAAATTCATCTCTTGGAAATTTATCATTAAAAATTTTAACCGGACCTTTTTCTACAAGTAGATCTCTAAAATTATTACTAATATTATTTCATTGACTAGGATCAACATAATTTAGAGTTTTTTAGTATGATTCTCATTTGTAAGTTCATCACTATGTGTAGGTTCATTTCATCAAGATTTTCAAAGTTTTCATCATTAGTTGTTGGTTTATCAAGGTTTTCATCAAGATTTTCAAAGTTTTCATCATTAGTCGTTGGTTTATCAAGGTTTTTATCAAGGTTTTCATCTAAGTTTTCATTAAGATTTTTAAAGTTTTCATCATTATTTGTAGCTTTATCAAGGTTTTCATTATTATTAGACATTGTGCTAGTTACAAATTTTAACATTGATCCTTTAATTGATTCATTTAAAGCTTCTCTTTTGGCCTTTTTATCCCTTTTTGATGCACCAGATTCAAACTTACGGATTCGGTTTGACATTGTTGTAAATTGATTAAATTCTAACTTCTAAGCAACCAATGAACCAAGTTACAATTCCTAGTTATAGTATGTAGTGTAAACTAATTATATTCTAAGCAACCAAAGAACCAGATTATAAGTAACCAATGAACTAGTCAGTCAACTAGATTATAAGCAACCAAAAGAACCAGATTATAAGCAACCAATAAACCAGATTTTAATTTCTAAGCAATCAATGAACCAGATTCTAAGCAGCCAATGAACCAGATTCTAAACAACCAATGAACCAATCAATAAGAAACAAAAAGAAGTAGAAAACTAACCTGATGATTGGTTATCGCACTAGGGCAGTCGGGCACTCGGGCTCGGAATTGCACTAGGGCAAGCAGTAGCAAGAAAAAGGGGGTAATCAATGCCACGATGGGGAAATCGCAGTAGGAATCGCAGAAGGGGAATCGAACTAGGGCAAGCAGTAGCAAGAAAAAGGGGGAAATCGATGCCTCGATGGGGAAAGCAGTAGCAGTCGGGCACTCGGGCTCGGAATCGCAGAAGGGGAAATCGCAGTCGCAGAGAATCCATGCTTGAAGGCTTGAAGCTATGTCGCTTGATGATCTCGAGAGTCAGCGTGAAGACCGATGCCTCGATAGTCTCCATTGTCTGAGCGGCTGAGCAATGAATGAAGATGAAGTGGAAACGTCGATGGTTGTGGCCGTGGGAAACTGGGAACTGGGAAACATCGATGGTTTTTTGGCTGAGCAATGAATGAAGATGAAGTGGAAACCAGGGTTTTCAAAAATGGAGGCCCTATGGTAAGAGGAGGCCCAAAGCCCTGGCATTGGGCCACAATGCTATTGGGCCGGCCCTGACCACCACCCACCCACACCACACCACCATCACCTCCCACAACCCATCACGACCACAATTGTATTCCATTGATTTATTTAAATTTCTTTCTTATAGGATAATTAAACAGGACAATAAAATGATAATGATCCGTTTTATTCATTTATCTATTTTGGCACCTCATTCATTCAATTCATTGTTCCATTCTTTCACCCCATATCAAACAAACACTTAGTATAATATGAAACTTTGTTTCTCCTTTCTTTTTTCTCGTCAACAATTAAACTTAGGTTCATATAGAAAACAAACGAAGACTAATAAGTTACCCCTTATTGTATAGTTTTTAAGTTGATTTTACTACCCATTAATTACTAGTCTTTTATAGGTGAACATATACTCTAAAAGCACTCACTTTTCTACGAGTCTACTCATATTACTCATAAAATAACCAGACTTATACAACAACTCATTAATAAATACTAAATACCATATGCTATCCTTAACACACATATATGTGCATATGTATGTATACACATACATATATATACATAAGTTAGTCTCAAACGTAATTATGCATATTAGACTTGATTAGTAAATAATATTTGAAGAAATTATTCTTTAAGAGGGTAATAGTGCCAATTCAAGGATGAGAATAATGCAATTTGGTGAAGAAAAAAAAGCCTAATTGCCTTTAAAGCACTTTCAAAGGGACCCATGACTTGTCTTCTCAATACCACCTTCTTCTCCATGATTTGATTTTCATTTTTTCTATTTTCATTTCATTTCTTCATCTCTCTTCAATTATATATCATCTTCTTCTACAAACTCCTCATAAAAAAACCATCAATTAAGTCCTAAAGATTTTAATGTCTTCTGGTAAGAGAGCATCAGAAATAGGTGAAGGATCATCATCAAGGCCGGGTGTCGGTGGCAGTCGAGGTGTACCATCTAATTCACAACCACCGCCACCGGCACCACCACAGCTCAGCCGATACGAGTCGCAGAAGCGGCGCGATTGGAACACTTTCGGACAGTACTTGAAGAACCAAAGACCACCAGTGGCTTTGGCTCACTGTAACTACAGTCATGTACTAGAGTTCCTTAGGTACCTTGATCAGTTTGGAAAGACTAAGGTTCACTTACAAGGTTGTGTTTTCTATGGTCATCCTGACCCGGCTGGCCCATGTACTTGCCCACTTAGGCAAGCATGGGGCAGCCTAGACGCTCTCATCGGGCGTCTGCGTGCTGCTTATGAGGAGAATGGTGGATCTGCCGAGATGAACCCTTTTGCCAGTGGTGCAATAAGGGTTTATCTGCGGGAGATTCGCGATTCTCAGGCGAAAGCCAGAGGGATACCTTACAAGAAGAAAAAGAAGAAGAGGAATACTCAGATTGTAAAGGCCAATGAAGAATCATCATCGAGTTTTCGAATGCAACAACAATGATCATGATCAATCTATATATGGTGTTCTTCTTCAATACTGGTAATCTTTTTAGTCATTTATTTGAAGTTTTGGGCTTTTGATCATGTGATTATGGTAGCAATCATGTTTGCATATATGACAAATTCAAGATTTACAAGCTAAAAAGTATGTTTTTTGGGGCTAAAAAGCAAACCCTAGCAGATTGCACAAGCTTTAGAAACCCTTGCTTGCATGGAGAAAATACTTCAGTTCTCTCTCTACCTGCATAACTGGTTTTCTATAATTTAATTGAAATAAATATAAATTTTTTATATTATATGTATGAGTATTATTATTATTAAGATTTTTAATAAATATCTACTTAATTAATTACTACTATTTAATCAGAAATTACTAGTCTTGTCTCTTTTGGGATTCTGCACTATATTGAGTGCCCATCAAGATTTGATTAAATGACCTCAATGGAACACAGTTAATCATATAATTACACTAGTTAATTAGCATACAATAAGCTAGAGTGTAAGTGTGTGTTTAATTGCACAATATTAATGCATAAACACATTACTTGACTAGAAACAATTAATGATATGATTGCAGCATTCTATATATCTTATATTATTTATTTCATCTCCTTCTGAGAAATGTACATTAATTGAATACAAACAAGTGATTGCAACATTGGTACCTTCTGAAATTCAATGAACTTGAGACAAACATGATTCAATAATCAACATCATTATATTTGTGCATTCTTATTTTTGTTTTAAGTTTGTTTTGCTTGATAAAATTCGAACTTTTAGTGTTGATCCTCAACCAAATTAACAATAGTACGTTATTGCATTTGCTTCCTTTCCTATTAATTAATGTTACATCTTCAGTATAGGTGTTCAAACATATTGCTTAATTAAAGAAACGGGTCAAATTTAATTTGGAAAGATGCACGATTGATAATATGTTATTGATGAACTGCGTTCGTTCTTATTCTAGCACATTATGAAATCCAATTTGTTTATGCGCATTATCTTTCATTTCTTAATTACACACACAGGGTATTTCAATGTGGAATCAATTTTAGGTAGAAAATTATTAAATCTTACAGACGTACATATGTAAATATTGCTCTAATTATGATAGATAAGACGATTATATATGCAATAAAATACACTCTTTTTTGTGTTGTTAGTATATCTGGTAATTAAGTACTATATATGTATAGGTCGGTGTAAGTGTTTACTTGGTTCTTATGGTTCTGTACTTAAAGTTAGTCACATGGATGAATTATCAACTTGTTCATTGCTACTTAAATGGTTAGATATGGTTAAAAATATAATTAATTTCCCTCATTTTAAATAAGTTGTATACATGTTAGCATTTGATTAAGTATATACATTGATTAATTGACTTATGTGTCTCCTAGCTATGAGTATGCTTAGTTTCACCAAGTTTTCTTTGCATCTTTCTGGCTAATGTACTGACATTTAGATAATTATTAGTTTTAATGGTGTTTCTTAACTAGTAATTAATACTTTATCTTTTACGTACAATGATGATTCTATAGCAACTTAATTTCAGGTGGACATGGACACAAGATTTGAAGCTGTTAATTAAAATATGTGACGGACTTCCATAAATGGGTGGATACAAATAGCTCGAGTTCGATACACTGATGCAAAACGCCTTGCTTTCAAGATGTCTAGTTCGGTTATGATAATATATATATATATATCCTAATATAATCTCTTATATATAAGAAATTTAAAGATGATAATTAGTCAATATCTATCCATCCATATTGTCTAATGAGATGTTTTTCATTCTTGTTAATTTAGAAAATGGGTTTTGAACTATATACTTGATCACAATTTGTGTTACATTGGTAAATGAATAATGAAATTTGTATTAAATAATTGATTGAGAATATATGTATGTGTGTGTATATAATATAATAGATATAATGGGGCATATATTATGATGTGATAATTAGGCCCACTTATCGTACCATTGGATTCCTCCTGAAATTCATCCATTAATGGGAGACTCGAGAGGACACCATTTTCTATTTACATCCTATTTGCTTCCCATAATCACATTCTTTATATACACACACGCACACACATATATAAAATTCGCATTTCTGACTTAGAATCTTGAAGTAACCATAAAGGAAGTTTTGATCATTTCGACAAGCATGTGTACAATTAGAATTTAGAAAATTATTTCAAAATTCCGTTACAAGTTATATATTATATCTTCTGTACACGGTTATGAGCATAACTTCTTTTTAACAATTACTATTTTTTTAACAATACTAACTCATGTAACTTCGAATTTTACTCTTAAATAGACACACAGTGTTCACTCCTTCAACCACTTATAGAAAGGACATCTTTCTAACACATTTTGGTATCGTTAGGTAATTATAACATGTCCTTTTGATGTCTGCATAAACTTTGATACTCGCTTCAAAGAACTGTGTGTACGTATATATGTGTATGTATGTTCGATCAAGAGATATATTAGATGCTATGCATGTATTGTATAATAAACATAAAATATTCTTTATACTTAAAGTGTATGAAAATATTGTCTTTATATAACCATAAGGTATATGGATCCATGTTCCTGTGACATTTCTTTGTGCGATTATATATGTATAGCTAAAAGTTAGAAAGTAGGAGCTAGCATGTTTAGTTAGGGTACTAGGGTCATCCTGCTAGGCAAAGAGTTTCGAGTGCCTTGGGTCACTTGGCAGCACCACCGGTGGTGGTCCAGGTAAGGGATCTCAGGTGGCAGAAACCGAAGTGATATGTGGAGATTGGGTAGTTTAGGTAGTTTGGTTGCGTCTATGCCAATCTGAATAGTTTTGGGAAGATTTGAGGTGACAGACAATTATTGGTTGATTTCATTTAGATAGTTAGGGTTATGCCCTTAGTACCCTTGTGATTTTGTCACATACAATATATGGAAAAATTTTAAAAATAAAAACCATAGAAAATTTTATATGTTTCTAAAAGTTTTAATTGACATATATGTGATTTGACACAACGACGGTTAAAATGTGAAGTTCTCAATATTCAAGGCATATAAAACATCTTTGTGTGACAGATATGCTTCCATTATATTACAGTTGGTTTTAAAAGCATCATTCACTTGTTTGGACACACCATTATAGTCGCACATGTTCATCCATACGCTAGAAAAAAACACCTTGAACACACCAATATAATACTAGACGCACTTTGTTTTAGATAATTGATGTATTAGGTTTGGACTCACTATTATGTTATGTTTAAATGCAACATTGACACATTGTATCAAGTTTATACCCGCTATTGTAATTTGACAACTTAAATGCACTACCATAACTAGTTTAAACGTACCCTTTTAATCAACAGTATATTAACATTTATTAAAAATATGTCACTTTTTTAATTAAATTATAGATTTATGTAAAAGAAAGTCAACATTTTCATATGTAAAAAAGTATAATATATATAAATGTTATTTGATTTTATATTCATGGAACTAGATTTATGTAAAAATATCAACATTTTCATATGGTTTCTCTTTAACCTGTTCAGTCATTTTTAACTTTTTATTAACTACATACTTGTCATCCTTTTAAATTTACTTGTCGAAAATTTTAACCATTAGAGGTATGATCAATGGTTAAAAAGTCCTCCATACCTCCTATACGAAATTTTATTATTTATTTGATCCGAACTCTCTCTATTCACACACATACACACCTAACAAAGGCTTCCAGCAATAGAAAGAACCTTCGAAAATCCCTCTATGAACGAGGAAACTACCGACAATCAATCAGTAAAATATGGTAAGTGGTGTGGTTATGAATTCACTGAATGTTCACGTACAGAATTTTTCATGAGATCACCAACAAATATTATCAACAATGGGTCATTGACATGTTTTACTAGCAATTCACACACGATGGATCAACAATTGCTTCATCGATGATGATGAATGCTTTACCGAGGAATCATAGATGGATGCTCTACCTAAACTCACTGGTAATGGCATAACAAGGATCGATCATGAGTGGCCCGAAGCCACAGAGGCACTCTCCTCTCACAGTTTGAGGTCATCAACATGTCTAAGTGGTGGGCTAAATATCAACATACTTTTAAATCATGCATATGTTGCAGCTTATTAAAACCAAACCAATTGGATTAGCTTGTGGAAATTTCTACAACTTCTTGTAAAAATCTAACGTTTCTATTACATATGTTAAATAAGTATTTCTAACGTCTGTCCAAAAGTCTCAACCACCTAAACACAAATGACAAAACCAAACATATATAATTTATTGATAGATATTGTTACATTTACACATAGAGTTAAAGTACTTAATTTGGTAAAGGTGAAAGACATTGTCAAGTTCTAAAAGATATATTAGAATTAAAATTTACCAATCTGTTTTGGATCGATGCTTTGGTCGTGGATGAAAGGAGAATCTGTAATTAAGAGTATTTAGGTGGGTGCAATCCAGGGATTATTGAGATCTTGGAAGTTTTCACTTGGATTGTCAAAAGCAAATCCGTAAGCTCCTTATATGCAAAACTAACATCGGCCGTGGACAGAAAAGATGTTGGGTTCATAAGGAATATCTTGTCTCAAATATAATCAACACGTTTTAGGCGCTTTAACTGTAAATGAAAGGAGAACTTCAGTTAAATTTACTCTAAGTGAAAGCAATTCTGGGATGGGTAATACTTGAAGTTTTCACTCGACCAAACAAACTAGGCGATATGGCCTAATGATGTAAAATTCGCCGCAAGTTAACTCTCACCCATCAAATTCTAAGGTCTTTTTCTTTGTATTGCATATGTTCCTCTTCTCGTCATTGTATCGATTCTACACAGTCTTACACCATGTAGTGTACGTCTCTTCCACTTGGTTAGGGTCTCATCGATATAATCCTTGCACATCTATACACTCAATCAACGCTAGAATATATACAACTAAATATGCACGTACACTCAATTAACATCAATTATGTACTTACATAAAACAATGGTATATGTATTGATGCTTAAAGTCAAGGACATCCTTCTAGTGAGCCTAATGACCATGTTATTCATACGTTATTCAAATCCTAATGACTAATTCTAACAATATATAACACGTAATATTGGCAGCCTATTATGTTCGAATGTACTATATATTTCCCCAATATAGGAACGAAATGATTGAAACTGCTAAAAATAATTACTTTACTTATGCTTTATACCTTGTCAAGATAGCTAGGTTAGACACATTGTAAAACGTTTGGTTCAGGTCTTTCTAACCACTTTTCTTTCTACAATCAAGCACTTGCCGAGGTTTCATTATTTGTTATCAACAATTGCTAGCTTATTATGGTCGTACAATCGTGCTACATTCTTAAGTTATGCTATAAGCATTATTTTTTACCGTCAAAACATGCTTAACATAATGTCGTAGGACAAGACTATTTTGACAAGATCCAAACCTTAGAATGGTCGTATTAGTTGGTTTCGGTAAGCAGTTACTAGTATTTTTGTGGAAAGATTAAGATGTTGAAACATATATGCGTAATAAGTATGCATGCTTAGGAGGAGGAGAATTGAGATTAAAGTTATATAAACTTTGACATAGTTACGTATGATAGCTCATGATAGAAAACATGATCAAATTAGTATAGATCACTAATTGATGTTATTTTTATGTAATTAAATTTGTGTGAAATTATGATGTTAGTTTTCTTTCTTCCACACTCATTACATCAATGGTGTCTTTTTAGTTTTTATATTGTTCTTTAAATATTTAACTAAAGTTTTGATTGTTATCATTATGAATTGTAATCATTAATCCATTATCATAAATTCATAATATTACTTTTGTATTAAACAATTCTAATATCTCTGTGTATTGGATATGAATATTAAACATCAAACAGTTTTATAAACAATTCTAATAATTCTAACTATAATAGTTACAAAGCAATGAAGCATAAACTATTTACATAGAGACCTATTTAGCATCTACTTCTAGCTGAGGTAATACTTTCAAGATGTACTTATTTAAATATATATTTAACATCTCTTCAAAATTTTACCAAATTAAAATTTAATTTACTAGACGGTTGATGGATCACTTGCGGCCCACCAGGCATCAGCCCACCAAATCATATCTATATACTCGAGTAAGAAACCTTAAAACACTAACCTCTTAAAACACTAACCTAGCATTTCCTTAAAAGAAAACTCATACATTAATCTATTACCATCAATCCCGAACCTGAAATCAACTTTAGGAGAAAACTCATTGTAAGTGATAAAACTCACTGGCTCAATCTGGAACCTTTTTTTTCTTTTTTCATCACATGTGAGACTTAAACTCAAGACTTTTCTTGTTTTAGTAAAATCTTGGGGTACCTTGGTTTTTACCAAATTAAATAACTTTCATAAAGCATCATACATATTTTAAGACATTGTACTTGTAATAAAACCAATAAAGGACCAACATAACCAGCCAACAATTGGTCAAAAGATCTTAAATGCATATTTACAAAGGACCTTCCTTCTTGCATCAAATCCATTCAAGTCCCTACCAAGACAATGACAATATGAAAAGGGTGACCCCCCCCCACCTCCCCTGACCTCAAATCATATCTTGTACAATTCCCTCATTCATCACATATCAATCAAACCTAAAGCAATTCAAGTTTTCCAAAAAAACAACTTCATCAACAGTTGATCCAAGTCAAATAGAACATCATAAAATCTGATAAAGATAGATGTTGTCGCTCATTTCATGCGAAAAAAGAGACGTGTCGGCATCTCAGCATGGTAAGCTTCATAATCTTGTTGGAAAATGTAGGTTAAACATGGAAATGATTTGTTACATGTAAGTGTTAAACAAAGGACACATCATGAACATTGCTTTAATTATTTGAAATAAAAGATTCCTCAACACATGTTACATGTTGCTTCATTACAGTTAATACATACAGACATACTTATATGCATATTACACATATGCATACACACATGTAGTGTCCATATAGAATCAGAAATAATGCTAGAATTACAACCAATCTAAACCATTTATTTATCATTAAAACTTAAATGACAAGGGTTTAAGTGTAAATGATTAATTGATTTCTTTCTCCTTATAATTAATTTCCCTACTTCCTCTCTTCTCTATCTTCCTCGTAACAAGTTTCGTACACAAGTGTATATCAAAGAATCGTATTGAATCTACACTTGTGTAGATGTTTATATATATGAGTACACCTACACACCCATATATCAATTCAGATACAGCACAAAAATATATATATATACACACATAACCATGATGCATTTTAGATATACAGAAAATTGTATATTATGTGAGTGGTTTATGTGGATTTTGCATAATTATTGGTTTTCTCATAAACTCTCCCCTCCCTTATACTGGAGAGTTTATAAGAAACAACATAGTTATATGATAACTAAAGAAAACTAATAAACCCGGTCACATCATTGTAAGATTTTTTATCACTAGCTTCCATATATGAGTGTGCGTATATATAGATAGGTTTAAGGATCAAATGAAAATCGTAACATAGTTTTTACATATACGTCACACATGGGTTACGTATATGTATCAAATTTTCATTCGCCGTATATGTAACACTTTTCATTCTCGTATTGACGTTCAACGTATATGTAATAGATACTTGAATACCCTTTTTAACATTCAAAAGAACAAATAAATTATAAATTATGTGAGTGGATTCCGTGGTTTTCTTTGGTTTTATGTGTGTGTGTGCGCGTGTGTGTGCGCGTATGTGTGTGTGTGTAGGGTAGATACCAATTACAAATCAATAGAAATTGCGAAAACTTTACGCATATTTAAGAAGACCCGTCAAGATTAATACAAATCATTATTTTTGTTGTTGGAATAATATTATTACACATATATAACATTATATATATATATATATATATATGTATGTATATATGTATATATATATGTATGTATATATATATATGTATGTATGTGTATATATATGTATGTATATGTATGCGTATATATATGTATGTATGTATATATATATGTATGTATGTATATATCTATGTATGTATATATATATATATGTATGTATATATATATATATATGTGTGTGTGTGTATATAGATATATATATATATACATATATATATGTGTGTGTGTGTGTGTGTGTGTGTATGTGTGTGTGTGTATGTATATATGTATGCATAAATGCAAGTGCGTTAAAAAACTAACCCATCCATGTATAAAATATAACTTACACACATGTTTACACTGTATCAGTTATTATTTACACATGTAAATTACTCTGTGTAAGTTACATTTTACACACGTCTTAGTTTTTTTATGCTTGTGAATTTGCACATATACGTAAAAGAGCAAAATATTGTATATGTGTAATTATATTATTCGTACAATAAAAATAATGATTTGACTTGATCTTGACTTATTTTCACAAGTTTGCATAAAGTTTATGTGATTTCTATTGGTTTGCAAATGAACCAAGCCATATATGTGTGTATATGTATATACATGTGTGTATATTCTTCTAGGTCTAACGTTATGTGGTTGGTGTTCTTGCTTATACCAACAATGCAACATTGGCATGTTGCTCGTCCTTGAGTATGAGTTTCATATCATTTAGGGTCTAAACGATCAAATTTGGAGAAACATGTAAGAAGTTGTATGAAATTGATGCCAATATAAAAGTATAGTTACATAAGTAAATTATATGTAACTTTAATCAAGTAAAAGGGTGTACCAGTTGCATGACTTAGCTTCCCTTTGTGCAAGGTCCAGGGAGGGGACGTGATTTGATATATGCAGTCTTACCCTACACTTTATGTAGGAGTCTGTTTATCACAGTTTGAACACATAACCTCAAAGTAACAAAACAACCACTTTACCATATGCTCCAAGGCCCGTCATCCATAAGTTATTATCTAATTCTGATTGTGTAAGTTGTAATGGTTAGTTTGAAAGCACACATCTAACTACGGGACTCTCATGACATTAAGTAATAAAAAGTAGAATCCCAACAGAGAAAATTGTTCCACATGTTCCATGAAAAAGAAGTCAACTTTGACTCATGACTGATCACAGTTGTAATGTGTACATGATCCTATAGTCTGAATACTAGACAGAGCACCAATTTGGGTAAAAAGTACCAATGATCACATTTATATAAACAACAGTGAACTTTTAAACTATAACGATTTGACAAAGATCTTTTAGTTCAAACTAATAGAAGCTTATACTACCTCGAATAAAATCTATAATTTAGCTTCATGTCCATATATTTAGTCCAGATTGAAAATTCTAAGTAGAAATGAACTTACTTGAGTGGATAGTTGTATACAATGTCTTACTGATGAGACCAATATTCCTTTATCGAAGCTAAACACTGAAGTATACTCTTTTTCAGCTGCAATAAAAAATCCAACCTTTTCAGATGTCAACTTTCAACATAATAATTATCAAATTTTCAGATCAAGAAGAAATGAAACTCAGAAATAGGCTTGAACTCTATTGTCATGAAACAGTTGATGGTTTCACATGAAACCAAAGGAATTTAAAAATCTTCCCTTATATGTTCCTGAAAAATGAAGTTTCAATTCCACTAAGTGGGGTGTTTGGATGTGCGTTTTCAAAGTAATATAGGAATCACAATCAGATGATCCTTTGATTAAGCTAGCGAAAAATAGGTAATTTTACATTTTATCTCAATAGTTAGTTTTCTTACAACTTCTTACTTGCTTTCAATAGCTGGTTATTTTGACATGCATGATCACAAAATCAGTATCATAAACACTTTCACCCAACCACTTAAACTGATAAAATTGCTACTTAAATCATTTTATATGTATAAGTGCATCCAAACACGCCCTAGTAGCTCTTCCAAAAATCTGATTATTTTGACCCTACATAATAAAAAAATCTGAATCATAAACAATTTTACACAACCAGGCAAAACTGATAAAAATTCTACTTAAATTCACAATAATCATGTAATATCCACAAGAACAACCGAACGCCCCATAATAGGTCTTTCACAAAAAGAGCTTTAACAAAACTGCCAGCTAAGCATCTGCATACAAACATTCTTACCCTCCACAAATCAGTAAATTGTTTACAATCCGCATAATAAATATTGATGTGCAGAGCAGAAGAAAGTTGAGATATATCTAAATTGGTCCTTTGAGTTGTACCTGGAAACTAGCCTTATGTGATATCACATAAACACAACTCATATAATGACATACATAAGCCTGCAAACTGTAAAAAACGTAGCTTGAAAGTTTAAAGTGATAAACTTCCAAATGGGGATTAGTAACCTGCAAAACATAAGTAAAAAAATATACAATTGTCCTAACCAGGAATAAGATCGTATTGCTGACATATGTTTCTTAATTGGAGGTGGTTTATACTTGGAGGTCGATACAGATACAGATAATTTTTATCGATAACAGTTATGATACAAAAAAATGGGTCCAAACAGTTTCAACTGAAGTTTATATTTATTGCAAGAATCTCCTGAATAATTTAATCAAAACACAAGTTATTTTATGAAATAATACAACTATGCAATCATATTTGACACATTAATTTTCTACAAGGAGTTTAAAAAAATTTCTGACAGAAACTTCGGATCATAGCCAAGCACAAAATTACTCATTTTGACCCGAGCATGTGTTGACCTGTTACCCTATCTGCCCATTTTCTTTGTAAAGCATTCAACTCCAAGATAAAGCTGCAACAATTATTAAATTACCCATCATTTTTTCACAAATGCTCAGAAACGTAATTCGTAAACGATGTAAAACAAAGGCAATGATATGATGGTATCAAGAAAAACATAATGTAAATCAAAAGAAATCCCATCCATTATACACCTACAGATCAAAGAAAACAATGAGACCGTTTAAATTGCATGCTGATCTCGACTTCACTCGTCACAAAGTAGCGGCATTGAATCTTGATTTTTCACTTTTACTACATGTATGGCCTTCTTTATCATAAATAATCGTGTAATTTGAGCTGCTTATGTCCCTAAAATAGCAGAATTTACTGTCACCATAATTATACATCTGTTGTGTACTCCCTAATCCACTTACCACCAAATTTCCCTTCACGAGCATTGATCCCTGACCATTTTGTATGTTTTCAAGTGAACTTGATGAAGATTTAGAACCCAAATTAGCAATCTTTTTCTCATTAAAACCCAAAGTAATATTTGACACCTGAGCGAAACTTCCATTTCCTTTGTCCTCTGTATCCAAGTATATGTAAAAAGAAAAAGATTTTAAAGATTGTTTCAAGTGAACAGAAGACTGCTTCTTCGCAGATACGCTGTCATTAAACTCGATAGTTTGATCAACAATTTGTGAATCCCCATCTTTCGCCATCACCATAATATTACTGTAGTTAAATTCTTGACTTGATTCGGTTACTATCTTACCAAAAGAAGATTGGACCCACCCGGAGGACTTTATGGACCTTGTGACCTTAGTAACAAAAGTTCCATTCAAACCCGTGTAGTTAGAGACCAAAGAAACATGAAGAGGCGAAATCTTTTGTGTCAAAAGCTTCCCGTGTGTCTTCTCACTCTTTTCATCCAACCATACATGCAAATTTGCATCAATGTACCAAACATTTAAAGCATTTGTGACACTAAAAGCAAAATCATGGGCTTTCCCGTTTAACATTACTCCTAAAAATGGAGTTATATCGATATCATATGTAGGAAGATCAAATGACCCAATGCCAGTAATTGGTCTCCACAATAGAGGGTTAACACCACCTGTGTAAACTACTGTAAAAGGCCAAATTGCACCAACCACACCACCATCTAAACTAACCACAACCTCCCTAAACGGCCCATTGCCCGCGAAACCAGTCAGATTATTATCCAAAATGTACTCATTCGGAACATTCGTGGGCCAAAACTCATCGTTCTCATGAAACGAAACATACACTTCAAGAACAGCCTTATACGCATTTTGAGGAATCACAAACTGTTTAGACTGCACATCACTCGAATTCTTGATCTTAAACCACAACCCATCGTTTAAAGGCAAGTTTCTCGAAATGGGTATGATCAAATAGCCCATTGATCACGAAACCCACTCGAATCAACCGGCAATTTCCTAAATTTCTTGCTTTCAGCAGGGTAAAAATGGATACTAACATTCACATGGTACACACCAGTATAAGTACCATCAACAAGATTCCCCAAATAAACATCAAGCGTTTGATTCTTCATAAGCAAAGAGTAATACCTAGTGATATCTTTCTCCACCGTCCATTCGATTCCGGTGGACCTCGGCTCCGCCGTGCAACTGCGGAGGAGCTCAACGCCGCCGAGCCACACGCCGAAAATCCGATCAAATTGGCGACCTTTGGAAGTAGCAGACCATTGAAGAACGATCTTATCGAAGGTGTTTGATGGGCAATTTGAAGGTGGTCTGTATTGGGCAGAAACCGGTGGTTTGCCGTATGTGAATGCGAAATCATGGTGTAGAACGAGGGTTGAACAGGGGTTTGTGTTGGGGAGTTGAATTGGTTTTGTGACTTCAAAGTATGTGGTCAGTGGGATGTTAGTAGCGGCGGTGGTGGTGGTGGTGGTGGTGGTGGCGGCGGTGGTGGTGAGCTGGTGGCGGAGTGTGGTGGGTGTAGCGGCGGAGATGACGGAGAGAGAGAGGAGGAGGAGGAAGGTGGAAGCCATGAGAGTGGTGGTTGAGAAAGTGTTTGATTATTATTGTTGTGGAGATCGAAAACAAAGCGTAAAGATTTGAGATTTAGAGGGAAAAAGGTTGTCGGAAAACTTGTGAGTTTATCATTGATTTTAACGGTGGTTTGGATGTATGTTTTTTGTTTGAGAGTATATGCTTTTAAATGGATTATTATTATAGATTCAAATTTCGGTGGTTATAACTATTGATTGATAACGTATACGCATAGTTTATTTATTTGGGATATTATTCTTTTGTTTTTCTCCTTGTTTTTAGAACTGATTTATTGAAAGTGGAGATATGGAATATCGAAATCCTTGTCTTTTGTCCAAAGATTGGATGCAAAGTATCATGACTTAAAAGTTAAAAGATCACTATAATGCTTTGAAAACAATTTAAGAGTGTAAAAGAATTATTATCCAAATGATATAAGCAACAAATATTTTTATGTTTAGAATGTCACTGGTTCCTTTTGTTATTGAAGAGATGGCAAGTGTGAGAGTAACTGAGAGATGATAATGTATACCTCTTGATTGATAAGATCGAATTTGTAAGCAATGGTTAAATCTTAGTTTCGTTTAATGTTCAGGCGTCACCTGGACAATAGAACGTCCTCATCATGTCGGTCATCATGATTTACATGTACTACATCATCGGTCCTTAATCATCTTTTGTTCTTCAGGACAAATGAGAGAACATATATTGCATTTAACTTCACTTACAATAGAGGTCTTGGTTACAAAAACAAACAAAAGAAAAGGATACAAGAATGGACCTCAAATTTGACAGCCATTTCCATCGGTGAGTGGTATGGCCATTTTATGTTAAATATTTATAATCTAAAGGGAATCAACAACTGATCACTCAGCTATAAAGATGATTTTACATCAAAATTTAACAATGGCGTATTAAATAACTAGAAAACAAACAAAAAATGAAAAAAAAAATCAGTTTAATCTGGAAAGTTGACCAGAATCACCATTTAGAAAGAAAACTTCCAATGGTTTATAGGAAGTTGACGAAGATGCAGCAAAAGTTGATCCAAATCTGTATGTCGGTTGCAGTATTTTGCTTCCTTTCGGACATGGTATTGTCAGTATCCTCGGGCCCGTCCTCATTTGCCAAATCTGAAAAATTTTGTGAATTTTAGAAAGATTAAATGTGTTCAAGATGATTACATATGTATGACCCGTTAGACACATAACATAAGCCATGTCTATGCATTTGTAGGTGAATGGTAAAGAGCCATCCGGTTTGAAAATTGGTACCTCAACAATGCCCTTTCGAGGGGCATGAATGGCGAGACATAAGCAGTAATCATTCTTTACATGTTCACGAGAATCTTTATTTACAAGCCTTTCAACAAAAAGACAGCTAGCATCCCGATATCCCTGAAGTTTTTGGTTTCCAAAAATATTATAATAGGCAAATAAAAAAAGTAACAGGTATGTGTCTATGAGCTAAAGAAGAATACCTTCCATAAGCGTACGACCACAAGAGCACGGGTGTCTAATAGCATAATACGACCTAGTGAATCTGTTATTGCCGCCAAAGTTCCGCTAGGGGACAAGGTTAGTTTCTCTCCCTTTCTAGGGTGATCTTTCAGACATGTAAGAGGTAAAGCTGCAAGAGTTTGTCAAAAAGAAAAAACTGATTAATGTTATCAAATATAAAACGCTGTAAAATTTAGAATAAACTAACCTCGAGCAAATGGTTGCGGCTTTGGTTCGGGCTTTTTTGATGGTTGTTGGGTCCTCCATACCAATTTGGAGAAAGAAGCTATGGTTGAAAATGTTGCAGGTACAACCTTTGATAAAATGGCTCCAACAAAAGACCTGCTGCGATCTTCAGAAAGCCTTCAGAAAAAGAAAAAAAAAGTAAATCACTTGTGAAAGTGTTATATATTACAAATAATAAAAATTGAAAAGAAAAAGATGCTAGCTACCAACCTGAATGCTGAAATTGCAGCATCAACTCCAACAGTAACAGCACAATAATATCGATCACTTGACTGCTCAACAATAAAAGTAGCTGAATTCAAATACCAGAATAATACCTTTAGACATTATATTCACAACAGAGAAAAAACACAATATCTCACATGTAACATTATACGTGATTTATTTATAATAATCAAAAGAGCCAAACATAAAAGAATACATAGCATGTTTAATCACTTTCAAAGCGTAAAAAAGGAGTTTATTTAAGATGCTGGTTATTGTAATACACATAAAATTACCTAACTATCCTCATCTTCTAGTAAAATACCAAAACTGGCCCTCTGTACCTGTAGTTCCAGAAGAGGTGGTGGCATGACACCAGTAACCGCGGCATCAACACATGAACCATATTTACTAACATTCCAACATTGGTAAGGAATAGGGGAGGATGAACTTTCATATTCTTCTGAGTCTTTATCTACTGATGATTGATTCCAAAATCGATTTTGAGTTTCTTGATACCATCTCTGCAGTACCTTCTACACACCAGAAATATATTTGCCTAATTATTATTGAACAATTAAATGAGCATTAAAAGACGATGCAATCTATCCCTAAAGGTTTTATGACATACCTGAATGTCGGATCCATCAAAACGAGCAATTACGCCTGGTAAAACAACACACACTTCCTCGAATGATGATGTGTCTTCTGAAATATCTCGTTTGGTCCCACGCACTCTTATCCTTAGAATCTTTCCAGGATATACAAGCTGCAGGAACAAAGCAGGATTATATTTAAGTGATAATCTTGTTTTTAACAAAGTCATTCAGGAGATTTAATACATTACAAAATGTAATATATATATATATATATAGCCAATATTTAACCCCTTTGACATGTTTCTTTTTTTGCTAGTCAGTTTTATTTTACCAGTTAGGAGATAAAACAAAACAAACAAACAAACCCAGTTAGGAGATAGACAAACAAATAAACAAACATACCCAGTAAGTCCCACTCAAGAGCAGGGTCTGGGAGGGATAGGTGGCGGCTAGTCTTTCCTCTATCTTGTGAGATAGAGAGACTGCTTCCGAAGAGACCCCCGACTCGGTAACGAAAACCAAGTCGAACCGTTCACAAGTAAATGGGTTGAAATTGGCATCAGTATGAAAAGTAGAACTCTACATTCTTTTACTTTGTTTCACTTGCTTCACTTCAGTCAAGTGTATCTTTTTGCTAAAAGTTTTTTCATTCGAACAATTATATCTCTAAAATGACATCACATTCATTACAAAAGTGTCAAAAACTTAAAATTAGATATTTTAAAGTGAGGATATACAAACAAATAACTAACAATCTGAAATAAGTTAAGTATATGACAGATAAATGTGTTTCACACTGCAATTAAGAAAATTACCTGTGATCAACAAACCAGAATATAAAGTTGTAACCGGTACTAGCAAGCCCAGTTCACCAATTCAACATCTCAAGCTTTCTTTACCGGCATATGATCTACTCCTATCAAACTACCCTTAACACCACCTAACCTGCACACTATAGGATTCGAACCTTCACTAATTGGTGAGCAGAACACACCATTTATCACCATAATATCCACTTGGGGACCAAACATATTATCTATTTTGAAATCTCTTTACTTCATTTTTGGCATAATGGTGTCCTTAGCTAAACATACTTCTGTTACCCTTCATCATCCATAATGTTATTCATTCTAATGTTATCACCACTATATATTATGCATTTCTAAATAAACAATCAGCTCTCTTTTCAAGTAGAGTGTATGCTAAAAACCTGGGTATGATTCTGAATATTTAGATGTCAAAATTACAAATTTATAGCTAGCAATCGATTCAAAAATCGTTCAAATCAAAAATCGAAATCCAAAGCTCTCAAACTGACATTACCTGTTTGTGAATAAGATCGCCTCCAAGAGAGTAAATCAACAAGTACCCACAAGAAGTTCCAATCGCAATAACCCTAATATCATCAAACACCAACCACTCAAGTGCAGATACATACTCCGCCTCAATTGGGGAAAGATTGGGTCGGATCTTGACCCGAAAAGCAGCAGGAGCAGAAGGTTGAGACCACTCAAGAACAAGAAGAAAGTATCGATTGGCGATTGCAAGAGAATCTGCATCGAGAGCGCATAATAGATTGGGGTTATCGAGCCAGCCTTCTTTTCCTGCACCTAGGTCGCTCAGATCAAGATTTGCGATGCTTCCGAGATCTGTTAAGTGGGTTCTTCGAGCCATTGTTGTTGTTAGGTTGTCGTTATGGTTAGGGTTTGGGCATTGGATTAGTTGATCATGTAAGAGATGAAATTATCACATAATGATGAAGGATTACAATTTACCGATGGTGATTTGATTGTTTTGGAGGGGATGAATTTGTAAAGACGATTGAAGAAGGGTTCATAATACTTTTGGGCATGTTTGAGGGATTGTATATTTTGTTGAAAATGAGTTATTATTTTTAACGGTAAATCTATACTATTTTCAAATTATTTTATATTATATTATTGTTTGGGTTTGAACCCAGGATCTCTTTTTAAAAGGTAATGCCTCTATCAAGTATGCTAGATTCACATTGGCTGAAAATTACTTTTTAACTTATAATTTTTCAAAAGTAGTTTTAAAAAAAATATTTGTATTAGCTTATAAACTAAAAAGTTAATAATTTGTTTTCTGAAAAGTATTTGATTTAGCTTCTTAATGTAAAATGACTAAAGAGGGCGTTCTGTTAAAATTCAGTAAGCTGTTTTCTAAAAAATGTTTGAGATTGCTTATTCGTTGTTTTCTATTTCCGTCTTGCAAATTGAAAAAAGATTATGAAATATATAAAATAAAATTTGTTTACACAATTTATAAAGATAATGTCATACAAGTAGAAATCTTCATGAGAATGATAAAATAACACCAAAATTGCATGATGTTATGAAGCTAATGTCATACTACATTCATCTCCGTGAGTCCATTAAATTTTGCGTAATTATATCTCTTATTGTTGTCATATACGTAACATCCTGATCCAAACGATTTGTAGTCGAAAATTCTTCATTAAGTTCATTTGTAGTACCACATTCTCTAGGATTATAAGATTCTTGTTGGGCGGTGTTAAATGCTTCATCAAAACTACCAGTCTTTCTAATAAAATTATAGATCACCATTGATGTTATCACGATACTCACTTGGTGCTTGTGTGTATAGTTTACATGCATATCTCTTAATAACGCTCATCTAGTTTTCCACACTCCAAAAGTTCGTTCAATAATGTTTCTTAACGATGAGTCGTAATAGTTAAATGTTGGTCCTCAAGGAGCACGCATAGCACTACTCTGTCCACGTCAAAATTCCGGTATATAGTAACGAATGGTTTGACCTTTGAGCAAAATAACCTTTAATATTTGGATAAACCACCATCAACAATGTAATATTTATCTACAAATAAAACAAACAATAGCTAGGTTTTTCAAACATGCATAACAAATAAAAAATGCATGTACAACGGATCATTATACTAACCATCAGTTGGATGTGGAAACTGAAGCTCCGGCCTAGGTAAGGCTTCATTGAATGTTCTCGTGTCATGTGCACTCCCCTCCCATTCGGGCCATACAAATGTAAAACACATGTTAAAATCACACACAGGCATTATATTTTGTGTCGCATATCCCTTTAGACTAATGTACTTTGGTTGGTCTATCATTCGAACTGATGTCCTCACATGTGTCCCATCAATAAAGCCAATCAATCTACAAATACAAAAGGATGAAATAATTAATTCATTTGTTAAATTGGAACATTAGAAACGCAAAACATTAGATAATACCTTGAACATTGGATAATATCAAGGATTATTCAATATATATGCGGGTACATCACCATTATGGTTTGTGGGTCGCCTGATAATGTCAGCACTCATTTAAAGGATGACATTCATAATTTTATGAAAATGTCTATGAATGGTTTCACCTGAATGATTAAAAGATTCTTAGACAAATCTATTCGTACACCCATGAGCCAAAGTCATCAAAAAGATCCCAACTGACTCCTCAATAGACATATTGCGGGTTTGTTTTAATTCATAATTAGTTACAAGATCTACACATAATTTCTTGAAAACTGGTACGTCCATTCTAAATATTTCATAACATCATCTAGGATGCCCATTTAATATCTCAGTAACAAATAGCTGAGGAAGATCCGGAGGAGTTATGGCGATAGCGATGGAGGGAAGGCATCGACAATTTTGGGGAGGGTATTAAAAGCTTGGAAACATAGGAAGGTATTAATGTCAAAAAGAGTTTTTATAATTTCAGAAGTTACTCCCCTTTAATTTCTCAAATTCTACTTTTTTACTCTATTTTAAAAGTTGTTTTAAAAGTCCTTTTATTCTACCCAAACACTATTTTCTACTTATTAACTTTTCAAAAGTTAATAAGTTAAAACTAGGGTAAAAAAAACAATCCCAAACACCCACTTTGTAAGAAACTCATGAATTCATAAAGTTAGATTTCAAAGAATTAAAAATCTTTCGAAGTGTTTGGAACTTGTGATGTGTTTTATTAGTAAAACTAGGTTATGACCCGTATACTACATGGCTGATGAAAATAATCTATTGTAAGTTCAGAGTTGAATTTAGATTGACTTTTTATGTTTACATTTTTATGTTTACATGATAAGATGTAACCATATACCGACTTAAATTACATATAATAAATAATTATTATAACTAATTTAAGATTAGAAAACAAACCAATTCTAGAATTTTGAGAAATTGAACAATCTAAAATAGATTGAAAGACAGTGAAGTCAAAACCATATTTGCAGTCTATAAAGTTGATACGTTTTGTAATCGTTATTTCAAAATTTAAACATAGTATATGTTTATTATCAAAAAGCTTAAATTTTAAATATTTTTCATTAATCAATGACTTATGAATAAAAAATATTTATTTTCATGTACATCGTTTTTAAACGCTATAAAATATTATGTTTCGTACGCTGCGTTGTATTTTTGATATTTTGTAATTACAGCAAAAATATTTTATTTACAAAGTTAAGTATTAATTTTTTTTAAGAATAGATATAATCAATAATTAAATTAAAAATAAAACCTACTTACTCATCCATAAATATATTTCACCTTGCTTGTAAACATTAGCTTTTTTCAAAGTTTAATTATTTTTACTATAATTGTGTAGTCATATTTCTTCATGTCAAGGTCTTTTAAAAAGTAAAAGTTTTATTTCTATTTTTTATGAAGTAATTTTATAAAACAATATGAGTAAACAAAAAGCAGTAATTTTATCAGTCTTTAACTCACCTTTTTGAATTTATCATTTAAAAATACAAAGATGATTTTGATCATATTTATATCAATTCTTTTAAATAATGTCTAAATCTGAAGATTACTATAGTATTAACTTTCTAATATCTTTTGTTAATAGATCATTGAATTTTATTTTTAAAACAACGTACCATTTATGACATAAATTGTTTATAATGAATGAGAATTTATTGTATTTGATTATAAATTGTCTTTAACTTAAATATTAATATTAATTTTTAGTTTTAATTTAAATGAGTGATAATTTATTATATTTTTATTACGCTAAGGTGTTATTTTTGAAATAGTTACTTCTTTAATATATATATATATATATATATATATATATATAAATTTCAAGTCAATTTAAACATTAAGAAGTTCACGTATAATCAGTAATTCAATACATTTTATTTGATATTTAATTTTATATCAATTTTAATATGAAAACTATTTAAAATGTTAATTCTCCTAACTGTTGATTGTTATTTAAAATGATTAATGAATGCATTTTTAAATTCAAAATCATAACTTTTAAAATTAAATGCAATCACAATTTAATAAATTTTAAGCTAAAAAACTCAATTGGGTAGGCTCTCGTTAATTACCAAGTGTCCCTAAAAAACCTTGTTGATTGACACGTGTCCCTAGAAAATCTTGTTTTATTAGAAGTGATAGATTATTACGTTTTTTTGTAAATTTAATAAAAGTAGGAGTATAGTGGTGGCTACTAGATACATCACGACTCAAACAATGTCATAAAAGATCGACCAGAATGATAAAAAGTGAGCAGTGTGGCATGGCTTGGTTTGCAAAAGAGTCAAGCTTGTTGAAATAATTTTAGTTTTAATTTTAACCTAGCAGTAAAGTTAATACCTTAAATTAAATTTGTTTTTTTATGAGATTTGACGAAGATAATCATATTCTTTTAAAATATTAAAAACATTATTTACATTCAAAATATTTATCAGTTTAAATGCTATTTTAAAATCTTCATTCGTTGTTTCAATAAAAATTCAAAATATAAAAAACTTATATACTTAAATTAAAAAAAAAAATTGAAGTGAAAATAATATTTTTAACCCATCAAATTAGCTTCAATCTCTATTAATAATTCATTGGGGTGTTGTTAAATATAATAGGGCTCACAAGTCGCAAAAAAGTCTTGCCTCAGTTTCTTCTTCAAGTCACTACGAAGACGGACAACACAACCACATATCTGCTTCATCTTGTTCAGGTTCTTCTTTTCACGTACGAACGCATATCGTGTTCACTTATTCAAGCTCCTCTTTCAAATGGGTCATACCTTATATTTGTTTCTTCAATCAGTGCCACAAGCATATCAGTCAGTTTCCAAAGCCATGCATGTCTTCACCTTCTTCCCCATGCACTTACCACCATGATTGTCAACCACATTGTTAAAAGAATGAGTCGGTCCGGCAAGCTACAAACTTGCTCGGTTGTAAAAGAGTTGAGTTAGAGCTCAAATTATCAGCTTGATAAGAAACTTTAAGCCCAACCAACCTATATCGTTTAAAAATCAAATAGAGCTCAAGCTAGTTTTGGCTCGAGTCAATTTGACTCATGAACAACCCTAGTACTCGCGGTTGATGAGGTTGCAGTGGCAACCATAGTAGCAATAATAACATGTGTTTTAGAAAACTTAATTTCTTGATTAAACTTTTCTTTATATTCATAAGCAATGATGAATTTATCTGATTCAATTTCTTAAGAGAACTTATTGTAACATAATGATCAAATGTTACCTTTAGATTTATGTTTTAATCTATGTTGGATTGTTGGTATTTGATGCGAAACAAATAAAGGATGTGAATTCTATTAAATAAATGAACTCAGAAGTTTCTTTAAGTATTACATGTGTATGAGGTTTCTTTCTTACTGAAGTAGGTAGTAAATTAAATCTTTGAAAGAGTTAGAGCATTTACAATAGCTTTCTCATCACTATCATCATATTTATATTAAAAACACTACTTTTTACTTTATTTTTAATTAAATAATTTTTTTTTATATTTTTATCATTATCTTTAATCTCATCTACTTACAACCAATTTTAAAAATATTAAAAAATTTATGTGGATTGTATCGTGTTTTTCCAAATATGAGAAATCACGATATAATCCTATAATTTTTTTTTCACTCACAATTACTCACAAGCATCCTCATAATATAAGACATAAACTCAAATCAAAATATAAAACCTACCAAGTTAAACGGATGTCATAAAAAGTTACACAAATTAATATTAATAAAAAGAATTCTTTTGAAGAAAATGTTGTATTTACAAAGAAACACATGATGGTATATTACTGAACAGTCCAGCTTATCTCTTCTTTCACCAGTTGCCAACATGTTTCAGCAAAACTCTCCCCCCTCTAAAACCCTAAACCCCTATATCTCCACCTTCACACCTTATCCCCAACCTAAATTCTCAAACCCTTTTTACAAAACCCTAATCCCAATTCATTCATCACCCAAAACCCCAAAAGCCTTATCAATCAAGTCACTTTTTTCACCAAACAATGCATCATGTAGACCAGATGTTCGATCATATGCCGGCCGTAGCAAAAAGAAAGAATCCACAGGTCGAATCGAGGGCAATGCAGAGCTACGCAGAGAAGCAAAACGAAACGCTCGAAGAAAGAGCAAAAGGCTCGCTGAAAATCTGTTTTACAGGCTGAAGAACCCTCATGGTAATTACCCTAATAATTTCTCAGAAGAAGAGTTGCAGATGATTGGGTTAGGGTATGATAGAATGGTGCAGTTTATGGAGAAAGATGACCCCAATCTTAAGCACCCTTATGATTGGTACAAGTATGGTGAATTCGGGCCGTATTCGTGGCGTGGGGTGGTGTTAGGAGAGCCGATTCGTGGGCGGTTTTCGGATGAGAATGTGACTATGATTGGTGAAGTTAGGGATCAAGAAGAGTGGGAGAAGATTGAGCAGTTTGAAATGAGTCAAGATTTTGGGCAGAGGTTGGAGTCATTGGATAAAAATGTGGGATTTAGGTACTTTTGGGTGTTTGTTCGGCACCCGAAATGGAGAGTTTCGGATCTGCCATGGGAGCAGTGGACTTTGGTTAGTGAAGTTGTGGTTGAGGCTGGAAAACAGAGGTTAGATAAGTGGAATTTGATGGGTAGGTTGGGGAATAGAACAAGATCTTTGATTACTAAATGTGCAGCATGGATGAGACCTGATATTATATATGTTAAGAGGCCGGTGTATCAGTGTCGATTTGAGCCTCAAGATGAGTTTTTTAAATCGATGGCGCCTTTGCTTGATCCTGCAACTGAGCAAGATTTTATGTGTCAGTTGGAGAGTGATGATGGTGGGGTGGAAATGTGTACTTACTTTGGTGGGTTGTGCAAGATTTTGAAAGTGAACCCGAAGGCGTTTGTGGATGATGTGGTTGAGGCGTTTGAGAAAGCGAGTGATGAGAAGAAGTCGAAGTGTTTGGAGTTTTTGCTTGGGCATCATCCGGTTGAGTTGCTTCATCCATATACTAAGGAGTGGAAAGCTAAGTTGGAGGAGATGGAGTTGGGTTGTGATGCTCCTGATGAGAATGATGGTGGTGGTACGAATCTTGAAGTTTTAGATTGGGATGAAGATGATGGTGGTGATCATGAGGATGATGATATAGTGATAGATGTTGATGATACAGAAGAAGTAGATGATGATGGTGGAGATGATGTTGATGATGATGGTGATGGTTCTGAAGAAGATGAGAAGTATTGGGAAGAGGAGTTCAAGAAGGCGTTAAATAGCAATGAAGAGATGGAAGTTATTGCAAGAAGAAGTGTGAAGATGACGACGAAGTTGTATGAGAAGCACTCACAGATGATGGAAGAGAAGCGAATGAAGGAGAAGAAAGAAGATGGAGTTGATGAGGGTGAAATGGCAATGAGGCGTGGTCGGGCCAAAATAAGCCAAGACGAATGGAAACAACTCGGTTATGGCCCGAGGATGAAGAAGATCAAGAAAAGTAGGATTCCACCGGGTCAGTTCTTGAGAGCTGCGGTGAGACCCTTTTTGTACAAGAATCTTGTTAAAGAGATCGTTTTGACGAGGCACGCGATAGTAGAGGGCGAGATTGGTGGTGGTAAGAAGAAATGAAGTCTTCTAAAACCTCATCATCATAGAATGTAAGATCTTAAATGCCTGCTAATAGTTATTGGATACGTGCACTATTATATGTTGATTATAAATGAAAACAATCTTGTACTATAGTATGTTCACAAACAAAGTTGTATGATGATCTGCTAAAAATTTAAAGGGCTAATAAAAGTAAACGGACGCTTTTGTTTACATGATTAGTTGCAAGTTTCAAACAAATAGAGATCTCAAACTTACCAATTTATTTTGGTCTGAGAAGCTCGATCAGTTTTAAAGATATATGAACCACTGTTCAAGAGGAAAAATCAAACTTTTGGTTAAACTAGGAAGTGAAACAACTTTCATCAGTTTCATAACTCTCTTTATATATCAGAGTAAAGTCAAAATAACAAAATTGCAGGCTTGTGCTTGTTATCCTTCTTCATGCATTAAAGTATTCCGCAGGAAAGTAAAACTTACTGTGATCATATGCATCTATGAATTTGATAATGCCGTTATGCCCCTACTATTGATTGTGCAACTATGTGTTTTTATGGTGATAATTTAATATATCAGTCAGACATATATGAATGAAACTGGTTGACACACACTAACACTTAGATATACAAGTGTTCACCATTGTTTATATACTTGTTGATGTATTTGTGATTGTTTATCCACAAATTATAACAAGTCAATTTGAGTCTGCTCAAATTACACGATGGGTCAATTTGGATCGCTATTATAAAACTTGTTAACTTAAAGTGAGTATAAATGGGCGAGCACCACTCACCATGATTGTGTGTCGACGCCTTCTAGTAGTTACCGTCATGCCACTTGCACCATTGCCTCTCTCAGAACTGTCTTCGCCTCTTCCACAACTGCCCCTCAACCACCACCACAGTCACCGCCTTTGGGTTGCCGCCACCCCAATGCAACTGCTGCCACCACCATAAATAAAATGTAACAGATAAACCTGTTTTGATATCTTTTCTATTCTAAAACAAACCCATTTTGGTTACACCCTTTTTACACCCGAACCAAATTGATTCTTTTCTAAAGGAGTTTTTCAACCTGAATCCATTTACATCAGACCTTGTTTTGACCCGTTACCCTACCCGACTTGCCACACTTGTTTTATGAGGCTTATTCAAATTATGTGGTAAATTTTGATTGTAGTAAAATATCATGGTTTCTGTGACCTTCAAACGAAGTTGAATAACCCCTTTAATTATCAGAAATATCTGCATATTTATTAAAAATCTGAAGCACAAATCAAAACAGTATCTTGTTAACTTCAGAAGCATTAAGATTGCATAATATCATCTGGAAATTTTTTGCAAACAGTTAGATTATAAGATAATGATTAAACAAGGGTCAGACTTTCCCTCAGGTATCTGCAGGATCTACCACTGCCTCTGTATGTTCTTTCTTTCCCTGAATTTGTTTCTGATCAAACACTAAATTGTATTACTTATTATTACAAACCCACTGTTATAATATGTAAACTAACTGATTCTTAAGCTTCAATCAAAAACAGTAACAAAACTAACATTTTTTACACATGCCGGCCGATCAAACACGCACCACCAATTATTTAAACTACAATCACCAAACGACCGACATCGATTCACGCTCATGCTGGAGCCACTCATGGCTCGGGCTCTGGTGGCATGCTGCCAGAGGATGAGTGATTATTAGCATTCAGAAGTTGTGTAATCCCCATTTGGATGTCTCTTCTTTTGCTCCATTCATGCAGAGATAGTTGTAACTTTTTTGATGCCACTAGAAACTCAACTGCCTGCAATGGTGTCAAAATGTCTATCATGCGCTTAAGGACATCCAACCGCAGCTTGTCTGCTTCCATCAAGATCCTATACATATCAAGGGCATGAGTGTCCATCACTTGATCCACAACCTCACCCTCGCTCGACTCCCCTACTTTTCTACAGTTGTATGCTAGCAGCGCCAGTGGCTCATCTGCTATGCACTCCTGCACATACACACACCAACAAACATCAAACTTCATCATCTGCAATCTATAATACACATTTGTAAATTGTAATTGTGACCAGAGTTTGCAGACAACATGTCAAGGGCCCGGATGCACAAGAACAAGTTTTTATCTAGACCGTCCATAATGGTTAGTTTTTGGGCATTTTTGAGTACCTAGGTGGCGTTTTTGGCGCTCTTCACCATTGTGTGGCTCAATCCTTGGAGGAGTTCATGGTGACGAACAACCTCAAACAGGCAAAGGTGGGACCAAGAGTTGGCCCCGGGGGGTTCGTGCATATAGTGGCACACTTTTTGGTGTTTTAGAAGTTTTATGGAAGATTTTGTTCTTTTTAAAAGATGAGTGTTTTTCTCATGTACTAGCTGTTTTAGAAGTTTTTATGGAAGATTTTGTTCTTTTTAAAAGATGAGTGTTTTTCTCATGTACTAGCTGACTTAATACGTTTCCTTTTTTGGTGTTTTTGGGTTTTCATCGCGACATCAGGCCATGTAAGTCCACTCTGGCACAGTTTCAGAACATAAGATGTAACATTAAGTTGTAAAACGCATGCCTGTAAGCTTGCGAAAATCGAAGTGAGCTTATCTTCGTCTTTAACAATTTTAGCATGGAGAGCATCTATGCTTTTAAGCTGAGAACCCGATATATCCCCCAGGTTCCCACGTCTCACTCCTTCAAGAAACTCAACCAAGTGCGCGTTTTGCTGGGAACCACATAGAACATAAACAAGTCGTATGATCAACGAAGGCCTACACCCACCAATCCAAAGAGACGAGTTCTCAAAAGTGGTGCCCCAAGTTGGCGCCAAGAAGGAAGGCCCGTCATGTTTGGCCAGTTGGGCTCGAGCCTTGTGGTAGTTTTCAAAGTGACTAATGGCGTTTTTGATCGTGAGCCGGAGGTAGTCACCATCCGTAGGGAAGTTGGTGAGCGCTTGTTGCAGCTCATCGAGGTCCAGCCGTTGTTGAGTCATCCAGTTCTGGTAGCAGGACTGGAACTGCTGATGATTAGCCATTTTACATGGGCTATTGTGAACACTCTTTGAGTCCCTTTACGGTGCACTTGCTAGCTTTTATATGGGAACAAATGGATATATATAGAATGCACAAGTGGAGAAAATAGACAATTTAGATGATCGAATATTATTCAAATGAGCTATTTAGATTTCTTGTAACAAGCATGTAGACAAATTGTAACATGTTCTTTTTATTGAAAGATGTGGGAATGGGATATATATTCCAATGATATGGATTGATGAAATCACTATTTTCTTGGGTTTGTTAATAGTTTAAATTTATTGTAACATAAGTGAATATTATATGTAGTAGTTGAGAGATATTTTTCGTGCTAGAATGCATGTCTTCTACATACTTCATTTAATTCATTTTTTTTGTGCTACTTCAAAAGTTTCTATAACTTAGTGTTAAACATAAAGGATTGGTTAATCAACTCGAAATTATGTAATGAAGTTTCGTTTATGTTTAGGGGCGATGTCCGTAAGCAATCGATTTTCATTTAACAGATGTTTTTAGTTTGACTCATGCTTCCATTGGTTTCTAATTTTCTATCATAACCTCTTGAAGATCAGCTATCTAGCGCAAGTTGATTAAATGTTTAACATTGAATCACTAGATTTCTGTGACTATCAAAAGAAGTTGAAAAAACCCTTTGTAAAATAACAGAAGTATTTGAATCTAATTAAAGTCCTAAAGTACAAAAGAAAAACATTGGTTAATTTCAATAATATTTACAAACGTACTGAAGATTTTAATTAAAGGCATAAAGATTGCATAGCATCATCAGATTATGAGCAAACAATCAGATTATAAGCAGATGTTTAAACAATAATCAAGAACTTACCTGAATACACTATTACTTATCACAAACCCACTGTTATAAACTGGTTCTAAAGCTACAAAAACATAAACAAAATACTAACATTCTTACACAAGCACCACTACTTATTTAAACTACAATCACCAAAATGATCAACATCGATTCTCAACGTTTCACGTTGAGTGAACACTAGCCAGTAGCCACTATTGAAGACACTTAAAAGGTAGACATAATCGCACGCATAAGTTGTTGCAGTGTTGGACCATTTCAGGAGCGACTCATGGCCCCAGTGGCGAGTCACTACAAGATGAGTGATTATTTGTATTCAGAATGTGTGTGATCCCATTTGGATGTCTTTTCTTTTGCTCCATTCATGTAAAGACAGTTGTAGCTTTTTTGATGCCACTAGAAACCCAACTGCCTGCAATGGTGTCAAAATGTCTATCATTCGCTTAAGGATATCGAGCCTCAGCTTGTCGGCTTCCTTCAGACCTTGTAGATATCAAGGGCATGAGTGTCCATCACTTGATCCACAACCTCACCAAGGCTCGACTCCCCTACTTTTCCATAGTTGTACGCGAGCAACGCGAGTGGCTCGTCTGCTACGCGCTCCTGCATATACAAACATTTAAACACATCAATATTTTTCACCTTCAATCTATTATACACATTTGTAATTGTGACCAGAGTTTGCAGGCATATTAAGTTTTTGTTTAGGGAAAATCACCAGAATATATAGTTAGACCACACGAAAAGCAAAAATAAACATCATCCTGGCTAAAATTTAGCACGGTTTGGGGGGGGGGGGCAACAAAATATTTTCTCACCTACGTTTTAGCCGGGCTTAATAGGGATACATGTCAGCTCCCGTTTAATTTCATGTGAGATCAAATTAATAATCATGTCGGTTAGCCTATAGGGGTATTTTAGATCTTACTATTAATTGAAAGTGAATAAAACAAAACTAAATATCAAATGTTTATTTTTGGTAAAATGGTTGGTCAAAAGTTCGTTTTAATGATTTTCCCTTTTACTTTTGTTTTTTGGTCGTTTTTAAGTGCTCAGTTGGCGTTTTTGGTGTTCTTCACCCTTGAGGGCTCTATTATCTGGTATGAGGTGAATATGAAGAAGTTTTTTTTGTGTGTTTCTAGATGTCTTATTATAGGAAAGTTTTTGGGTGTACTAGGAGGATGAGTGTTTTTCTAATATCGTAAGTAGGTAGACACATTTCTTAGTAAAAAGTTTTAACACATAAGATGTAACATTATTGGCTATAGTATGTGCTAGCACACGGTTTTGAACATAACATGTCACATTAAGTTGTAAAGCATATGCCTGTAAGCTTGCGAAAATCACAGTGAGCCTATCTTCATCTTTGATAGGTTTAGCATGTAGAGCATCTATGCTTCTAAGCTGAGAACTAGATATATCCCCCAGGTTCCCACATCTAACGCCTTCAAGAAACTCAACCAAGTGCGCGTTCTGCTGTGAACCACATAACATGTAAACAAGTCGTATGATCAACGAAGGCCTGTAACCCCCAATCCAAAGGCACGAGTTCTCAAACGTGGTACCCCACGGTGGAGCCAGGAACAAAGGCCCGTCATGTTTAGCCAGTTGGGCTCGAGCCGTGTGGTAGGTTTCATAGTGACCGACGGTTTTGGTGATTATGACTTGGAGGTACTTGCGATCGGTTGGGAAGTTCGCGAGTGCTTGTTGTAGATCGTCGAGGTCGAGCCTCTGTTGAGTCATCCAGTTGTGATAGCAGGATTGAAATTGTTGATGGTTGGTCATGTCACAGGGTGTTTAAGAACGTACACTTAATTTTGAGTACTGGTGGCTAGCTTAATTGTGAAACAAATGGATAATATATAGAGAGAACAAAGTGATCAATGCACAAGTGATAGAATAGACAATTTATGATGATCGAATTAATATCCAAATGAGCACACAGATTTCGATTTTCTTGTAACAAACATGTAGACAAAATGTAACACGTTCTTTTTGTCGAAAGCTGTGAACATAGGATATGCATTAAAAATCTTAAATGTCTATTCATACTTATAATAATCAATTACACACACATATATATATATATATAGGGAAGGGATCATATGCTAACCCGTCAAAATTGCGATAACCCATTAACCCAAATATGTGGCTATTATTGTGCCACGTTTCATCTGATGAGAAACCCAATTGGGGGGTATAATCGGTAGTTCACCACTTTACTTTTACACCAACTTTCTTATCTTCCCCATGCATGATTTGACCATTACTTTTGATTATGGTACATGTACTTTACCATCTTCCTCCTCTTTTTACCTTTGTTTTCTCTTTACACCAACCGCCGATCCCTATTCTTTTCTCATTTTTTCTTTCAATTCACAAGCATACTGGTATATGTTAACTATCTTCCTCTTCTTCTTTTCTCATTTTTTCTTTCAATTCACAAGCATGGGTGGTGGTGATTTTCAGTTACCTGATTCATCTGTTGAAGAAGAAATTCTCGACCCCATGTCTGAAAACGACAACCATGGCGGTCAGTAAGATGATACCTTTGATTTACTAACCTGGAACTCTCCGATCCGTTACCTTGGTTTTGATCGTAGAGGTAAACGTCAGCATTTTTTGTATATATTGGTTTCTGTGAATGTTTTTTATCTTCAGATTTACTTCATTTTTTGGATGAACTAAGTGCAATGTTTTAAAATGTTGTAGTACCTAATTATTTTTATATTTGTGCACTGTTTATCCTAATTTTATATTGGAAAAAAATTTTCCAGTCTAAACTTCTTATATATATATGATGTTATCATCAGATTTCACCTCATAAAAAATTTCCCGGTCTAAACTTCTCTTAGCAAATTTTCTGTAAATCATGTTATATTTCTTACTTTGAAGTTTTTATTTAATTTTAATTTTTTTTAACCACAAGTGTAAAGTTTTATTTTTCTTAACTACCTCAATCACCATCAAATTTTTAAGGGTTTTGAATTTATGATATAAATCATTTCAAACCTTATTTAGCCCCTTAAACCTTATGATCATAAATCCTTATTTTTTTCATTATCGACTTAAATTAAAAACGATGAGTTTAAATATTTTTGTTTAAATTTTTTAGTTATATATTTATAACTTTTAACCCGTGTAATACACGAGCTACTAACCGAGTTAACTAATATTTTTCTTCAAAATATCCATTTGACCTGCCCTTTCTTCAAACTGTCCTCCCCTAATACGGTCGTCCCAAACGCAAAAAAGGACCATTCCATGACCACGACTAAGATTAAGCCGCACGTCTTTACACGAGCGTCCCAACCATGTTGGTTTTCTCCGGGACTGGAGCCGACTGTATTCTGTGTTTCTTGTCACGCTCGTGACTATGACAAGGCTACATTCCCGACAAAACCCAACACGGCCAGGATGCCCGTATTGGGACACGTGGCTCAATCTTAAATACCCATCGTATAGTCATCCGAACCTATGTTCAGTTCGAGATTACCATAATGGAGGAGGACAGTTTGAAGAAAAGACTGGTCAAATGAACATTTTAAAAGAAATTGTAGGTCAAATGGACAACTTGAGAATTTTCCCTTCCGTTATTCCAATGATTCGTGAAGCCTTATCATGCATCGAGTTTTAGCAATACTTATGTGTGCTTATGTATTAATTACTTAATTAGGGTAAGCGTACCAGACTTACTCCCAAAAATAGATTATTGCACTTTGTGTTAGGCCCCGAAACAAAATCAATAATTTACTCTAATATACTTATACTTAAAAAGCAAGATCGGTGGGTTGTCACCGGCATTGCCCCATGTCAAATTCTCATTCGTTGGATGGTTTGTTAATTGTTTTTTTTTTTTAATTTATCCAATTTTAAATTACTATAAATTATCAACTCTTTCTTCAACACACGGGTTTGCCAACGTTTCAACGTTTTTGTTGGGTCATGTTTACGTTGCAACATATAAAACAATATTTTTTTCCATCACGGCTTCATAAGTTTTTTTATATATATATTTAACCACGTCAATGTAATAGTCATAATGCGCGTAACGATGCTCACAAACACAAACCAAGGCCGGGGGTTGATTTCTAGTTAATATTTAAACAAAAACAATAATTTACTCTAATTAATAATTCTTGTAGTAATAGCCTTTAAGCTAATATCTAAATCCAAACTAGGGGTGATGCCCCCACGCGCGTTGCGCGTTCTAGAAACGGATAAAACTGAGCCCGAAAAAGGATAAAACCGAGTCCCACACAAACCCCATTACAGTCGCAAGTTAATTCTTTCATCACATCACAAATCGGCATAGAACTAAATAATTTTTTAACCGAGACTAACCTTCATTAAATCATAAGGTTGGGCTCACGTTAATAAAGTAAGTAAGAAAACAAAGCAAAAAAACTCAAAAGATTAGGCAATTTGCTCAGATCTTGTTTTTTTTTCTATGGCTGCAACTCAGTTTGCAAGTGCAGTACAACACACTTGCCATCACCAAGTTTACCACGCCAAAGAAACCACCTCTACCACAGTCATCATCATAGCAAGAACAGATTTAAAGCAATCAACAAAAAAAACAGAGGTATAAGGGTCTCAGATGACCGATCATCATCATTATTGACGGTTAGGGTAACATAAACCCACCAACAACCGAACGACCAACGCATCGGCAACCACACCCGATGATTACTCCACACACAAAATACCTCTGAGTTACTGTTCATGGCACTCCATTAGGTTAGATAAACCCAAAACGAAACGCCACAGACAATAGATACAGCCGCTGCCGGCAGGAGTCGCCACCATCAACACATGCGTGCGACGACAGCGCCGGGCGGCAGTGGGCGGCGTCGGGCGGCAGTGGGCGGCGCCATCCGAAAACCCTAAAAGGGTAACGAAGAGATTTTGAAGATTCGACGGTGCGCAGACATCCGGCCGAGGGGAATCCGCCACCAGCACCGCCTTCTTAAGACCCCTAAATTGTAAGCCCCATCAGCCTGGCACCGACAACACACAAAGGCGAGGGCACGGTAGGGAGGCGGACCCTAGCATCGTCTACACCAACACACGTACAAACAACCACCAGTGTTTAAAGACGACGACCGACCGGGGAAAACGAAGGGGCCCCAACAGCCGGCCGCCCAGCGCCTTCGGCAACCACCACCACCAAATGAAATCCCAGCAACAATGAACGATGAGACATCACATAAGAAGGCCTGGCACGGAACCCGAAGAACAGTGATATACCGAAAATACCCCTGAGTTACTATTTATGACGTTGCTTTTTTAACAAAAGGGTAATATATATCGATTCCAAACAAAAAAGATGCAGCATAGACCGAACATAAGCTTAGATATTGGGAATACGACAGATATGTACCAAAATAAAATGTTTTTGTATTGGACATGAAAGAGGTCAAAAATTGACATTTAATGTACTCAAGAGACTCAAGATTTTGGAGGTGTGCTATATGTTAACTTGTGTCAGGATATAATGCGACTCACATGATGAACTAATAATCGAACTTTTGACGATAACTAACGAAAGAAAAAAGAAAAGGAAAAATTAAACCAACTCAAAAAGAAAGTTTATATCATTGATGATTTACAATTATTAATTTTCATCCCTAAAGTTTCTAATGCGTTCATTTTGACATGAGTCATTGGCCTGTTTTTCTTTATATCACGTCATGTGTTCTAACGAAACTAAACATTGCTAGGTAGATGTAACGTTTATCATTTGGAAACCTGCATCTTTATATCTAGCACTGATCCGAACGTCGTTATTGATCCAAAGCGTCATTCCTTATCCACAACGGTCCCTATATTAGCTCCCCATGTTACCCCTTCACTGATTTAAGCTAAACGTCAAAGGTGAGGCGGTTATGAAATGAGATCTCCTAGGACTCCATGTTTTCTCCATTTGTCATGTATTATCTTTTTCTTTCAATACTTGCAAAAGATAGTCTTCCCCTTAACGAAGTTGACCCTAAAAAGGTTAAATTTAAGTGGGTGATGATTAAGAGAAAGGCTTCAATGTGTTAAGTGAGCCATTGTATTTTTTTACACACTTTTTCATATGTTTATATATAATTTAATTAGGCATCAATAGTCTTTTGGCCTAATGGTATGAAGGTAAATGTTTAAATTTAAACTATTTTAGGTTTTCAAACCTAACTCAATGAAGTTTTTCTACAGTTGTTAGCTTCGTCCTACTTAATGTTCCTGGATAAGACAAATCTGAAGCATCAAAATTAGTATGAACGGTTGATATTTCGTCTAAAAAAAACTCACTTGGGTATTAAGGTAGTTCTGAAAGTAGTTAAAAGGTTTTTTTTAACGAGAGGATGATTTAATTGGTTTGGGAGCTACTAACAACGACAACAAAGTGAGCCTAAGCCTCTATGGAAGCACGAAAATAGAGAAGAGGCATGAGAGCCGCTTGGGCAGTGGCTGGTGTGCAGAAAGATTGTCGGTGCAAAAAACAAGGGATATATACAACAACACACGGTGAATTTAAGGGGCAAAAAGAAAAGAAAAAAACAAGGTTTTGAATACTAAATCAAACCTTTAGGTCTTGTGCGGTACCCAGCTAAATGCACACATGGCTGAGTTTCTGAAAGTTCTGTTACGAACCAAAATAATTGTAAGATATGAAATTAGTCTTATTGGTCCCAAGGACGGTAGATATAGAGATAACAAACCGTTTATGAACCCCGCTTTTTATAAATTATCGCGCAACCCTCGTGTTTAGTTGCCATCATTAAGTTTGAAACCCTGAACAGACTGCCGATAATAATTTTTCATCCACTAATCTAATATTTTGAAATCACTTATTTTGTTTTGTTCATAACAAGTTATCAGGTGGTTCAACTGAGGGATGTGTACACCGGATATAAGTTTTGATGTGCTGTATGTTAAATTATACATAATTAATTAAAAGCTTATGATGGTTTAGTCGGACATAGAAATTCCTTTTCATTGCAATGAGAGGATAGCAGATGAGACACTTGTGTGGTTAGCAAACAACTATAGTGAGCTAGGGGAACGCGGTTGTGACAAAGCAATAGAAACGTGTGTATTTGATTCAGATAAGATCTAACCTTATATCATTTAAACTTAAAATTACTCTAAATTACTCAAAAAGAAGCGGGTAAAACCAGTTAAACCTAAACTGTCCTAGTATTTTTTTAATGTAAATTATAAACACCCCAACCCGACAAGGCTGACGTGTCACTATTACAGATATCAAATCAAAAACCAAATCCATGATATTTAAAGAAACGGTCAGAAGAGATAACTTCAAACAAACCAAATAATCCGAAAGAACCTAATTAAGATGTTCAATACATCAATTAAAGTAAATAAATATCAGTCTTCTTTATCCAGATTTCCACTCTTCACTCCCCTCCCGGATGACCCTGCTGACCTGACGTGCATGGAAACAAAAGCACACCTGAGCATAACGCTCAGTGAACGGAATAGCAGATAACAAAAATAAACAGACATGATGATAACGGAGAATAAAATATCATAAGATATATATATCAAATAGAACATAACCCGAGCTAATAATCATATCATATAATAACTGAACAAAGGGAACACAGGTCGCGACGGAGAGGATGATCGAACAAGGTGAATTTGTGGATTGCAGGTGTAATTGAGATTGTTAATAGCTTAGAAATAGATATATGCTCGATTAGGTTAAATTAATTAAATTATTATTAGTGTTTGAGTGGATTAGATTAGGTATGTTAAAGTGGATTAATTAGTGGTCCGCTAATCGTGTAATCCGGACGATTAAATGATCATAGGGCTTTCATTCATCAACCAAAATCGAGTATGTATATGGGTTTAATTACCTGATTCGATGTAATTTCAATGAAGAACGAGTACAAGAACGGATCGCGATCTGTATCACTGGTTCGATGCCCAAATCACGATGATAATCAAATTCCTTTCGTATGAAGCTTCAACCCGCTTAATTTATACCTTCCTGCTTATACGCATCCCGATGTTTTCAGTTATCATGGCTCCAAATAGACGCAAGTACGACCAAAATATTGGGAATAACTCTTCGTCTGATACTCCTCTTGAAACTCTCATTGCTAATGCCATAAACGCTGCTATTTCTAGAATACTCCCTAATCTGATGACTCAGACTGGTCAAACAGTCATCCAGCAGATACAACAGGCGAATTTAGGTGGAAATAACATGGGATCAGCATCTGAGGGAAATAACAATGGACCACCACCTGGTGGAAACAACACAGGATCTCCACCCGGTGGAAATAACTCAGGGCCACCTCCTGGCGGGAACAACACGGGACCACCTCCCGGTGGAAATGCAACACCACCTGTGGTTGAGATTCATGTTTGGCTTGAGCGCTTTATGAATCAAAGACCAAGATCTTTTAGTGATGCTGCTACACCGATGGATGCTCGGAACTGGATAGCCCATGTGGAAAAGATTTTCGAAGTGCTAGGTGTCGGTGATGTATTTAAAACTAGGTTGGCTTTTTACAAACTGGAGGATGTTTGAGATTGTCAAACAGGCTGGCCCCGTAGCCTATCAGTTGACACGTCAGCCGTGATAGTGATACAGTCGGATAGAATCTTCTTTCCTGTAGAAACTTAATTTTTTTTTTAAACTAAATCTGTGAGGTAATGGGTTGACATGGGTTTAGGTTCTAACCTTCCGCTTAATTTATACCTTCCTGCTTATATGCATCCTGATGTTTTCAGTTATCATGGCTCCAAATAGACGCACGAACGACCGAAATGTTGGGAATAACTCTTCGTCTGATAGTCCTCTTGAAACTCTCATTGCTAATGCCGTAAACGCTGCTATTTCTGGAATACTCCCTAATCTGATGACTCAGACTGCTCAAACAGTCATCCAGCAGATACAACAGGCGAATTTGGGTGGAAATAACATGGGATCAGCATCTGAGGGAAATAACAATGGACCACCACCTGGTGGAAACAACACAGGATCTCCACCCGGTGGAAATAACTCAGGGCCACCTCCTGGCGGGAACAACACGGGACCACCTCCCGGTGGAAATGCAACACCACCTGTGGTTGAGATTCATGTTTGGCTTGAGCACTTTATGAATCAAAGACCAAGATCTTTTAGTGATGCTGCTACACCGATGGATGCTCGGAACTGGATCGCCCATGTGGAAAAGATTTTCGAAGTGCTAGGTGTCGGTGATGTATTTAAAACTAGGTTGACTTCTTACAAACTGGAGGATGACGCTCTAGTTTGGTGGGAAGGGGTCAAGCTTGCACATGGTGGAGAGGGTTATGCTGCTACCCTTCCTTGGGCCGACTTCCGCACTATATTCTTCCGAAAGTATTTCTCTGAAGTGGAACGAAGTGAGTATGCACGGGAATATGCATCTATTGAGCAAAGAGATGATGAACCTTGGCAAGAATTCATCGCAAGATTCTGTAGGCTGGCTAGTTTTCTTGGGAAGCTGCAGGTAGCCCAGTGGTCCAAGCAGAAAAGTTGAAATGGTCCGTTCATAAGAGAACTCGGAGATGGATAGTGACTCAAAAGTTTAACAATATCAATGAAGTAGCCGATGCTGTGAAAACACTTGACATGGAAAACAAGAAGAGGTTGGCTAAAGCTGAGGAGAGCCGTAAGAGAAATCGTGAAGGGAAACATACCGCACCGTCTGGGCTATCTTCGAACGACAATCACAATACAGGTGATCGAAAAGTAAAGTTCAATAAAAATAATAACCGCCAAGGTAATCAATGGAAACAAAAATAGCAGAATCCTAAACCTGCCGAAAACCAAGGTCAAGAGCAAGCCCCGGTATGCACTACATGTGGGAAACATCATTTTGGTGTTTGTCATCGAGCTTCAGGAGCCTGTTTTAGATGTGGAAAGACCGGCCATTTACTGAAGGACTGTCCATATCCTGATGATAAAGGAAAGGCTGGAAATAATGCTAAACAACCTACTAACGGAGGACGAGTGTTTGCTTTGAATGCAAAGGATGCAGCAAACACACCAGGTATGACTCTTGATATTCCTCACATATATGAACCTGTCGTATCTGAATAATCTAGGAGTCTTACAATTCAAATTATGCTTGTCATCTATATACTAAGTGTATCATGGTAACATGAATTCTTTAGGTACTGTTTCTGGTACTCTCATGTTAGGCACTCGTAATGTTCAAGTCTTATTCTATACCGGAGCAACACACTCCATAATTTCTCAATCTTTTCTTAAACATCTAACGATGAGCCAAACATATTAGAAAATACTTTGAATATTATGACTCCTATGGGAAACTCTATTACAATCTCTCATGTGTTTGAGGATTGTCCGATCCGAGTTTCTTGGTCTTGCTGGTTACTATCGCAGATTTGTCGAAGGGTTCTCTGTTATTGCTCTACCCCTTACGCAACTTCTGAGGAAAGGGGTTAAGTACTCTTGGAATGATGAGCGGGAGAAAAGCTTCGAAGAGCTTAAAAAGAGATTGGTGTCTGCCCCGATTCTTACACTTCCATCGGGTACGGGTGGATACCAGATTTACAGTGATGACTCAAAGAAAGGACTTGGATGTGTGTTGATGCAACACGGAAAGGTCATTGCTTATGCTTCAAGACAGTTGAAACCTTATGAGGTTAATTATCCTACACATGACCTTGAGCTTGCTGCTGTCATTTTCGCGTTAAAGATCTGGCGTCACTATCTGTATGGAGAGACTTGTGATATCTTTACCGATCATAAGAGTTTGAAGTATATCTTCACTCAAAAGGAATTAAACATGAGAAAAAGGAGGTGGTTAGAATTGTTGAAAGATTATGACGCTAACATTCAATATCATCCAGGAAAGGCGAATGTGGTAGTTGATGCTCTTAGCTGAAAGAGTTCGGGGATGGTAGCCTCACTCCAGTTACAGCCTCAGATTATTACTGATCTTGATAAACTTGGTATTTGTCTACAGATTGGTAAGAATGATGGATATCTCGCCAGACTTCAAATTGAGTCAGACCTAGTATCTCGAATTAAGGATGCACAGAAAGACGATGGTGAACTTTGGGCAATTGTACAGAATTTGGATGTTGGCAAACAGTCAGAATTTAGAATGGATGAGCATGGAGTAATCTGGTGTGGTAAACGTTTATGTGTTCCTAATAATTCTTCTATTCGACAATCGTTATTAGCTGAGGCACATAGTTCTCCGTTCTCTATCCATCCTGGATCTACTAAGATGTATCGTGATCTTCGTCAGAATTTCTGGTGGAATGGTATGAAAGAAGACGTGGCTAGATTTGTTAGCAGATGTCTTACTTGTCAACAAGTCAAGATTGAGCATCAGAGAGCTAGTGGGCTGCTTCAGCCACTACCTACTCCAGTATGGAAATGGGATGATATTTCCATGGATTTTGTAACCGGGTTACCAAAAACATTCAAGAAGAATGATGCGATATGGGTTGTGGTAGACAGATTGTCAAAGTCAGCTCATTTTCTACCTATTCAGCAGGGATTCTCAGTTAGCAAACTATCTGAAGTGTTTACGTGAGAGATTATCAGACTTCATGGCACTCCAGTCTCTATTGTTTCTGATCGAGACCCGAGATTCACGTCTCGTTTTGGAAGGGCTTACAAGCCTCGTGGGGTACTAAGTTGAGGTTTAGCACGACATTTCACCCTCAGACAGACGGTCAGTCAGAACGTACTATTCATACCCTCGAGGACATGCTTCGAGCATGTGCCCTAGAGAGGACTGGGAATTGGGATGAATATTTATGGTTGGTCGAGTTTGCCTACAATAATAGTTAGCAAACTAGCATTGATATGACACCCTTTGAGTTGTTATACGGTCGTAAATGTAGAGCGCCTATATGCTGGGAAGAGGTCGGTGAAAAGTTTATTAAGGGACCTGAGTTAGTACAAATTACCAATGAGAAAGTTTCCATTGCTAGAGAAAAGTTAAAGGAGGCCAAAGTAGACAGAAAAGTTATACAGATCGACACCGTCGACCTTTGGAGTTTAAGATCGTGACAAAGTATTCCTGAAGGTTTCTCCTTGCAAAGGCGTATGACGTTTTGGTCTTAAAGGGAAACTTAGTCCACGGTTTATCGGACCATTTCAAATTCTAGAAAGAGTTGGTGAGGTCTCGTATCGTTTGGCTTTACCACCTCAACTGTCACATGTGCATAATGTCTTCCATGTATCTCTTTTAAGGGGATACAATTATCATCCACTTCACGTAGTAAACTATCCGCTTCATCTAATTTGTGAAGACTGATCGTTCGAGGAGGAACCCGAGGCCATACTTGACCGACAAGAACGTATTATGCGTAAGAAAACTATTCCTTTTGTTAAGATATTACGGAAAAACCATTCTGAACGCGAAGCTACATGGGAGATTGAAGATGAAATCCGTTCTCAATATCCGTATCTATTTATCTCTTAGCTATTATCATTTTATATGTTTCTGCTATCAGTTAAGAGATTATCAGTTATCTGTTTCTCGGACATCACATTAGTCATCTCTTATATGATTTCGTCTATTGGATCGATTTTGTTTCAGCAATTGAATAATTATGAGTTATTTTGTTCACTTGTTGATTTTTACTACTACGTGTACGTTAAGTCATATCTTTGTTCGATCTGTACCTAGCAAATTCGTGGACGAAATTGTTTTAAGGGGGGTAGAATTATAATACCCATAATAATAATAATAATAATAATAATAATATAAAATAATAATAATAATAATAATAATAATAATAATAATAATAATAATAATAATAATAATAATAATAAAAGTTCAGGGGTTATTTTGCCAATTTGAAAACTTAAATTAATAAGTTTGTGCATAAAATAAAAGAAACATAAACCACAGGGACCAAATGTGTAATTTTATAAATTACAACCCAACCCCCCTGCCCACTAAACCCCCGCAAATCCGGCGGCTTTTTCCGGCCACTGTTCCGGCCAACATCCGGCGAACCCCAAAACACCCTTAAAACTCGGTTTTCAAACTCCACAACGCACCAAATCGTTCGTGAGTCAGTTCCAAGCATAATACATGCTTTAATTGAGGAAAAATCGTCCGGATTACACGATTAATGGACCACTAATTAATCCACTTTAACATACCTAATCTAATCCACTCAAACACTAATAATAATTTAATTAATTTAACCTAATCGAGCACATATCTATTTCTAAGCTATTAACAATCTCAATTACACCTGCAATCCATAAATTCACCTTGTTCGATCATCCTCTCCGTCGTGACCTACAACTTAGTCGACAGCCGTCCTCGAAACATTGTAACCTTAAATTGATTTAGGGATTTGAATCATAAACACCCGTTGAAGCTTCATACGAAAGGAATTTGATTATCATCGTGATTTGGGCATCGAGCCAGTGATACAGATCTCGATCCGTTCTTGTACTCGTTCTTTATTGAAATTACATCGAATCAGGTAATTAAACCCATATACATACTCGATTTTGGTTGATGAATGAAAGCCCTATGATCATTTCTGTTAACAACGGTGATTGATACTTCAATTTGATCGGGGATGAAACTAGGGTTCATGAAGATTGGGGATTTCTTGGTTAAATGTGTTATAAGTCATCGGAACCAGCTATTACCGCGGCTGAGGCCTTTGGTTCACTGGTTAAGACACTATCTCCATAATCATGAGGTCCCGGGTTCGAACCCGGGCACCCTGACCTATTTTTTAAGGCTTTTCAGCCTTAAAACAATTATGTAAAATTCCCAAAAATTATAAAAATTAGTTCTGTAAACTCTCTTTATTTTTAAGACCATCTAAATATAATCTATAAATTTATTTCTTTAAATGCTCTAATATTTCTATAAAATATTTTTATAGAAAATACTATTATTTAATTATAATACTATTATTCAATTAAATAATGTGTCACTATTGTGCTTCAAAACAATACTGATATATTATATAATTGAATAATGTATAACTTTTGACAGTTATAGTTATATATAGTGTTATTTATGTTAAATAATAGTTAAAATCATGTAATTATTACTTGACATTATATTATCTTTAATTATAGATCATCATGACAAAATACATTTTATAAATTCACAATCATTTATAAATGTCATTTTGAATTATGTCTTATAAAATGTACTTTAAATAACAGTTTAGACTAGTATAATATTATTGATCTACACGTTTCATTTCACTTAATATTGTTTAGATCATGGTTATTTCAAATAATTATAAATATTGCACAGTCAAAACGTCAACTAAGCAACAAGTAAGTTTATTTAATTAAGGTTCTGAAAAGTAACGTGAGATGGTTATAAACGAATAATATAGGTGCTAGTGAAACTTGAGGATTTCTTGATTTTGTGTGTTTTTGCTCTTTGACTAATGTACGGATTCTGTTTCCTTGTTATCATAATATTCACTTTTGTTTCTGTTACTTTGTAGTACGGATTCCTGATTCCTGTCTCATATTTGATTTCCGTTCATCTCTAGTTTTGATTCCTGTTATACGTAAATAGTGTGTTTTAGATTCCGTTATATGTAGCTAGACTTTATATTTCTAAATTTGTTACCCGAGCTCTCCCTATCTTGGGGGTGACCAAGACGCGTTATTACGGCATCAATAACGTGGCACCAACCGTGGCGGTGAGCTGAGATCACAGCGTCTCTAAAGAGGACTCTGAAATTATGTTGGCCGTCTTGTTATATTATTATTTCCTCAGAGGCGTATGGATCGATCCTAGGTTAGTTCTGTATTTCCTGATGGATGGTTACACACCACTCCATTTAGGACTCTGGTGAATGGTTTGTATGTCTGCCCATACTCCATTTCACATTGGTTCACGGGCTCGCTACCTGTGTTCCCTCTGTTTAGTTATTATATGATATGATTATTAGCTCAGGTTATGTTCTATCTGATATATATATCTTATACCATTATATTCTCTGATTATCATCATGTCTGTTTATTTTTGTTATCTGCTATTCCGTTCACTGAGCGTTATGCTCAGGCGTGCTTTTGTTTCATGCACGTCAGGTCTGCAGGGTCATCCGGGAGGGGAGTGAAGAGTGAAAATCTGAATAAAGAAGACTGATATTTATTTATTTAAATTGATGTAACTGACTCTTCTATTAGGTTTTAGACTACTGTTTTAGTTTTGGAATTTGGACTTGTGATCGTTAATAATAATGGGATTGTGTTTTGGATTTTGATTACCGTGATAGTGACACGTCAGCCTTGTCGGGTTGGGGTGTTACAGTTGTGGTATCAGAGCAAAGGCTGTTTCCTGTAGAAAACTTAAACATTAATAATAAACTTGTGAGGTAATGGGTAGACGTTGGGTTAGGATCTAATTTTTTTTTCAATCTAAATTCCAGTGTTCACACGTATATCTTCATTTCAGATGGCTCCTAAGAGACGTGTGAACAACCGCAATAACTCGAATGGCCCCTCATCTGATACTCCTCTTGAAACCCTCGTTGCTAATGCTGTAAACGCAGCTATCTCTGGAATACTCCCTAATCTGATGACTCAGACTGCTCAAAGAGTCGTCCAGCAGATGCAACAGACAAATTTGGATGGAAATAGCTCAGGGCCACCTCCTGGCGGGAACAACACAGGACCACCTCCTGGTGGAAATGCAACACCACCTGTGGTTGAGATTCATGTTTGGCTTGTGCGCTTTATGAATCAAAGACCAAGATCTTTTAGTGATGCTGCTACACCGATGGATGCTCGGAACTGGTTAGCCCATGTGGAAAAGATTTTTGAGGTGCTAGGAGTCGGTGATGTATTTAAAACTAGGTTGGCTTCTTACAAACTGGAGGATGACGCTCTAGTTGGTGGGAAGGGGTCAAACTTGCACATGGTGGAGAGAGTTATGCTGCTACCCTTCCTTGGGCTGACTTCCGCACTATATTCTTCCGAAACTATTTCTCTGAAGTGGAACGAAGTGAGTATGCACGGGAATATGCATCTATTGAGCAACGAGATGATGAACCTTGGCAAGAATTCATGGCAAGATTCTGTAGGCTGGCTAGTTTTCTTGGGGAAGCTGCAAGTAGCCCAGTGGTCTAAGCAGAAAAGTTGAAATGGGCTGTTCATGAGAGAACTCGGAGATGGATAGTGACTCAAAAGTTTAACAATATCAATGAAGTAGCCGATGCTGTGAAAACACTTGACATGGAAACAAAAGAGGTTGGCTAAAGCTGAGGAGAGCCGTAAGAGAAATCGTGAAGGGAACCATACCGCACCATCTGGGCTATCTTCGAACGACAATCACAATACAGGTGATCGAAAAGCAAAGTTCAACAAAAATAATAACCGCCAAGGTAATCAATGGAAACAAAAACAGTAGAATCCTAAACCTGCCGAAAACCAAGGTCAGAGCAAGCCCCGGTATGCACTACATGTGGGAAACGTCATTTTGGTGTTTGTCGTCGAGCTTCTGGAGCATGTTTCAGATGTGGAAAGACCGGCCATTTACTGAAAGACTGTCCATATCCTGAAAATAAAGGAAAGACTGGAAGTATCACTAAACAACCTACTAATGGAGGACGAGTGTTTGCTTTGAACGCAAAGGATGCAGCAAACACACCAGGTATGACTCTTGATATTCCTCATATATGTGAACCTGTCCTATCTGAATAATCTAGGAGTCTTACAATTCAAATTATGCTTGTCATCTATATACTAAGTGTATCATGGTAACATGAATTCTTTAGGTACTGTTTCTGGTACTCTCATATTAGGCACTCGTAATGTTCAAGTCTTATTCGATACCGGAGCAACACACTCCATAATTTCTCAATCCTTTCTTAAACATCTAACCATGAGCCCAACATTATTAGAAAATACTTTGAATATTATGACTCCTATAGGAAACTCTATTACAATCTCTCATGTGTATGAGGATTGTCCGATTCGAGTTGAATCGCTCATTCTTACAGCGGATCTGTTGCCCATGCAAATGGAAGATTTTGATGTTATCTTGGGAATTGACTGGTTAACTCGGCATCATGTCACAATTGAGTGTCAGACTCGTCGCATTATGTTTGGAGATCCCCATCATCCTGAACTCATTTATCAAGGGACTAAACCTCGAAAAACTCTTCAAATAATTTTAGCACTTAAGGCTCGCAAATCCCTACTGCACGACTGTGCGGGATTCCTTGCTTCAGTTAAAATTTTATCTTCTGAGGATCCTAGTATTTCTGATTATCCGGTTGTTTGCGATTTTCCTGATGTCTTCCTAAGGAGTTACCTGGACATCCACCAGACCGCGAGGTGGAATTTACTATTGATCTTATTCCTGGTGCAGAGCCGATTTCCAAGGCACCATACCGTATGGCACCACTTGAACTCAAGGAACTGAAGGAGCAATTATAGGAGTTATTAGATCTTGGATTTATTAGACCAAATGTCTCGCCTTGGGGCCTACCGGTTTTATTTGTAAAGAAGAAAGATGGAACTATGAGCTTTGCATTGACTATCGGAAATTAAATAAGATCACTATTCAGAATCATTACCCTCTACCTCGTATCGATGACTTATTTGACCAGCTTCAGGGCGCGAAGTGTTTCTCTAAAATTGATTTGAGGTCTGGGTATCATCAGTTGAAGATTAAAGATTCTGACGTTCCAAAATCAGTTTTTCGTACGCGATATGGTCACTATGAATTCTTAGTTATGCCGTTTGGGTTAACTAATGCCCCGGCTGTTTTCATGGACCTAATGAACCGAGTTTTCCGTGAATATTTGGATAAGTTTGTCATTGTTACAGGTCGCGACGGAGAGGATGATCGAACAAGGTGAATTTGTGGATTGCAGGTGTAATTGAGATTGTTAATAGCTTAGAAATAGATATATGCTCGATTAGGTTAAATTAATTAAATTATTATTAGTGTTTGAGTGGATTAGATTAGGTATGTTAAAGTGGATTAATTAGTGGTCCACTAATCGTGTAATCCGGACGATTAAATGATCATAGGGCTTTCATTCATCAACCAAAATCGAGTATGTATATGGGTTTAATTACCTGATTCGATGTAATTTCAATGAAGAACGAGTACAAGAACGGATCGCGATCTGTATCACTGGTTCGATGCCCAAATCACGATGATAATCAAATTCCTTTCATATGAAGCTTCAACCCGCTTAATTTATACCTTCCTGCTTATACGCATCCCGATGTTTTCAATTATCATGGCTCCAAATAGACGCAAGTACGACCAAAATATTGGGAATAACTCTTCGTCTGATACTCCTCTTGAAACTCTCATTGCTAATGCCATAAACGCTGCTATTTCTAGAATACTCCCTAATCAAATGACTGAGAGTGGTCAAACAGTCATCCAGTAGATACAACAGGCGAATTTAGGTGGAAATAACATGGGATCAGCATCTGAGGGAAATAACAATGGACCACCACCTGGTGGAAACAACACAGGATCTCCACCCGGTGGAAATAACTCAGGGCCACCTCCTGGCGGGAACAACACGGGACCACCTCCCGGTGGAAATGCAACACCACCTTTGGTTGAGATTCATGTTTGGCTTGAGCGCTTTATGAATCAAAGACCAAGATCTTTTAGTGATGCTGCTACACCGATGGATGCTCGGAATTGGATAGCCCATGTGGAAAAGATTTTCGAAGTGCTAGGTGTCGGTGATGTATTTAAAACTAGGTTGGCTTTTTACAAACTGGAGGATGTTTGAGATTTTCTAACCTTCCGCTTAATTTATACCTTCCGCTTAATTTATACCTTCCTGCTTATATGCATCCTGATGTTTTCAGTTATCATGGCTCCAAATAGACGCACGAACGACCGAAATGTTGGGAATAACTCTTCGTCTGATAGTCCTCTTGAAACTCTCATTGCTAATGCCGTAAACGCTGCTATTTCTGGAATACTCCCTAATCTGATGACTCAGACTGCTCAAACAGTCATCCAGCAGATACAACAGGTGAATTTGGGTGGAATAACATGGGATCAGCATCTGAGGGAATAACCATGGACCACCACCTGGTGGAAACAACACAGGATCTCCACCCGGTGGAAATAACTCAGGGCCACCTCCTGGCGGGAACAACACGGGACCACCTCCCGGTGCAACACCACCTGTGGTTGAGATTCATGTTTGGCTTGAGCGCTTTATGAATCAAAGACCAAGATCTTTTAGTGATGCTGCTACACCGATGGATGCTCGGAACTGGATCGCCCATGTGGAAAAGATTTTCGAAGTGCTAGGTGTCGGTGATGTATTTAAAACTAGGTTGACTTCTTACAAACTGGAGGATGACGCTCTAGTTTGGTGGGAAGGGGTCAAACTTGCACATGGTGGAGAGGGTTATGCTGCTACCCTTCCTTGGGCCGACTTCCGCACTATATTCTTCCGAAAGTATTTCTCTGAAGTGGAACGAAGTGAGTATGCACGGGAATATGCATCTATTGAGCAAAGAGATGATGAACCTTGGCAAGAATTCATCGCAAGATTCTGTAGGCTGGCTAGTTTTCTTGGGGAAGCTGCAGGTAGCCCAGTGGTCCAAGCAGAAAAGTTGAAATGGTCCGTTCATAAGAGAACTCGGAGATGGATAGTGACTCAAAAGTTTAACAATATCAATGAAGTAGCCGATGCTGTGAAAACACTTGACATGGAAAACAAGAAGGTTGGCTAAAGCTGAGGAGAGTCGTAAGAGAAATCGTGAAGGGAACCATACCGCACCGTCTGGGCTATCTTCGAACGACAATCACAATACAGGTGATCGAAAAGTAAAGTTCAACAAAAATAATAACCGCCAAGGTAATCAATGGAAACAAAAATAGCAGAATCCTAAACCTGCCGAAAACCAAGGTCAAGAGCAAGCCCCGGTATGCACTACATGTGGGAAACATCATTTTGGTGTTTGTCATCGAGCTTCAGGAGCCTGTTTTAGATGTGGAAAGACCGGCCATTTACTGAAGGACTGTCCATATCCTGATGATAAAGGAAAGGCTGGAAATAATGCTAAACAACCTACTAACGGAGGACGAGTGTTTGCTTTGAATGCAAAGGATGCAGCAAACACACCAGGTATGACTCTTGATATTCCTCACATATATGAACCTGTCGTATCTGAATAATCTAGGAGTCTTACAATTCAAATTATGCTTGTCATCTATATACTAAGTGTATCATGGTAACATGAATTCTTTAGGTACTGTTTCTAGTACTCTCATGTTAGGCACTCGTAATGTTCAAGTCTTATTCGATACCGGAGCAACACACTCCATAATTTCTCAATCTTTTCTTAAACATCTAACGATGAGCCCAACATTATTAGAAAATACTTTGAATATTATGACTCCTATGGGAAACTCTATTACAATCTCTCATGTGTTTGAGGATTGTCCGATCCGAGTTGAATCGCTCATTCTTACAGCGGATCTGTTGCCCATGCAAATGGAAGATTTTGATGTTATCTTGGGAATGGACTGGTTAACTCGGCATAATGTCATAATTGAGTGTCAGACTCGTCGCATTATGTTTGGAGATCCCCATCATCCTGAACTCATTTATCAGGGGACTAAACCTCGCAAAATTCTTTAGATAATTTCATCACTTAAAGCTCACAAATCCCTACTGGAGGGTTGTACAGGATTCCTTGGTTTAGTTAAAATTGAGTGTCAGACTCGTCGATTGTTTGTGACTTTCCTCATGTCTTTCCTAAAGAGTTACCTGGACTTCCACCGGATCGCGAGGTGGAATTCACTATTGATCTTATTCCTGGTGCTGAGCCGATTTCCAAGGCACCATACCGTATGGCACCACTTGAACTCAAGGAACTGAAGGAGCAATTACAGGAGTTATTAGATCTTGGATTTATTAGACCAAGTGTCTCGCCTTGGGGCGCACCGGTTTTATTTGTAAAGAAGAAAGATGGAACTATGAGGCTTTGCATTGATTACCGAGAATTAATAAGATCACTATTCGAAATCGTTACCCTCTACCTCGTATCGATGACTTATTTGACGAGCTTTAGGGCGTGAAGTGTTTCTCTAAAATTGATTTGAGGTCTGGGTATCATCAGTTGAAGATTAAAGATTCTGACGTCCCGAAATCAGCTTTTCGTACGCGATATGGTCACTATGAATTCTTAGTTATGCCGTTTGGGTTAACTAATGCCCCGGCTGTTTTCATGGACCTAATGAACCGAGTTTTTTGTGACTATTTGGATAAGTTTGTCATTGTTTTTATTAATGACATTCTGATATATTCTAAGAGTAAGGAGGAACATGAAGACCATCTTCGTATCATGCTTGAAACTTTGCGTAAAAAGAAGCTTTATGCTAAGTTTTCAAAGTGTGAATTCTGGTTTAGTCAAGTAGCCTTTCTGGGTCATGTGGTCTCTGCAGATGTTATTATGGTGGATCCAGCGAAGATAGAGGCAATCACTAATGGCCAAGACCAACTTCAGACACAGAAGTCCGGAGTTTTCTTGGTCTTGCTGGTTACTATCGCAGATTTGTCGAAGGTTCTCTGTTATTGCTCTACCCCTTACGCAACTTCTGAGGAAAGGGGTTAAGTACTCTTGGAATGATGAGCGGGAGAAAAGCTTCGAAGAGCTTAAAAAGAGATTGGTGTCTGCCCCGATTCTTACACTTCCATCGGGTACGGGTGGATACCAGATTTACAGTGATGCCTCAAAGAAAGGACTTGGATGTGTGTTGATGCAACACGGAAAGTTCATTGCTTATGCTTCACGACAGTTGAAACCTTATGAGGTTAATTATCCTACGCATGACCTTGAGCTTGCTGCTGTCATTTTCGCGTTAAAAATCTGGCGTCACTATCTGTATGGAGAGACTTATGATATCTTTACCGATCATAAGAGTTTGAAGTATATCTTCACTTAGAAGGAATTAACATGAGACAAAGGAGATGGTTAGAGCTGTTGAAAGATTATGACGCTAACATTCAATATCATCCAGGAAAGGCGAATTTGGTAGCTGATGCTCTTAGCCGTAAGAGCTCAAGAACAGTAGCCTCCCTACAGCTACAGCCTCAGAACATTACCGATCTTGATAGATTGGGTATTGGCCTACATATTGGCAAGAGCGACGGATATCTCGCTAGACTTCAGATTGAGTCAGACTTAATATTCCGGATTAAGAACACACAGAAAGACGATGGTGAACTCTGGGCAATCTTACAGAATGTGGAGATTGGTAAACAATAAGAATTCAGAGTAGATGAGCATGGGGTAATTTGGTGTGGTAAACGTTTATGTGTGCCTAATGATTCTTCTCTTCAAGAATCATTATTAGCTGGGGCACATAGCTCTCCATTCTCAATTCATCCTGGATCTACTAAGATGTATCGGGATCTTCGTCAGAACTTTTGGTGGAATGGAATGAAAGAAGATGTGGCTAAGTATGTTAGCCGTTGTCTTACTTGTCAGCAGGTCAAGATTGAGCATCAGAGAGATAGTGGTTTGCTTCAGCCACTACCTATTCCTGTATGGAAAGGGGATGATATTTCCATGGATTTTGTGACAGGGTTGCCAAGAACATTCAAGAAGAATGATGCAATACGAGTTGTAGTTGACAGATTGTCAAAGTCGGCTCATTTTCTCCCAATTCAGCAAGGATTTTCGGTTAGCAAACTATCTGAAGTGTTTACACAAGAGATTGTTAGACTTCATGGCACTCCGGTCTCTATCATGTCTGATCGAGACCCGAGGTTCACTTCTCGCTTTTGGAAGGGTTTGCTAGCTGCATGAGGTACTAAGTTGAGGTTTAGCGCGACATTTCCCCTCAGACAGACGGTCAGTCAGAACGTACTATTCAGACCCTCGAGGACATGCTTCGACCATGTGCCCTAGAGTGGACTGGGAATTGGGATGAATATTTATGTTTGGTTGAGTTTGCCTACAATAATAGTTGGCAAGCTAGCATTGATATGGCATGTCACACCCCGACCGACGGCGGAATCATCGGAGCGGACGAGGGAATGATTGATTGTTCATAACACATGATTGTCTAATAGTGGAAATAATATTAAAATCAGATTACAGGATAGCATGAATTTAACAGATACAAATACAACAGTTAAAGTCACAAATAGTAATTGTCTTTTGTTTTGACTAAGTCCGAGTCTTAAATGAGCATGTAGAAGTCCGCTAACTTGCTTAACCTGAAATCATGTGAGAAAATAAAGTCAGCTAACAAATTAGCTGGTGAGTAATCGCAGTTTTGAGTATACATGTAGATTGATTGATTGATTAAGAATAATCCAATTCACAAGGTAACGTTAAGACTTATATTGCAATAGTAAAGCATATAGATAAACCGACACAATAACAACCCCTTGACTTGACACTTGCATATAATAGACTCCACACATACACCATAGATTAACTCCTGCCTCTGGCACAATCACCACTCGACTATTCATATGGGGTGGGTTATCCAAACCAGTAGATCTACCATTGATACCAGGATTGATTGATGAATTAGGGTTTTACTGTCGTCCAGTTTGTCACAATATGTTCACATAATTGCAAGTAATAACATAACCTGTCTTGAATTGAATTTAGAATGAAATAACAATAGAATATCATGATTGAATATATTGTATCATATGATTTCCCCCAAATAAGAAATGATATAAAAAGGGATATGAATACTCACTTGATTGATGAGATTAGAATCTGGGTGTGATAGATTAGACACCAACGATTTCCTTACGATTAACCTAAGGAACGGTGTCTCGAGTTAGAATAATAATGATTTGGGAATTTGGGAATGTATTAGGATTTCCATTGGTTTTGAATGGTAGTTTAAATAAACTAATTTTTATTAGTTTGAATGTCTTGAAATAAAATGAATTTATTAAATGTGATTACGTTTAGAATTTAATAAATGTATTTGTATCAATACTCGTAATTGTTTGGTTTATTGTTAAAGTGTGGAAAAACAAATAATTAATTTTATTAATTAATTATATGATATAATTAATTAAATGTTTAATTATTTAAGTAACACAAAACGACTTTTTCTAATTAATCTGTGAATCTATAAAACATATATAATTGTAATTATTGAATAAATTAAAAGTAATATAGTATCGAATAATAATTTAATAAATTAAATTATTATTAAAAGTTCACTTTTATAGAAATTTTGTAATATTTGTAATTTTTATTTATTTAAAACATTTAATAAAATAGATAAAATGTTAAAATAAATTTCAGAAAAATAATTAAGTTGTTTAAAAATTTTAATGTTTGTAAAAACATTTTTATAATTTTTGGGATTTTTTCTGAATTTTTATAAAGCTTAAAAGGCTTTAAAAAATGGGTGAGGTGGCCCGGGGTCGAACCTGGGACCTCTCGGATGGTAAGTGGACATAGAACCGGTGAACCAAAGGCCTCAGCCGCGGTAATGATCCGGTTTAATTGATTTTAAGCTTCTTATCCCATTTTCCCCAAAACCATTCGAACCCTAGGTTCGAATCTCATCCAATTGAACCCCCAAACGATTCAGTTAGCGATTACAAACATGGGGCTTTTGTTCCCCATGTGAAACCGAGTGTGGGTGTGTGTTGAATTACATGTATGGTGTTCGATCGAAGTTTACCCGATGAAGAACAGGTCGCGGCCACACAAGGATCGATTTGATGCTCCAAACAATGATTATAATCGAATTAATTTCAAGGAAGCTTCGTATTATGATCTGGACCAATAGCCCCTTATCAATTTTGATCAAAATCGATTGGAGATTGGTTCGAATTCGAGTTGCAGGTCCGCGGTCGAAGAGAGTGTTGAGAGTGGTGTTTGAGCTTGTTTGAGATGAAATTGATTCATAGGAATGTTATAAACGATTATAAGTTTGTTAGTGCGATGTTACTTTGAGTATTAAATGGTGTAGTGCGATAAGTGGCCTGTAAAAGGGGCCGACAACGCGTGGTTCAGATTCTCAATCGCACTCGCTCCAAATTTGAATTGTTTTTTGGCACGAGTTCGAATCTCTCACGTGAATGTGTCGGGAGTGTTTGTTTTGGTCAAAACCTCGTTAATTGGGGTCGTTTTGGTCGCCGGAGAGTCACGGAAAAGGTCGCCGGAGAATCGGGGTCGACGGGTTGGGGATGGTTTGGGGTGTTTAAAAGAAAATTACAATTTGGCCCCTGTGGTTTAAGAACTTATTATTTTATGTTATAAACTTAATTTTCAAGTTCCATAAATTACAAAATACCCCCTGGACTTATAAATCCAACTTTAATACATGCTTATTTTTTTAATTTTTTATTTTTTTAAATAATTTTTACTAATTATTAATAGCAATATTATTATTATTATTATTATTATTATTATTATTATTATTATTATTACGATTATTGAAATTTTTGAATTAAGATCAACGTATTGTTTACAAAATTAACTTTTATTTACGAGAATACGCGATGTTACAGTCTCCCCTGCTTTAGGAAATTTCGTCCCGAAATTTTAATTACGAGGAGGCTGAAACGAAAAGATGAGGATACTGGGATTTCGTTTGGTTCTCACGTTCCCAGGTGAATTCTGGGCCACGTTTAAATCCCAGCGGACTTTGACAATCGGTATTCGGCTGCGTTTGAGTTGTTTGACTTCCCGATCTATAGTCTCCACAGGTTTCTCAATAAAGTGCATAGATTCATCAATCTGGACTTCGCTGAGTGAAATGTGGAGATTTTCATCGGCAAGACATTTCTTGAGGTTTGAAACATGAAACGTCGGATGTATATTGTTGTGCTCTTGGGGTAGTTCAAGCTTGTAGGCCAGTTTCCCAATTCGCTCGTGTACTTTGAATGAGACCACATAACGAGGTGCTAGTTTCCCTTTCTTTCCAAAACGGATCACTCCCTTCCAAGGTGATACCTTAGGAAGTACGAGTTCGCCAACTTTGTATTCCATGGGTTTACGTCTTTTATCAGCATAATGCTTTTGACGATTTCTAGCAGCGACCAAGTTATCACGGATTTTACGAATTTTGTCGGTTGTTTCTTGTATCAATTCCGGACCAGTAATTTGTGATTCACCAACTTAAGACCATACAAGGCCTCAAATGGTGCCATCTGTTGGTCTGGTAACTGTTATTGTAAGAGAATTCAATCAACGAAAGATGAGAATCCCACGATCCACTGAAATCAATGACACAAGCCCGGAGCATATTCTCGAGGGTTTGTATCGTTCTTTCAATCTGACCGTTGGTTTGCGGTTGATAAGCTGTGTTAAGATTCGGTTGAGTTTCGAGAGCTGATTGGAGACTTTTCCAGAAACGAGAGATGAAGCGACCATCACGATCAGAGATAATATCTTTACTTGACAATAGATTGTTTAGGAAGACTACCATCACGTAATCAGGTTTTGATGATAACTCACAATGAAAGTCGATAGATAAGGAATAAATGGTTTGATGTAGCTAGATCGAGTCAAAACATGAGAATAAAGGAAAAGAAATTGATTTAAGAATTTAAATGCTCCAAACTTGGAATCAAAATCAACTTAAAGCGATCGGGTCTCTTTTCAAGTTCAGAGATCATGCTTTGGCTTGATAGGTCGAAACACTAACATTATTTCACCCTTCAAGTTACTACATGCGTCTCGTCACTTGATTACAACCATGGTAAGTTGGAGATCAAGAAATGAGAATAGTCATCAAGGTGTGGTTTTCACCCCTAACTTGATGGTGTACTTTCAAGGTATGACTACTAACTTACCAATCAAAAGTTCGATCTCAACTCATTGTTGAGGATCCACAGAAATAAGACGAGGTAACTCACCATTAAGGTAAGGGAAATCACTCCTATCTTAACGATGAATTTTTACAAAAACAAAATATAATAAGATAAACTTCTTCATCAAAATCCAGAATTCACTCCTACTTTGATGAGGTCGTTTCATTTGAGAGAATGCAATTCATAAAAATGGCATTATCATCAAGGTATGAATTTCACGCGTATCTTGATGATTGAGCTTGATATTAACAAGAAAACAATCGAAGATTGACATTTGTCACCAAAGTACGGGTTTCAATCCTATTTTGATGAGATTATGTCATTTGTGAAATGCAAGTTCCAAAGTGAATAATTGAAGTCAGTCCTCGAGATAAGGAGATCACCCTAATCCAGAGGATGAAATTTCATAAAACACACAATTGGAAACCATTTATTGAAACGAATAAAGATTCATCACCAACGTAAGGGAATCACCCCTGTTTTGATGAGTTAGAATCATTAGGACACTCGTATCTCCCACGGTGCATGCGGTTCAAAGTTCGACTTAACAACGAAAGGAAAAATATCTCAATTGAAATTTAGAAATTACATCAATGTAACAAAGGAAATCACGATTACAAATCTTGAATTAAATCAGAAAGACGAAATCAAGGACAAGAATTATTCAACACCACATCATTGGTGGCTCGAGCTTGTTGGGCATTGATGTTAAAAGCACGTCCTTGAGCCGTAGGAACCAGGCTGACAAGTTGAGGGCATCGATTGCGAAAATGGTTCGGATCACCACATTGATAGCATGCACGACCCTGGGTAATTGCAGGAGGATGTTGGTGAACTGGTGCATTAGTTGGAGCTTTAGCAGCACTTTTGCACACGTTGAATGTATGACCCAAACGACCACAGTTTGTGCATTGACGACACTGAATGTTAGCGGGATGGTGATATTGCAGTTGTTACACTGCGGAAAGGGTCCAGCGTATGACTTTTTCATTAGCGATTGGTTGTTTACTGCTGGTTGACGAGTTGGAGGGACTTGATTAATTGGTACGGCAGGGGTAATTACAGTTAAGTTTTGAGATTGAGCCTTCCTCTTCTTGTTCTTGGAAAGCTCGGGTTGATCGGTTTTGACGGTTTCATTATGAAGTTTATCGGTATTCTTCTTCGATCCTTTCCTGGTTAAGGAACCATCTTTCACATGATTATCGGTTAACTGTGCAGCCAGCCTGATAGCATCTTCTAGTGTCGAAGGGTTCCTTCCCAACACCGTATCCTGAATCTGCATGGGTAGTCCACCAATATATTTCTCGATGGCTAGGGAGGTAGGGGTAGCAAGATGCGGTACCAAAAGGCTCAGTTCGTGGAATCGGTTAGTGTATGCTAGGTTCTCGCCACTGTCTTGGGTTAATTCCCAAAACTCAGCTTCCAGTTTCCGGACTTCGTTTCTTAGGCAAAACTCTTTAGTCATGAGCTCCTTAACTTCAGTCCATGTTATGGCTAGAGCAGTTTCAGTTCCACGGGTTTGTTTCTCTCCGTACCACCAAGTAAGTGCACGTTTCTGGAGAACACTTGTGGCATATCGGACTTTTAGATTTTTAGGGCATTCGCTATTTAGGAAAGTGTTCTCGATGCTTTCGAACCACTGTAGTAATCCGTAGCACCTTCAATTCCACTGAACTTGGTGGGGTTGCAAGAACTGAAATGTTTGTAAGTACAAGTTCGAGGAGGTTTGGTGTAGTTGGGTTTTGAACAGTATTGTTGCCTTGGTTCAAATGGGTAAGTAGAGTTGGGATGACCGTAGTAACTTCACGTGCTACAATAGCAGAAATCTTACGGCCAGAGTTTCTAGACCGTGAACGGATTTGACGAGAAGCCATTCTGAAATATCATTAAGATATTTTATGAAAATTGGTAATATGAGCTATACAACATGAAAACGATAATCGGGAATTTGGCATAATAACAATGATATGTTCCGAGTGTAATCGTTTGATTCGTAAATCAAAGCGAGTACGTTGACTAATCAAAGTGTTATGTCCAACACAACCTTATTGAAGACATGCGTACCTATAAGCAGATACTCATCCCGAGGGTTCCCAGGTAAGGTAGATAGATCCATCGGTTGGTTTGGATTTATACGAATACCTTGCCTAGACAGAACACCCAGAGATACAGGCATCCCACTCTTCCAGCATAGCATGTTTCAAGTTGTAAGACACAGACTTTGACGAATTTAAAAACCATGAATAACAATCGAGTTTTGGAGTTTGAAATCACTTGAATTAGGCACACAATACCTTAGAATATGAGTTAAGATTCGTGTGTACATTGATAAGATTCAAAGTATTCGAAGAATCACATAAGGCAGATAATCACATAATCAAGTATAAACATGTAAGGCACATAAAATCCTATCTAAGCATATAAAATACATGAGAGGACTCATGTGTAAAGGTACTTAGTTATAGTCTAGGTCATTCCATTTCTAATAACCTAATTCCCTATAACCATGGCTCTGATACCAATCTGTCACACCCTGACCGACGGCGGAATCATCGGAGCGAACGAGAGAATGGTTGATTGTTCATAACACATGATTGTCTAATAGTGGAAATAATATTAAAATCAGATTACAGGATAGCATGAATTTAACAGATACAAATACAACAGTTAAAGTCACAAATAGTAATTGTCTTTTGTTTTGACTAAGTCCGAGTCTTAAATGAGCATGTAGAAGTCCACTAACTTGCTTAACCTGAAATCATGTGAGAAAATAAAGTCAGCTAACAAATTAGCTGGTGAGTAATCACAGTTTTGAGTATACATATAGATTGATTGATTGATTAAGAATAATCCAATTCACAAGGTAACGTTAAGACTTATATTGCAATAGTAAAGCATATAGATAAACCGACACAATAACAACCCCTTGACTTGACACTTGCATATAATAGACTCCACACATACACCATAGATTAACTCCTGCCTCTAGCACAATCACCACTCGACTATTCATATGGGGTGGGTTATCCAAACCAGTAGATCTACCATTGATACCAGGATTGATTGATTGAATTAGGGTTTTACTGTCGTCCAGTTTATCACAATATGTTCACATAATTGCAAGTAATAACATAACCTGTCTTGAATTGAATTTAGAATGAAATAACAATAGAATATCATGATTGAATATATTGTATCACATGATTTCCCCCAAATAAGAAATGATAAAAAGGGATATGAATACTCACTTGATTGATGAGATTAGAATCTGGGTGTGATAGATTAGACACCAACGATTTCCTTACGATTAACCTAAGGAACGGTGTCTCGAGTTAGAATAATAATGATTTGGGAATTTGGGAATGTATTAGGATTTCCATTTGGTTTTGAATGGTAGTTTAAATAAACTAATTTTTATTTAGTTTTAATGTCTTGAAATAAAATGAATTTATTAAATGTGATTACGTTTAGAATTTAATAAATGTATTTGTATCAATACTCGTAATTGTTTGGTTTATTGTTAAAGTGTGGAAAAACAAATAATTAATTTTATTATTAATTATATGATATAATTAATTAAAATATTTAATTATTTAAGTAACACAAAACAACTTTTTCTAATTAATCTGTGAATCTATAAAACATATAAAATTGTAATTATTTGAATAAATTAAAAGTAATATAGTATCGAATAATAATTTAATAAATTAAATTATTATTAAAAGTTCACTATTATAGAAATTTTGTAATATTTGTAATTTTTATTTATTTAAAACATTTAATAAAATAGATAAAATGTTAAAATAAATTTCAGAAAAATAATTAAGTTGTTTAAAAAATTTTAATGTTTGTAAAAACATTTTTATAATTTTTAGGGATTTTTTCTGAATTTTTATAAAGCTTAAAAGGCTTTAAAAAATGGGTGAGGTGGCCCGGGGTCGAACCCGGGACCTCTCGGATGGTAAGTGGACATAGAACCGGTGAACCAAAGGCCTCAGCCGCGGTAATGATCCGGTTTTAATTGATTTTAAGCTTCTTATCCCATTTCCCCCAAAACCATTCGAACCCTAGGTTCGAATCTCATCCAATTGAACCCCAAATGGTTCAGTTAGCGATTACAAACATGGGGCTTTTGTTCCCCATGTGAAACCGAGTGTGGGTGTGTGTTGAATTACATGTATGGTGTTCGATCAAAGTTTACCCGATGAAGAACAGGTCGCGGCCACACAAGGATAGATTTGATGCTCCAAACAATGATTATAATCGAATTAATTTCAAAGGAAGCTTCGTATTATGATCTGGACCAATAGCCCCTTATCAATTTTGATCAAAATCGATTGGAGATTGGTTCGAATTCGAGTTGCAGGTCCACGGTCGAAGAGAGTGTTCGAGAGTGGTGTTTGAGCTTGTTTGAGATGAAATTGATTTCATAGGAATGTTATAAACGATTATAAGTTTGTTAGTGCGATGTTACTTTGAGTATTAAATGGTGTAGTGCGATCTGTGGCCTGTAAAAAGGGGCCGACAACGCGTGGTTCAGATTCTCAATCGCACTCGCTCCAAATTTGAATTGTTTTTTGGCACGAGTTCGAATCTCTCACGTGAATGTGTCGAGTGTTTGTTTTGGTCAAAACCTCGTTAATTGGGGTCGTTTAGGTCGCCGGAGAGTCACCGGAAAAGGTTGCCGGAGAATCGGGGTCGACGGGTTGGGGATGGTTTGGGGTGTTTAAAAAGAAAATTACAATTTGGCCCCTGTGGTTTAAGAACTTATTATTTTATGTTATAAACTTAATTTTCAAGTTCCATAAATTACAAAATACCCCCTGGACTTATAAATCCAACTTTAATACATGCTTATTTTTTTTTTTTTTTTTTTTTTAAATAATTCTTACTAATTATTAATAGCAATATTACTATTATTATTATTATTATTACGATTATTGAAATTTTTGAATTAACATCAACGTATTGTTTACAAAATTAACTTTTATTTACGAGAATACGCGATGTTACATGGCACCCTTTGAGTTGTTATACGGTCGTAAATGTAGAGCGCCTATATGCTGGGAAGAGGTCGGTGAAAGATTATTGAGGGACCTGTAGTACAAATTACCAATGAGAAAGTTGCCATTGCTAGAGAAAAGTTAAAGGAGGCCCAAAGTAGACAGAAAAGTTATACAGATCGACACCGTCGACCTTTGGAGTTTAAGATCGGTGACAAAGTATTCCTGAAGGTTTCGCCTTGCAAAGGCGTACGACGTTTTGGTCTTAAAGGGAAACTTAGTCCATGGTTTATCGGACCATTTGAAATTCTAGAAAGAGTTGGTGAGGTCTCGTATAATTTGGCTTTACCACCTCAACTGTCACATGTGCAAAATATCTTTCATGTATCTCTTTTAAGGGGATACAATTATCATCCACTTCACGTGGTAAACTATCCGCTTCATCTAATTCGTGAAGACTTATCGTTCGAGGAGGAACCCGAGGCCATACTTGACCTACAAGAACGCATTATGCGTAAGAAAACTATTCCTTTTGTTAAGGTATTATGGAAAAACCATTCTGAACGCGAAGCTACATTGGAGATGGAAGATACAATCCGTTCCCAATATCCGAATCTTTTTACAGCTTAGTACTTGGTTTTTCTTAATATATTTTGATATATTTTGGCTTTACGCTACAAAAATATCAGTTATTATTTTCTGACCATCAGACTATCTGTTACATGTTCTATTTTTTTATCAGCTCCGTCTCTGCATCTAAATGATTATTAGTTATCTCATTCACTCGTTGATTCTTTATCACTCCCTATAGGTTATGTCATCAACGTCCGATCCGTAACAAGCAATTTCGTAGACGAAATTGTTTTAAGGGGGGTAGAATTATAATAACCATAATAATAATAATAATAATAATAACAGTAATAATAATAATAATAAAAGTTCAGGGGGCATTTGTGCCATTTTGGAAACTTAAATTATTAAGTTTGTGCATAAAATAAGAAGAATGTAACCACAGGGACCATTTGTGTAAAAATCGAAAAAAAAACTCTCTTTCTCTCTCCCCGATCTCCGGCCACTATTCCGGCCACCCTCACCCGCGGCTCCGGCGAAGCCAAAAACCGGCCTTTTGGCCGCGGTTTTAACTCCAAATACACCAATGCAATCGTGAGTCAGATTCCAACAATAATACATGCTTTAATTGAGGAATAATCATCCGGATTTCACATTAGTGGACCACCAACCAAACTACTTTAACATACCTAACCTAATCCACCCAAACACTAATAATAATCAATTAATCTGTAACATCCGTAAAATTTAATATTCATTTAAATTAATAAGAATAGTGTTCAGTCGCATGATAAACAAGCGAATGAATCTCAGTCGCACGCCTTACGTGCGTATTAGGCTCAATCGCACGATTAACAGGCATACGGGCTCAGTCGCATGATTGAGTCGTGCGAATGGGTCTAGTCGTGCGACTGAGTATGGCGGCTAAAATATGTAGATGAGAATAAGTATGGCGGTTAAGAGTGTTAAGCAGATTCCTAACTGCAGTGTCCCTATCCCCTTGTTTCTCTCGAACCCAAACACCCCTGTTCTTGCCAAATCAACGATTTCGGCTTCATTTTGGTAAGTCTCGCTTGGCACGGATCGATATTTGAATACATTAAGCTGTGTATATGGTCGAAATTGATCCAAAAACAAGTTTAAATCTGAGTTTTTTATTCAATCTTTCTATTAAGTTGAAAACCAAGGATTCGGATCTTAGTTTTGTGAAGTTTGATGAAATAAGGATCCGAAACGGTTGTAAATAAGGTGTATATGTTCTGTTTTGAATATGGCATAATTTGAATGGTTAAAACTTGAGTTTTTGGATCAAATATGTCAAGAACACAACTGTGACACCCCGTAATTTCAGGCTAACACTATTCAAAACGTTGTCGTTATCATTGCCACATACTCATTAATACTCAAAACGTTTACAAACACCACCACCGATATCGTTAAATAAATTATGATGAAATATTAACACGGGTGTTGGTGGAGGATTCACATAAACGGATTACCAAAGGAATCCTCTTAATTAACAAAGCTCGCCCAATCACGTCGTTATCAACCGGAACAAATTCGGGAACACGGGACACAAGTACAGGGACCAAACCTGACAATTGCCAAACTGGGGCTGGGTATAAATACCCATCCACCAGCCAAACACTCCACATTCTGCTCTCTCTTCTCTCCTACGCTCTCTACACCTCCATTTCTTCATTCTAGCACCAAATTCCACCCGATTGAGCTCGTTTTCATCGGATTAGACCACACAACAGCTGAGAAATCATGTTCCCAGCAGGTAGGCGACCTCATTCATCCGTTTTATTGCTCGTTTCACTGCTGTAAACCTAGGGTTCGGGTGTTCGGGTTCAACCCGAATGCATGTGGTCGTGGGGGTGTGTGTGAGGTCAATCAACATGTGCATTTCACTTATACATGTTAGAAAAGTGTTCCTGGAAGACCTGATTGTGTGAAAATCGAGCACGGGACAGCCGAAGGCCGTTCAGCCCGTCCAGCAGTCGCGACCTGCTGCAGTACGCGACTGGGCCAGTCATGCGACTGAGTCATACCTGGGCCCATCGTGCGACTGGGTGGTGCGACTGGGTTGGGACGTGCGAATGAGTGCATGCGATTGGGAGTGTGTGCGATTGAGTCAACCGAATGAATGTGTGCGACTGAGTATCACCCGACTGAAGGTTCAACCGCACGAATGAAGTTTCATTCATGCGATTGGTTTTTGAGTCGGGTGAATGGGTGATGAGTGGTATGATTGAATGCTAAGTCGTACGAATGAGGGTTCAACCGTACGAGTGAGATTGATTCGTACGATTGAAGGCCCATTCGTACGAATGAAGTGTCCAGTCGTGCGTCTAGCCTTGATATGCGATTGGAGTCATTTTGAGTGAATTCTCCTTGTGTGCGGTGTGCCTATCGTGTGATGATATGGTAATAATCAATAAAGTGTCATTTCTTGACCACAAAGATTAAAGTCTACGCAATAAACAAGCACATACTTTTACGAGCTAAAACAACCTAACTGTTTACAACTAACGACAACCCGTTTGGGATCTACATAAGGTTTGATATGCGTATGCCTGCATGTGTGTGTTGGCACCCACGACCAAACCAATGCGACCCGACCTGACTAAACATGTCTATTAACGCTAAACACAACATTAACGCTTAACATAACTGTCAATAGGTGTTTGACAGCGCATCGTAAACAACTCTTGGGAGACTTTCATCTTACGTACTTACTACATCATCAGTGAGTTTCACGGCCCCTATTTTACTCTCTTTCCTTTTTGGGGGAGAAGACATGCAAAACAGACTTACATAAATGGTTGTGGTATTATTGATATCGCTTGTTACGTTAGTGCAAACACACAACATGTCCTGACACACTCGAACCGTTAGTAATGGGATTAGCGAGGTAATTTTGAGTAGTACTACTAGGTCTGACAAACCCCGCCCGGGCTAGTCGCGCTAGCTTGATTGGAGGTCAAACGGGTGCTTGATTAACCTAACATTTGTCACGGTCTTGCGAGACGTGGCGGGGATACAACAAACATATATAGGACGTAAACAGTCAGCTTCGGTTCGAAACGCTAAGTAACAAGAACATAGGCTAGCTACCTAACGATATGCTCTATATACTAAACCATTGAAACGCAAACCATTGAACGCTTACGAACACATTTCTTGTTGATTAAACCTGTGAACTCACCAACTTTATGTTGACACATTTTAGCATGTTTTCTCAGGTCACAGGAACGCATAAGCTCATGATGCACGCTAAGGAAACGCACTCAGGACATGCATTCATCTATTTTATTTTTAGCATTGAACGTTTTGTCTAAACATGGCTATTGTAACTGTACTGTAATGGATTTACTAATTATGTACTCGCTTCCGCACTATTGTAAACTTTGTTTATGTTCTTTTGAATGAAGTCAAATGTTTATTTTAAATTCATATAGTGTCGTTCGATATGACTGTGTCTGAGATCCTGGTATGTCACACGCCTAACGGTAAAACCCCGTTCGTGGAAATTGAGGGTGTGACAGATTGGTATCAGAGCCACAGGTTATAGAGAACTAGGATTGCATTGCATCTAGACTATAGCCTTAGACACAACACTAGTATTGCACAGACACTTTTACATGGTTACCACTGTTGTGCAAACAACCTTCTGGTGTACCGACAGTACGCTGCTGAGCAAACATAACATTATGGGTATGACATGTGTGTCATTACCGGCTGACAGAGGGGCGGAGAATCCCGCTCGCTCACTACCAACATTTACACTTGATCCTTCACTCTCGGAGTGGAAGCAACAACGAATTGAACCCAACATTTCCACGATTGGAACACGAAACTCTTTCCAAACACACGCGACAAGTTTAACTATGACAAACTAAAAGAACAATACCTCACTCTCCCAACTCTCTCACACTTGTTACCATTCCCAACATATCCTATCCCCTACACTAGCCCGAGTATCATTGATAACACTCGGTACTGGACAAGGTACGCTATCTCGAATAGGGGGAACCATGTGTGATCATGCAAAGCAAATTAGAATCACAGGTGCACACGTAATTGTAATTTGTCATGCTTGAGAATTCTGGAAACTCTATTGGGTGATAACGGTTGTGCTCAGTACAAATTCTCAATTTCATACTTGGAGACATGAGGTCTCGGTTCTCATAAAACCTCACTATCGATATGCAAACAAATCCTTCATTCCTACTAGTATGAAAGTTCTCACTTACCCCGAGCCTTAATGAGACTCGTGTTATGACATTAGCCCTGGTCTCTATGAGACGTGCTCTTTTTAGCATTTCAATGTTCGTGTAACACTATCGATCTACATTGTGCTAGATCTTCAAGAGTTGCAATAAAGTGATAACATTCTTGGCGCGTGTAGCCCTTGTTCATTGGACTGATCTTAAGACTTAGAGTCTCGGTAATTTCAGCGTTCCAGCATTCATTTCATTTGATATCTATCATGTTTAAGCGTACATTATATTTGCTTGTTCCCTAGTGGTGGGACACAATCAGATTTTTCTGGCTAACTACGTTTGGCGTAGGACCAAATAACAAGATATTATGACGACTTCGTTCATTTCATCTCTGCCTTTCCATTATAAACAGCAAGTACAGTTATAACCGCCACCCGTGTGCTTGGTAGTTGTGATCTAGGTGTGTCTAGACATTCGTTCGATATAAGTCTGATTTCTATTACCCATGGTAACTACGATGTCATGGTCAAAATTGATGGGTTGTCCAAAAACCAAACATAGATCATTTGTGGAAACAAACTAATTAAGTTACCTCTTCTTAGTGGTGGAATACCTGCGGTAGAAGGCGACAGGGTTGGTGTGGTGGTTGGCATCATCTCAAACGTGAAGGTGCATAAATGTCTCAAGAAAAGGGATTTCTCTCTACTGACACTAATTACAGAGAAGAAGGCGGATGAGAAGCGTGTTAAAGATATTCCAAATGTCAGAGACTTCCCGGAAGTATTTCCAGTAGACTTAACTAGTATGACCACTACGAGTTTTTAGTTATGCCATTCGGGTTGACCAATGCACCAGCGGTTTTCATGGACCTAATGAACCGAGTGTGCAAACCCTATCTAGACAAGTTCGTCATTGTCTTCATCGATGACATCCTTATTTACTCAAGGAATAAGGAAGAACACGAAGAGCACCTTAGACTGATTCTGGAGCTGTTGAGACGGGAACAATTGTATGCGAAATTTTCAAAGTGCGACTTTTGGATACGAGAGGTCCATTTCTTGGGTCATGTGGTCAATGAGAATAGGATACACGTTGACCCGGCAAAGATAGCAGCTATCAAGAACTGGGCTACGCCTAAGACTCCGACCGAGGTACGACAGTTTCTCGGGTTGGCTGGCTATTATCGACGGTTCATCGAAGGGTTCTCGAAGATTGATCAACCTCTCACCGCATTGACTCATAAAGGCACTACGTACGATTGGGGTGATAAACAAGAATCTGCATTCCAGATTCTGAAGCAAAAACTCTGTACAGCACCGATTCTATCCCTGCCTAAGGGAACCGATGATTTTGTAGTTTACTGTGATGCTTCTATACAAGGCCTCGGTTGCGTACTAATGCAACGCAATAAGGTGATTGCCTATGCATCACGACAACTGAAGATACACGAGAAAAACTACATGACACACGACCTAGAGCTTGGAGCAGTTGTGTTTGCACTCAAGATATGGAGACACTACTTGTACGGTACCAAGTGCACCATTTACACCGATTACAAGAGTCTCCAGCACATCTTTGAACAGAAGGAGCTAAATATGAGACAACGACGTTGGGTCGAGTTGTTAAACGACTATGACTGTACGATCAAGTATCATCCGGGCAAGGCCAATGTAGTAGCAGATGCCTTAAGTCGGAAGGAAACACTCAAGCCAAGACGAGTTCGAGCATTGCAACTCACCATTCACATCGGTTTACCCGATCAGATCCGTAATGCTCAACTTGAGGCGTTAAAAGATAAGAACCTGAAAGCCGAGTCGCTACGAGGCATGGAGAAGCAATTGGAAACCAGGCCTGATGGAATCCGCTACTTCATGGATCGAACATGGATTCCCTCATATGGAAACCTACGAGAATTGGTAATGGACGAAGCTCACAAATCACGGTACTCAATCCACCCAGGTTCGGACAAAATGTATCACGATCTCAAAGTCCTTTACTGCTGGTCGAATATGAAAGCTGACATTGCCACATACGTAAGCAGATGCGTCACCTGTTCTAAGGTTAAGGTGGAGTATCAACGACCGTCTGGTTTACTCCAGCAACCAGAAATACCAGTATGGAAGTGGGAGCAGATATCTATGGACTTCATCACGAAACTTCCTCGAACTCCCAGTGGATGCGACACCATTTGGGTGATCGTGGATCGCTTGACGAAATCCGCACACTTCCTGGCAATCCGGGAGACTGATCGTATGGAAAAGTTAACTCGTATCTACCTAAGGGAAGTAGTCTCTCGGCACGGTGTGCCGATTTCCATTATCTCTGATCGTGACGCTCGATTCACTTCACACTTCTGGCAGTCTTTGCAACGAGCATTGGGGACGCGGTTGGATATGAGCACCGCGTATCACCCTCAAACTAATGGCCAAAGTGAGCGTACGATCCAGACTCTAGAAGACATGTTACGTGCCTGCGTCATAGATTTCGGCAACAGTTGGGAAACTCACTTACCGCTAGTTGAGTTTTCTTACAACAATAGCTATCACACGTCGATCAAAGCTGCCCCATTTGAGGCACTGTATGGGCGTAAGTGCCGATCACCTATCTGTTGGGCGGAAGTTGGAGAAAGTCAACTCACCGGCCCTGAACTCGTGCACGAGACGACTGAGAAGATCGTGCAGATCCGTAACCGTATGGCAGCAGCCCGTGACCGAAAGAAAAGTTACGCTGATAAGCGTCGCCGACCGTTGGAATTCCAAATAGGTGACAAGGTGCTTTTGAAAGTGTCACCTTGGAGGGTGTGATTCGTTTCGGGAAACGGGGGAAACTAAGCCCTAGGTACGTGGGACCGTTTGAGATTGTCAAACGGGTTGGCCCCGTGGCCTACCAGTTGAACCTACCCGAAGAACTCCGTGGAGTACACGATGTGTTCCACGTCTCCAACTTGAGGAAATGCCTTGCAGACGAGACTCTTATCGTTCCGTTAGACGAGATACATGTGGACGAACAACTACATTTCGTCGAGGAACCAGTGGAAGTCATGGATCGAGAGGTCAAGAAACTCAAACATAGTCGTATCCCTATCGTCAAAATCCGTTGGAACTCAAAGCGTGGACCAGAATTTACCTGGGAACGCGAGGATCAGATGAAGAAGAAGTACCCTCAGCTGTTCCAAAATCAGGCATCTACCTCTTAGATACGCAGGTACTCTATTCAACATGCGTCACAAACCGTTGAGCCTTGTACTTCCCCGTAAAACCACGTAACATGATGTACTAATTTCGAGACGGAAATTCCTGCAACAAGGGGATGATGTGACACCCCGTAATTTCAGGCTAACACTATTCAAAACGTTGTCGTTATCATTGCCACATACTCATCAATACTCGAAACGTATACAAACACCACCACCGACATCGTTAAATAAATTATGATGAAATATTAACACAGGTGTTGGTGGAGGATTCACATAAACGGGATTACCAAAGGAAACCTCTTAATTAACAAAGCTCGCCCAATCACGTCGTTATCAACCGGAACAAATTCGGGAACACGGGACACAAGTACAGGGACTAAACCTGACAATTGCCAAACTGGGGCTGGGTATAAATACCCATCCACCAGCCAAACACTCCACATTCTGCTCTCTCTTCTCTCCTACGCTCTCTACACCTCCATTTCTTCATTCTAGCACCAAATTCCACCCGATTGAGCTCGTTTTCGTCGGATTAGACCACATAACAGCTGAGAAATCACGTTCCCAGCAGGTAGGCGACCTCATTCATCCGTTTTATTGCTCGTTTCACTGCTGCAATCCTAGGGTTCGGGTGTTCGGGTTCAACCCGAATGCATGTGGTCGTGGGGGTGTGTGTGAGGTCAATCAACATGTGCATTTCACTTAGACATGTTAGGAAAGTGTTCCTGGAAGTCCTGATTGTGTGAAAATCGAGCACGGGATAGCCGAAGGCCGTTCAGCCCGTCCAGCAGTCGCGACCTGCTGCAGTACGCGACTGGGCCAGTCATGCGACTGAGTCATACCTGGGCCCATCCTGCGACTGGGTGGTGCGACTGGGTTGGGACGTGCGAATGAGTGCATGCGATTGGGAGTGTGTGCGATTGAGTCAACCGAATGAATGTGTGCGACTGAGTATCACCCGACTGAAGGTTCAACCGCATGAATGAAGGTTCATTCATGCGATTGGTTGTTGAGTCGGGTGAATGGGTGATGAGTGGTACGATTGAATGCTAAGTCGTACGAATGAGGGTTCAACCGTACGAATGAGATTGATTTGTACGATTGAAGGCCCATTCGTACGAATGAAGTGTCCAGTCGTGCGTCTAGCCTTGATATGCGATTGGAGTCATTTTGAGTGAATTCTCCTTGTGTGCGGTGTGCCTATCGTGTGATGATATGGTAACAATCAATAAAGTGTCATTTCTTGACCACAAAGATTAAAGTCAACGCAATAAACAAGCACATACTTTTACGAGCTAAAACAACCTAACTGTTTACAACTAACGACAACCCGTTTGGGATCTACATAAGGTTTGATATGCGTATGCCTGCATGTGTGTGTGTGTGTCACCCACGACCGAACCAATGCGACCCGACCTGACTAAACATGTCTATTAACGCTAAACACAACATTAACGCTTAACATAACTGTCAATAGGTGTTTGACAGCGCATCGTAAACAACTCTTGGGAGACTTTCATCTTACGTACTTACTACATCATCAGTGAGTTTCACGGCCCCTATTTTACTCTCTTTCCTTTTTGGGGGAGAAGACATGCAAAACAGACTTACATAAATGGTTGTGGTATTATTGATATCGCTTGTTACGTTAGTGCAAACACACAACATGTCCTGACACACTCGAACTGTTAGTAATGGGATTAGCGAGGTAATTTTGAGTAGTACTACTGGGTCTGACAAACCCCGCCCGGGCTAGTCGCGCTAGCTTGATTGGAGGTCAAACGGGTGCTTGATTGACCTTACATTTGTCATGGTCTTGCGAGACGTGGCGGGGATACAACAAACATATATAGGACGTAAACAGTCAGCTTCGGTTCGAAACGCTAAGTAACAAGAACATAGGCTAGCTACCTAACGATATGCTCTATATACTAAACCATTGAAACGCAAACCATTGAAACGCAAACCATTGAACGCTTACGAACACATTTCTTGTTGATTTAACCTGTGAACTCACCAACTTTATGTTGACACATTTTAGCATGTTTTCTCAGGTCATAGGAACGCATAAGCTCATGATGCACGCTAAGGAAACGCACTCAGGACATGCATTCATCTATTTTATTTTTAGCATTGAACATTTTGTCTAAACATGGCTATTGTAACTGTACTATAATGGATTTACTAATCATGTACTCGCTTCCGCACTATTGTAAACTTTGTTTATGTTCTTTTGAATGAAGTCAAATGTTTATTTTAAATTCATATAGTGTCGTTAGATATGACTGTGTCTGAGATCCTGGTATGTCACACGCCTAACGGTAAAACCCCGTTCGTGGAAATTGAGGGTGTGACAACAGCTGCTGATCCGTTTCAGGCGAATGAGCCCAATCGCATGACCCATTCGTGCGATTGAGCCAATCGCATTGCTCAATCGTGCGACTGAAGCTCAGTCGCATGCGCCAATCGCACAAATGGAGGTCATTCGTACAAACCTTGTTATAGCTCATTCGCACGTCTGTCGTATGGTTCATTCGTACGACTAAGCTCAGTCACATGTTCAGTCGTACGAATGAGTCCAGTCGCATAGCCTTAGTCGTGTGAAGTGATCAGCTAGGGGTGATTTGACTAAGTTAGGGTTGTTGTTCTAGATTTGCATTGAGAAGGAGAAGTTTTAGCTGCCCTAGTGTATTGGATTGATAACCACTTGCTGAGAACATTAAGGTGAGTTCTAATTGCCCTTTTAATATGTTAATATCGTTTAACAATGTTGTTTTGACAAAATCAGGCACTGGCATGCATATAAATAAATATAGATGTGAAAATGAGTTGAAAGTGGTAAATTGTGGTGAATGGCGAGGTGAAGTTTTGACCCACCAACTATAGACGGAGTTTTGACCCATCAATGCCAATTAAAGACGGAGTTTTGACCCGTCAACGCGCGAGGTGGAGTTTTGACCCACCAACTATAAGACGGAGTTTTAACCCGTCAACGCGCGAGGTGGAGTTTTGACCCACCAAATTAAAATTGATGAAAGATGTCCATAATTACCTTGTGGGTATTAGATATGCATATCAATACTGGGACAAACAAATGGACTGATGGATGTTTGTGAATTGTGAGCTGATGTAACAGTTGATGAGTTGTTATTATTCAAATGTGGTGTATGTTAGAACTCACCAGTTTATCTGATTTTATGTTTATTTTCTTATGCATGCCAGGTAGTAATAGAGGTGTTCGTGAAGGTGCCCCACTGTGTTAGCTTCTGGTTATGGTGTATGATACTGGCTATAATGTTGGGTTTTGGGAAAGATGTACATGAAGTTTGACAAAGTTTTGATATGTCGGTTAAAGTGTTATAATAATTTTAATGATGTAAAAAGTTTTAATATATAGAATTCCGCTGTGTTTGTAATCTCTGAGTTGTCATTAATAACCCAACTCGTAGCACCCTCTTTATTATATTATATTGTTATGAGATTGAGGGTGTTACAGGTTGGTATCAGAGCCTTAGTTAAAGAGATTTGAACAATTGATTGTTTCAAACTTTAACTGAAAATGTGGGAAGTGCTAGTATCTACGATCGGAAGTGGGGTGGAATATTGTGTAGATGAGTATTTAATTGTTAGTAATAATTTAGTCGATTGACAAATAAAAGCAATTGTCTAGATCAAAGATTAGTATTATGTGTATACATGATTCTGTGGTTTAGATAGAAGTAGAAATAACCTATGAAAAGATAAAGAGAAGAGACAGGATGGTGTGAATAAGTAAATAATTGATAACACCTGGCCAATGTTATGAGCTATTTACATTATATGCAGCATCTTGGTATCACTCATTATTTGATTACGGTTTATTTCTGATCGTAGATGGAGGAAACCAGTAATACAAATTCTAGACCTGAAGCTAGGATCTCAGGTGATGAACTTAAGGCGGCTATAGGTGATGAGGTCGCCCGAGTGTTGCGTAATACCTTACCTGAAATGTTGAGTGACCTTAGGAAAGGTGGTGAATCATCTTCCCAACCAACTCCTCCACCTGTTATTGTTGAGCCTGTAGTAGAGAAACCAGTGTCATATAAGCATTTTAAGGAATGTGACCCGCCTAAGTTTGAAGGCCAAAAAGATGTAGTAGTAACTTATAAGTGGCTACGAGAGATGGAAGCAACGTTTAAACTTAGTAGATGCAAGGAAGACCAGAAGGTGGGCTTTGCAGTGCATTCGTTCCAAGCAGAAGCTTTGTACTGGTGGGATACAGTGGAACAAGCCATGGGCGAGACTGCTGTGAGTCAGATGACGTGGGAAACTTTTAAAGCACTGGTGATTGAAAAGTTCTGTCCAAAAGGCGAGATGGACAAAATTGAGATTAAGTTTTTACAATTTCAGGCAGGCAGTTTAAGTCATAAGAAGTATACGTCCAGATTTGAAGAAATAGCTCGTTTGGTGCCTCATTTGGTAACTCCTGAGGCGAAGAGAATTACTAGGTATATCCAGGGACTGCCCCCTAGAGTGAGAATGCTAGTAAAATCCAATTATCCTTCTACTTATCAAGCCACGGTAAATTTGGCTGCGGACATGTATGAGGAAGTCGCTGATTCTGAGAAACCTGTGGTGAAAGAGGAAGTGATTAGCCGTCGGGAAACTTCATGGAGTTCTAAGCCTATATATGGACAGAGTGTCACACAGAAGAGAAAGTTTAATTCTAGGGGCTTTGTAGGTCCCCCTCCTCGGTGTAATAAATGTGGGAAATTTTATAGGGGAGAATGTAGAATGAATCACCCAGCATGTCATAAATGCAGGAAGTCTGGGCATTTTGTTTCTAGATGTCCAGAAATTCGGTGTCTTGAATGTGGTGAGATGGAACATATGAAATCCGAGTGTCCAAAGTTTAGACCTGGACCAATTCCTATTCGTGCCGTGGGAGGACCGAGTAAAATCAGTGCGAGAGGTAGTAGTGGTATTGCGGGGAGAGCATTTACAATGACTACAGAGGAGGATAAGGCATTACCGGATGTTGTGTCGGGTACGTTTCCTGTTAATGGTGTACATGCTAGAATTTTATTTGATTTGGGGGCTAATAGAAGTTTTATAATTCCATGCCTTAATAAAAGTTAGACCATCAAAGTTAGATGTTGCTTTTTCAGTAGAGACTGCTTCTAATGAATTCGTAGTTGTTAGTGAAGTAATAGACGATTGCTTTGTCGAATTAGAAGGTGTAAAATTTTCTGCTAGATTACACATGATGAAGTTAGGAGGTTTTGATGTAGTATTGGGAATGGATTGGTTATCTATGTTTGAGGCTCGGATAATATGTAAGAGAAAGATGATTCTGTTACGAACGCCAGAAGGTAATTCGGTGACGATTTTTGGTGATAATCATGATAGTGTAGTAAAAGTTATATCTATGATCAAAGCTGAGAAATTATTAAGTAGGGGTTGTGAATCATTTTTGGCATATGTCGCTGATATTACTGAAGAGACGAGGAAATTAGAAGATGTTCCACTAGTTTGTGACTTCCCTGATGTATTTCCTGAAGATCTACCAGGTATACCTCCTGATCGAGAAATTGAGTTTAGGATTGACTTAATACCTGAGGCAAAACCTGTCGCTAAGACTCCTTATAGACTTGCACCAGCTGAGCTGAAGGAACTCCTGAAGCAATTACAGGAACTATTAGACAAGGGCTTTATTCGACCAAGCTCTTCACCGTGGGGTGCTCCTGTTCTGTTTGTAAAGAAGAAGGATGGCAGTTTAAGGATGTGCATAGATTATAGGGAGCTAAACAACTAATTATCAAGAATAAATATCCATTACCCCGTATAGACGATTTATTTGATCAACTCAAAGGTGCTAATTGGTTCTCAAAGATAGATCTTAGATCCAGATATCATCAATTAAAGGTGAAAGAAGAGGACATACCAAAGACAGCTTTTCGTACACGATATGGGCATTATGAATTTTTGGTGATGTCGTTTGGATTAACGAATGCTCCTGCTGCATTCATGGATTTGATGAACAGAGTATGTAAACCGATGCTGGATAAATAGGTGATTGTGTTTATAGATGATATTTGATCTATTCTAAGAACAAAGGAGATCATGCTTGTCACATTCGAGAAGTATTGGAAACATTAAGAAAGAATAAGTTGTATGCAAAATTCTCGAAGTGTGAATTCTGGTTAAGGGAAGTGCAATTTTTGGGCCATGTGGTGATTGCGAATGGAATATTAGTAGATCCTGCAAAGATTGAAGCTATGATGAATTGGGAAATTCCTAAAAGTCCTTCAGAAATTCGTAGTTTCTTAGGGCAGGCAGGATACTATAGAAGATTTATTCAAGATTTTGCTAAAATTACTTCTCCGTTAACGAAGTTAACCATGGAATAAAGAACACGAAGTTGCTTTTCAGGAACTGAAGAATCGGTTATCTCAAGCCCCAGTATTGGTAATACCAGAAGGTGCAGATGATTAGTAATATATTCTGATGCCTCATATCAGGGATTGGGATGTGTTTTGATGCAACGTGGGAGAGTTATTGCTTATGCTTCTAGACAATTGAAGACCCATGAAGTTAATTACCCAACCCACGATTTAAAATTAGCGGCTGTAGCTTTTGCTCTTAAAATATGGCGACATTATTTATATGGAGTGAGATGTACCATCTTTACCGATCATAAGAGCCTGAAGTATTTCTTTGAGCAAAAAGATCTGAATATGAGACAAAGGCGATGGTTGGAATTAATCAAAGATTATAATTGTGAAATTCTATATCACCCCGGGAAAGCAAATGTGGTTGCTGATGCATTGAGCAGATGGAGAAATGTGAACCAATCAAGGTTAAGGCATATAAACTTGTAATTACTCCTGACTTTATGCAACAATTAAGAGAAGCCCAATTAGAAGCACTAAAGGAAGGAAGTATAAAGCGGGAAAGAATGGCTGGTCAGGAAAAGTATTTAGAAGAAAATAGTTATGGTGTTAAAATCAGGTTTGGTCGAATGTGGGTTCCGTTGGCCTTACGTGATATGGTACTTGATGAAGCTCACAAATCTAGGTATTCCGTTCACCCAGGCATGACCAAGATGTATCAAGATTTGAAGCATGATTATTGGTGGCCAGGAATGAAATTTAACGTGATGCAGTATGTAAATAAATGTCTGACGTGTGCCCAAGTGAAAGCTGAACATCAGAAACCATATGGATTATTGCAACCCTTAACTATTCCAGCCTGGAAGTGGGACGATCTGACCATGGATTTTATAACTAAACTACCTCGTACATCAAAAGGTTATGATACTATTTGGGTAGTGGTAGCCAACTAACCAAGAGTGCTTTATTTTTACCCATACGGGAAACCTATTCGGTGGAAAGGCTAGCTGATATCTTTACAAAAGAAATAGTTAGATTATGTAACATCTCAGGGAAATCGCACCACGATATTGTCCGCTTTGGCCGAAGCCTCACGGGTTTAAAACGCGTCGTGATGGGGAAGGTATCCAGCCCCTTATAAAGAAGCCTTCGTTCACCTCCCCAACCGATGTGGGATGAGTTATAGCCCTCCCCTATGGGAGTATTTGCAGGCAAGTGTCCATCCACCACCGAAGTGAAACCAGCGTCCTCGCTGGCACATCGGCCCGGCCCTGGCTCTGATACCAACTATAACATCCCAGGGAAATCGCACCGTGATATTGTCCGCTTTGGCCGAAGCCTCACGGGTTTAAAACGCGTCGTGATGGGGAAGGTATCCAGCCCCTTATAAAGAAGCCTTCGTTCACCTCCCCGACCGATGTGGGATGAGTTATAGCTCTCCTCTATGGGAGTATTTGCAGGCATGTGTCCATCCACCCACCGAAGTGAGACCAGCGTCCTAGCTGGCACATCGGCCCGGCCCTGGCTCTGATACCAACTGTGACATCTCGTAATTTGCGTGTTAATACCTTTAATATAATAATAATAATATAATAATAATAATAATAATAATAATAATAACAATATAATAATAATAATAATAATAATAATAAATAATAATAATAATGATAATAATGATAATAGTAGTAGTAGTAATAATAATAATAATAATAATAATAATAACATTAATAATAAATAATAACAATAATAATAATAATAACAATAATAATAATAAAGTCCAGGGGCCAATCCTGTCAATTTTGAAATTTAAAAGAAAGTTTTAATACATAAAATAACAAATTAGAAACCGCAGGGACCATTCTTGTAAAATTATTTAAAACCAACTGCTTCTCTCTCCTCTCCCTCGTTTTTTCCGGCCAGAATTCCGGCCACCGCCGACCGAGCTCCGGCGAGGTCCAAAAAGACAAAATCACGCGGTTTTGACTGAAATTAAAGGTTCCGACACCCTCGCGACTGAGATTCGAATCCAAAGCACCTTTAAACACGCGTTAATCATCGATTTACAACACAACATTGGATCCAACTTTATTCCCGACCGTTCAACGGTCGGTTAACCCACCAAACAACAATAATAATTCAATTAATCGAACGTGGACGATGTTATACATATTCCTAATCTATCTCAGCCTTGATTCCACTTGAAAAATCACACAAGCAACTCCATCGATCAACCACCATACCCGCGACCTGCAACTCAAATTTAACCCATTCTCCGATCGATTTTAACAAGATTTGATAAGGGGCTTTTGTTTGTAATCATCATTCGAAGCTTCCTACCAATTTAATTTGATTATTATCAACAATTACCCACTATTCGATCGAATACCAAAGCCGTGACTGTTCTTGTTGGGTTCAACACCAAATCGACATCATGTGGGTAATTACACACACACACACACTCGGTTTTACACGAGGGTCAAAAGCCCCATGATCTAAATCGTTAAAAACACTGATTCGGTGTTCAATTTGGATCAAATCTTTTCTAGGGTTCATATGGTTGGGGGATGAATTGCGTGGTGTGTTTAAAAGAATTTGGAACCAAGTGATATCGCGGCTTAGAGCCTGGTTCACTGGCTCCCCACTCACCTTCAAACTAAGAGGTCCCGGGTTCGAACCGGGCACCCTCTATTTTTTTTAAAATAGACTTTTAAGCTTTAAAAAAATTATTAAAATTTCCAAAAATTATAAAAAATTAATTTTATAAACTCTGATTTTTTAAAGTCATCCAACAAATTTTTGTAAAATTATTTCTTTGAAACACTTAATTTTTTTATATAAAATATCAATTAACAAATATTATAGTTCGTTTATTTTTACAAAAATAAACTTTAAATAGCCAAAATCACTACGTTATTATTAATCATTACGTATTCTTTCATTATGACAATTATAAAATTTAATTTACATTTTATAAATTTAATCATGTTATAAGAATTTAATTTCTTATAAATTATTATAAAATGGATTAATTAAATTTTCTTTTATTGTATAAAATATATACGATTTTAAGAACTAATCATATTTTTAAAAACCTCAAAATCCTAAAACCCTAGTTCACGTCTAAATGTTAAACTTATTATCAAACTTAATCTTGTAATAAATACATTTTAGGTACATTGTAAAGGAATTCATTGAAACGACGCGCGTTATTATTTCTTATTAATCAGCCAATATATACACATACGTCAATGTGAGTATTTCTATACCCCTTTTTCTTATTTTCATACTTTGGGGTGAAACATGTTAACTTATATCATTGCACTTATAAACTTATTCGAGACTTGTAAACTTATGGCAATTTACTTGTGAGTTGTGGTTAGTTGAACTCTTGTGGTTACCATGTTATGGCATTATATGTACAATCATTAACTATTGCTAGCCCAGCGAAGTCATAGATCTATGGGTAAGACAAGCCTGCTTGGTTGATCCAAGTACACTTAGCTGATCGTATATACTTTTAACGTTAATAGAATATTAACGTCGTTTGATACTTGTAAAACATTGTCGAGGTTTGATTGTTGCATTGTTCGTAACATCCCTAATCACTTTATTCACTAACTTATAACTTGAATTGCCATCTTTTATATACTTATGTATTCAAAACTATAGAATGCTCACCAACAATATGTTGACCTTTTATTTTTAACATGTTTCAGGCAATAGCGTTATGTGGCTGTGAACAATCGTATTCCTCACGCCTCGACGTTTTCGCCGTCAAGGTTGGGGCGTGACAGATTGGTATCAGAGCCCATAACTATAGGGATTTAGGTTATTAGAAATGGTAACCTAGACTATAGCATCTGCATGAACCTTATAGCATTATATTCTCATCTTGTAAATACATGGTTTGCATGCTACATAATGCTATGCCTTTTGTGCAACTTGATGCCTTAGCATAGGATTGCCTTATGTATGCTTAAACTTAGTTACTTGGCTCCCTAAACTTAACTTCGACTCTTTGACTCTCCCCGAACATAAAACCTCTCAATCTTATTCTCGACGACACGTGGAATCGTATACTTATACTTATGATCTGGATCTTTAGACGTATGTCTAATCTATACAAATCTCATTAAGGTTTTGATTTCATGAACCAAAGAAATTTGTGTGACACATAGACACCTGTATTCTGGATTTCCTGGCAAAAGGCCTTCGGGCTAAGGCAAGCGTATTCGTATAAATCTCATTGTGAGACCCGTTACGCTACCTGGGGATTACTGGGATGAGTGATAAACTATGGTCAAAATACACAAATCTCTAAGGCAAATGAGTCAATTTACCTTGACGTGTCAACGATTCCAAATGGTAATGCGTGACCAAATGGAACCATCCTTTTTGTATCTTAAAAATCCTTGAATCCTTGAACTGGTTTATCATTAAAGTTTAAATACTTTCTCATTCTTAACCTAAATAATATTCCTGTTAATATTAAACCCATCTTACAATTCAACTCTTACGTTTAAACGCTCAACATGTAACGTGTAACAGTATTGAACCCAGCGTTTCATGTAACTATCTCTATACCTTGACCAACGTGAACATGACTCTTATATACTCAAAGATATTGAGAATCTAAACCGTGTGGTCTTTAAAACTTTGAACCGTTACTTATGGTTCTGAAATCTTCCTAAGGGTGTGTTCCATGACTAAAGATATTCAATGCTGTAAGGTGAAATTCTTACATCTTTGGATACTTTGTCTAAGCAAAGTGTAAATGGTGATCTGATTCGATCATTGAATCTGTTTACTCGACTCGAAATCCTTGTGATGATTGATCACTTTTAAGTACGCGTGTCTTCAATAAGGTTATGGTTGACCTCATATCTTGAGAAGTCCATATATTCCTTTCGATTGTGAATCGAATGTTCACATCTCATTGTGATGTCGAATCATTTTATCCTTGATTTCGTCTTCCCGATTTAAATTATCCAAGATTTGAACACCATCATAACAAATCCTGTTACCTCGAACTGTGACCTAGAATTTTGTAAGTATGATGTTCCTTTTTGTTACATTGATGTAATTTGAAATTTTCTAAATTTCTAAGTGATATTCTTTTCCTTTCGTTGTTAAGTCGAACCTTGAACCGTCTGCACCATGGGAGATATAAGGGTTTGTAAGTCAATCTATGACTAAGAACGCTCATACCTCCTAGACAATTCTAACTCATCAAAACAGGGGTGATTCCCTTACTTTGATGGTTCTCTATTTGTTTCGATAAACGGTTTCCAATTGTGTGTTTTATGAAATTTCATCCTCTGGATTAGGGCAAATTCCTCATCCTGAGGATTGACTTCAATTATTCTCATTAGAACTTGCACTTCACAAATGACATGATCTCATCAAAATAGGATTGAAACCCGTACTTTGGTGACAAATGTAAATCTTTGATTGTTTTCTTGTTATTAGGAAGCTCAATCATCAAGATAGACGTAAATTTCATATCTTGATGATAATATCATTTTTATGAATTATATTTTCTCAAATGAAACATCCTCGTCAAAGTAGGAGTGAATTCTGGATTTTGATGAAGAAGTTCATCCTGTTATATTTTGTTTTTGTAAGAACTTCACCGTTAAGATAGGAGTGATTTTCCTTACCTTAATGGTGAGTTACTACGTCTTATTTATGTGAATCCTCAACAATTGGTTGGGATCAAACTGGTTGAATGGTAAGTTGGTGGACATACCTTGGAAATACACCATCAAGTTAGGAGTGAAAAACCACACCTTGATGACTACTCTCATTTCTTGATCTTCAACTTACCATGGTTGTAACCAAGTGACGAGAAGCACGTAGTAACTTGAAGGGTGAAACAATGATTAGTGTTTCGACCGATCAAGCCAAAGCATGATCTCTGAACTTAAAAGAAGACCCGATCGTTTTAGGTTGATTTTGACTTCAACCTTGGAGCATTTAAATTCTTAAATCGATTTCTTTATCTTCTTGTTTTGACTCGATCTAGCTACATCGAACCATTTATTCCTTACTTATCAACTTTCATCTTGAGATATCATCAAACCCATAAGTATAATCTTCCTAAACAATTATTTGTCAAATAAAGATATTATCGAATACCTCTCTTATTGTTTGATAAATTACGTATGCGATCTACATTTGGAAATTTGTTACCTTGCAAAACATGGTTACAAATACATTTCTTATTGTTTGCGTCATTTCTTGAATCGTTTTGAATCTTTAATCTTGAAAATCATTGAAATTCTAACTTGGTTTTGAACAACAAGACTAGTTATTATCCTCACTGCGACGTGGATATAATGGTTTATAAACCTTCGTAACTTGTAATCATGGGTTTGGCATCAAAGAAAAGACATAACTTGGCATGTGTCCAAGTGTCTTACCTTTACATATGACAAAACCTAATCTTCGTGTTCCCGTAAATCTTCTGTTTAACTTTCCTCATCACTGAATGCCTATTATCTTAGAGATCATGATGACCTGTATCTGTTTCAACTATTGGTGCATTGTAGACCGATTGGCTAAAAATTCAATTCGACCCATTATCTCGTAACGTCGAGAAATTGACCTGTATCTGTTTCAACTATTCGTATACCGTGGTATGATGTTAAAACATCGATCGTTATTTTGAACGATTGATTCATTTTCTGTTTTTAATAATATTCTTAACCATCGTCATGGACTCATTCCAAGATCTTCGCATAGAGTATTATTCTTAGACCGATGGTTGGTCAAAGGAGAAATACATATTCACAAGATATGCGTTAAGATCGTTTCATATGGTGACATTTGGGATTCTTAAAATTCCGACGGTTAACATTTCTTATCATTGTTGGTTTTTTATTGATTTCTAGACATCATCTTACCATGAAATTATATTCTGGAAGTTGTGATTTATAAGTCTAATATACGATGGTAACTCGGCATCGCTGTCTAACATTTCATCTCAAAATGTCTCACATTTCACTGATAGGGTTCAAATTGGCATGCATTATGCCAAGAATCTTGTAAGATTCCATCAAGTGAAGCGTTTCATCTGTAATTAAACGTCAATCACTGTTAGTTTGAACACTTAACTTTCATTTTAACTCTTTTGCTCATTTAAGTTAATTCTTAATTTCGAAACGAAATTCTTTAAAGTAGGGGAGACGGTAACACCTTGTATTTATACGATAATTAACATTCATTCTTAATCAACGTAAAAGCTTATAAGGCTAATTTGAAGCCACACACTTTAGACTCTCTTTTTACCTCTAATGGCTCTGGCATTGCACATAAAGTAAACACTAAAGCGGTCAGCTTAATCGATGATGAATTTTCTTCTTTTGGATACCTTATCAAAACCTGAAAGTTCTTCAAAGTGTACCTCAGAAAATGAGAATCACTATGATCTATCTGAGGTTTCATGTTCACCTTCTGATTCACTTGAGAATGTGAGGATCAAATAAAATCCAAGCGTCCTCATCTTGTCGTCTCAGCCTCCTCATAAACAAATTTCGGGACGAAATTTCCTAAAGTAGGGGAGACTGTGACATCTCGTAATTTGCGTGTTAATACCTTTAATAATAATAATAATAATAATAACAATAATAATGATAATAATAATAATAATAATAATAAATAATAATAATAATGATAATAATGATAATAGTAATAATAATAATAATAATAATAATAATAATAATAACATTAATAATAAATAATAACAATAATAATAACAATAACAATAATAATAATAAAGTCTAGGGGCCAATCCTGTCAATTTTGAAATTTAAAAGAAAGTTTTAATACATAAAATAACAAATTAGAAACCGCAGGGACTATTCATGTAAAATTATTTAAAACCAACTGCTTCTCTCTCCTCTCCCTCGTTTTTCCGGCCAGAATTCCGGCCACCACCGGCCGAGCTCCGGCGAGCTCCAAAAACACAAAATCACGCGGTTTTGACTCAAATTAAAGGTTCCGACACCCTCGCGACTGAGATTCGAATCCAAAGCACCTTTAAACACGCGTTAATCATCGATTTATAACACAACATTGGATCCAACTTTATTCCCGACTGTTCAACGGTCGGTTAACCCACCAAACAACAATAATAATTCAATTAATCGAACGTGTATGATGTTATACATATTCCTAATCTATCTCAGCCTTGATTCCACTTGAAAAATCACACAAGCAACTCCATCGATCAACCACCATACCCGCGACCTGCAACTCAAATTTAACCCATTCTCCGATCGATTTTAACAAGATTTGATAAGGGGCTTTTGTTTGTAATCATCATTCGAAGCTTCCTACCAATTTAATTTGATTATTATCAACAATTACCCATTATTCGATCGAATACCAAAGCCGCGACTGTTCTTGTTGGGTTCAACACCAAATCGACATCATATGGGTAATTACACACACACACACTTGGTTTTACACGAGGGTCAAAAGCCCCATGATCTAAATCGTTAAAAACACTGATTCGGTGTTCAATTTGGATCAAATCTTTTCTAGGGTTCATATGGTTGGGGGATGAATTGCGTGGTGTGTTTAAAAGAATTTGGAACCAAGTGATACCGCGGCTTAGAGCCTGGTCACTGGCTCCCCACTCACCTTCAAACTAAGAGGTCCCGGGTTCGAACCGGGCACCCTCTATTTTTTTTAAAATAGACTTTTAAGCTTTAAAAAATTATTAAAAATTTCCAAAAATTATAAAAAAATTAATTTTATAAACTCTGATTTTTTTAAAGTCATCCAACAAATTTTTGTAAAATTATTTCTTTGAAACACTTAATTTTTTATATAAAATATCAATTAACAAATATTATAGTTCGTTTATTTTTACAAAAATAAACTTTAAATAGCCAAAATCACTACGTTATTATTAATCATTACGTATTATTTCATTATGACAATTATAAAAATTTAATTTACATTTTATAAATTTAATCATGTTATAAGAATTTAATTTCTTATAAATTATTATAAAATGGATTAATTACATTTTCTTTTATTGTATAAAATATATACGATTTTAAGAACTAATCATATTTTTAAAACCCTCAAAATCCTAAAACCCTAGTTCACGTCTAAATATTAAACTTATTATCAAACTTAATCTTGTAATAAATACATTTTAGGTACCTTGTAATGGAATTCGTTGAAACGAAGCGCGTTATTATTTCTTATTAATCATCCAATATATACACATACGTCAATGTGAGTATTTCTATACCCTTTTTTCTTATTTTCACACTTTGGGGTGAAACATGTTAACTTATATCATTGCACTTATAAACTTATTCGAGACTTGTAAACTTATGGCAATTTACCTGTGAGTTGTGGTTAGTTGAACTTTTGTGGTTACCATGTTATGGCATTATATATACAATCATTAACTATTGCTAGCCCAGCAAAGTCATAGATATATGGGTAAGACAAGCCTGCTTGGTTGATCCAAGTACACTTAGCTGATCGTATATACTTTTAACGTTAATAGAATATTAACGTCGTTTGATACTTGTAAAACATTGTCGAGGTTTGATTGTTGCATTGTCCATAACATCCCTAATCACTTTATTCACTAACTTATAACTTGAATTGCCATCTTTTATATACTTATGTATTCAAAACTATAGAATGCTCACCAACAATATGTTGACCTTTTATTTTTAACATGTTTCAGGCAATAGCGTTATGTGGCTGTGAACAATCGTATTCCTCACGCCTCGACGTTTCCGCCGTCAAGGTTAGGGTGTGACAGATTACATGGAGTTCCAAAAAGTATCACGTCTGATAGGGATGCCAGGTTTACCTCTGGATATTGGAGGAAGTTTCATGAGGCATGGGGACTAAACTTTACTTTAGTACAGCCTATCATCCCCAAACAGATGGCCAAAGTGAAATAACTATCAGACATTAGAGGATATGCTACGGGCATGTAGTATTGATTTTGGAGGTAGCTGGGATAGTCATCTTCCTTTAGCTGAATTTGCATACAACAACAGCTGTCAAGCTACCCTTCAGATGTCCCCGTTTGAGATGTTGTACGGAAGAAAGTGCAGAACTCCACTTTATTGGGGAGATATGGAGCAACGTGAATTGGGGAATAGTGAAATAGTTGAAGAAACAATGTCAAAGTTTGAAGTAGTTAAAAATCGTATTAGAGAGGCGAAAAGCAGGCAGAAATCATATGCAGATCGTAGAAGGAAACCATTAGAATTTAAAGTTGGGGATTTGTTTTGTTAAAAGTTTCTCCATGGAAATGCATTATTCGATTTAGAAAGAGGGGCAAGCTAAGTCCACATTTTATTGGACCTTTCCGAATAATAGAAAAAGTTGGGTATGTAGCATATAGATTGGACTTACCAGAAGAACTAAGTACTATTCATCCAACCTTTCACGTCTCTCAGTTACGCAAGTGTCTAGCCAATAAACTCAATATATACCCTTAGATGATATTGAGGTTGATGAGAAGCTCAACTATGTTGAACAACCTGTGGCCATTATAGATCGTAAGGAGAATAGACTTAGAAATAAGAGCATTAGCTTAGTCCGGGTACAGTGGGCACATCGCCAGGGATCTGAATCAACCTGGGAACCAGAAGAAGAGATGAGGCGAAACTACCCCCATTTGTTTTAGTCAGGTTTCGAGGACGAAACCCTAAATAAGGTGGGTAGACTTGTAACATCCGTAAAATTTAATATTCGTTTAAATTAATAAGAATAGTGTTCAGTCGCATGATAAACAAGCGAATGAATCTCAGTCGCACGCCTTACGTGCGTATGAGGCTCAATCGCACGATTAACAGGCGTATGGGCTCAGTCGCACGATTGAGTCGTGCGAATGGGTCTAGTCGTGCGACTGAGTATGGCGGCTAAATATGTAGATGAGAATAAGTAAGGCGGTTAAGAGTGTTAAAAAGCAGAATTCTATCTGCAGTGTCCCTATCCCCTTGTTTCTCTCGAACCCAAACACCCATGTTCTTGCCAAATCAATGATTTCGGCTTCATTTTGGTAAGTCTCGCTTGGCACGGATCGATATTTGAATACATTAAGCTGTGTATATGGTCGAAATTGATCCAAAAACAAGTTTAAATCTGAGTTTTTGATTCAATCTTTCTATTAAGTTGAAACCAAGGATTCGGATCTTAGTTTTTGCGAAGTTTGATGAAATAAGGATCCGAAACGGTTGTAAATAAGGTGTATATGTTCTGTTTTGAATATGGCATAATTGAATGGTTAAAACTTGAGTTTTTGGATCAAATATGTCAAGAACACAGCTGCTGATCCGTTTCGTGCGAATGAGCCAGTCGCATTGCTCAATTGTGCGACTGAAGCTCAGTCACATGCGCCAATCGCACGAATGGAGGTCATTCGTACAAACCATGTTATAGCTCATTCGCACCTCTGTCGTATGGTTCATTCGTACGACTAAGCTCAGTCGCATGTTCAGTCGTACGAATGAGTCCAGTCGCATAGCCTTAGTCGTGTGAAGTGATCAGCTAGGGGTGATTTGACTAAGTTAGGGTTGTTGTTCTAGATTTGCATTGAGAAGGAGAAGTTTTAGCTGCCCTAGTGTATTGGATTGATAACCACTTGCTGAGAACATTAAGGTGAATTCTAATTGCCCTTTTAATGTGTTAATATCGTTTGACAATGTTGTTTTGACAAAATCGGGCACTGGCATGCATATAAATAAATAGAGATGTGAAAATGAGTTGAAAGTGGTAATTGTGGTGAATGGCGAGGTGGAGTTTTGACCCACCAACTATAGACGGAGTTTTGACCCGTCAACGCCAATTAAAGATGGAGTTTTGACCCGTCAACGCGCGAGGTGGAGTTTTGACCCACCAATTATAGGACGGAGTTTTGACCCGTCAACACGCGAGGTGGAGTTTTGACCCACCAAATTAAAATTGATAAAAGATGTCCATAATTACCTTGTGGGTATTAGATATGCATATCAATACTGGGACAAACAAATGGACTAATGGATGTTTGTGAATTGTGAGCTGATGTAACAGTTAATGAGTTGTTATTATTCAAATGTGGTGTATGTTAGAACTCACCAGTTTATCTGATTTTGTGTTTATTTTCTTATGCATGTCAGGTAGTAATAGAGGTGTTCGTGAAGGTGCCCCACTGCGTTAGCTTCTGGTTATGGTGTATGATACTGGCTATAATGTTGGGTTTTGGGAAAGATGTACATGAAGTTTGACAAAGTTTTGATATGTCGGTTAAAGTGTTATAATAATTTTAATGATGTAAAAAGTTTTAATATATTGAATTCCGCTGTGTTTGTAATCTCTGAGTTGTCATTAATAACCCAACTCGTAGCACCCTCTTTATTATATTATATTGTTATGAGATTGAGGGTGTTACATAATCCGACCTAAACAATCATATACCTATTCCTAATCGATTACAACTCACAATTTCATCTGTAACACAACACACACCACCATCGATTCCCCCTCTTCTTGCGAACCTGCAACCATTCGAAAACTACAATCCAGGATTCAAAACTCGAAATTAACAGAGGGCTATCCATCCTTACTATCATTAGAAACCGCCAGTACAACGAATTTGATTATCATCGTGATTTGGGCATCGAACCAGTGATATAGATCGCGATCCGTTCTTGTACTCGTTCTTCATTGAAATTACATCGAATCAGGTAATTAAACTTATATACATACTCGATATTGGTTGATGAATGAAAGCCCTATGAATTTAAGCATTTATAATAACGAATTGAACTTCAATTTGATCCAAATTGAAACTAGGGTTCTTGGGGAAATTGGGGATTTGTTTAAGACTTGTTTTAAGATTTAAAAGCTGAGTCATATAGCGGCTGCGGGCTTTGGTTCACCGGTTCAGTGCTTGCTTGCTACTCTTGGGTGGTGTTTGTTTTTTAAGAAAAACTCTTCCCCACCTCTTCATCTGCGCGCATGCAGACGCGGAAAGAGGTTTTGAGTGCGCAGACTATTTGTTTTTTGGAAGACGTTTCATCAAAAAAAGTCTGCGCGAGGTCTTCTTGGTGCAGACATAGACTAGTGTCTTCAGGCGGGAAGACATTTCATCAAACCTTTTCTACCTAATCACAAAACACAAACCACAACCATCCTCATCCTCCAACCCCAACTTCAACATTCACCTGCCACACAACTCCACAACCCACAACACAATTATCTTTCAAAATACACAAATGGAATCAATGAAGATGAATCTCTTCGCCGCCGTGATCGTCATGTTGATGGCCGTCGCCGCCGTCAGCACCGCCGCAGCTCAAGAAGCTCGGGCCGCCGCACCTGGTCCGTCCTCCGGCGTCGCCGTCTTCTTCCCCACCGCCGTCGCTTCTCTCGTCGCAATCTTCGTCGGATTGTTGTTGTAGATCGATTTATTATGGTGGTTCCGATTGAATCAGAAGAGTAGAAGAGTGAGGTCCGGTGATCGGCATGGTGGTTCCGATTGAATCAGAAGATCATACAGAGGTTGAAGATTGTTGTGTGGTGATTTTGTAATGGCGATTTGTGTATGTGGAGAATATTATTAATATTATGCGGAAGGGGCGTGTGCAAAGTGGAGGTTGTGAAGGTTGCAGAAGCCAAAGAGGAATTGCTGTTGTAGAGCAAAGTCAAAACGTGCTTTTCAAATGAAATATCAATTTTGAATAATGCATAGATATTATTTTTGCATTTAAAAGAAGTTTAAAATGAGAGGTGTAAGAAATCAAATTGTACTGTGAGAGCACTCATATTTTAAAAATTGTTTATCTGCAAATTTAAAATTTTATTTTTAAATTTTTTAAACTTTTTAATATTTTTTAAAGTGTTTATGACATTTAATATTTTAAATTACAGAATATTTCAGCATTCTACAGATGTTAAACAAAACAAACAGTCTTTTTCTTGCAGACTGCAGACATTTGGTCCACATCTTCTGTTGCAGATGTCTGCAGATGTGGTCCGCAGACTGCAGACGTTTTCCTGCATAAAAAACAAACAGCACCTTGAAGTTTCGGGTTCGAACCCGGGCACCCTCACCTATTTTTAAGGCTTTTTCAGCCTTAAAACAATTATGTAAAATTCCCAAAAATTATAAAAATCAGTTCTGTAAACTCTCTTTATTTTTAAGATCATCTAAATATTTTCTATAAATTTATTTCTTTAAATGCTCTAATATTTCTATAAAATATTTTTATACAAAATACTATTATTTAATTATAATACTATTATTTAATTAAATAATGTGTCACTATTATGCTTCAAAACAATACTGATATATTATATAATTGAATAATATATAACTTTTGACAGTTATAGTTATATATAGTGTTATTTATATTAAATAATAGTTAAAATCATGTAATTATTACTTGACATTATATTATCTTTAATTATAGATTAATCATGACAAAATACATTTTATAAATTCACAAATCATTTATAAATGTCATTTGAATTATGTCTTATAAAATGTACTTTAAATAACAGTTTAGACTAGTATAATATTATTGATCTAAACGTTTCCTTTCACTTAATATTGTTTAGATCATGGTTATTTCAAATAATTATAAATATTGCACAGTCAAAACGTCAACTAATCAACAAATAAGTTATTTAATTAAGGTTCTGAAAAGTAACGTGAGATGGTTATAAACGAATAATGTAGGTGCTAGTGAAACTTGAGGATTTCTCGATTTTGTGTTTTTTTGCTCTTGGACTAAGGTACGGATTCTGTTTCTTTGTTATCATAGTATTCACTTTTGTTTCCGTTACTTTGTAGTACGGATTCCTGATTCATGTCTCGTATTTGATTTCCGTTCATCTCTAGTTTTGATTCCTGTCATACGTAAATAGTGTGTTTTGATTCTGTTATAAGTAGCTAGACTACTTTATATTTCTGAATTTGTTACCCGAGCTCTCCCTATCTTGGGGTGACCAAGACGCGTTATTACGACATCAATAACGTGGCACCAACCGTGACGGTGAGCTGAGATCACGGCGTCTCTAAAGGAGGACTCTGAATATATATTGGCTGTTCTGTTATTTTTATTATTTCCTCAGAGGCGTATGGATCGATCCTAGGTTAGTTCTGTATTTCCTGATGGATGGTTACACACCACTCCATTTAGGACTCTGGTGAATGGTTTGTATGTCTGCCCATACTCCATTTCACATTGGTTCACGGGCTCGCTACCTGTGTTCCCTCTGTTCAGTTATTATATGATATGATTATTAGCTCGGGTTATGTTCTATCTGATATATATATCTTATACCATTATATCCTTATAATTCTTTATGTGCAATCAAATACAGTACCCTCTGTGAATGACTACGACTGTATCACTATCACAGATTTTGAAAGTGTTACCATGGACTGGTGTGACACGTCAGCCAAATGGTTTATGTGGAAACCAAATTTATGTGCAAACCTTTTTGAAAGTGTCACCTTGGACTGGTTTGACTATGGCTGACTACGACTTATTATATGATATGATTATTAGCTCAGTTATTATATGATATGATTCTTTACCTGTGTCACCTTGGAAGGGTGTGATTCATTTCGGAAAACGCGAAAAACTAACCCTAGGTACATGAGACCGTTTGAGTTGTCAAACGGGCTGGCCCCATAGCCTATCAGTTGAACCTACCCGAAGAACTCAGTGGAGTACACAATGTGTTCCATGTTTCGAACCTGAGGAAATGCCTTACAGATAAGACTCTCATCGTTCGGTTAGAAGAGATACACGTGGATGAATAACTGGGTTTCGTTGAAGAACCAGTGGAGATCATGGATCGAGAAGTCAAAACCCTAAAGCGCAGCAAGATCCCCATTGTGCGCGTTAGATGGAACTCAAAGCGTGGACCAGAGTTTACCTGGGAACGCGAGGATCAAATGAAGAGGAAGTATCCACAACTGTTTAACAATCAGACATCTACTTCTTAAGAAACCCTTTTAAATCCTACCCCGGCTACGTTCCAGATAACTGATTAGCTTGCTCACTAGTCACTTGTTGACATTCATGTCCTAATTTTCAGGATAAAAATTCTTTCAACAAGGGGATGATGTGACAACCCGAATTTTTAGGTTAATCTCGTTTCCAGTATCAAACCTCTATCCATTAATTGTTAGTAATCTAAATTTTTAGTATTGATGATGATCTCTATTATTATTATTATTAATATTATTACTATTATTAACAATTAACTTACATTGTTAGGAATTAACTTACAATAAATTAAGGTTAACTATTTGTTAAACCTTGCAAACTAGAAGGACCTGTTGTGACAAGTTTCAATGCAAGAATCTCCTCAACTTATAACTCTTTCAATCTTATAATGTACCACCACTTTAAAGAAAACATATAATAATTATATGTGATAAAGAATGGAAAGTTGCACCCGTTAAAGAGGGTCTAGTTAGCATATAAAAGTTGTCACCATTTTCACTTTTTGTAGTGACAAACATGATGGACATGAAAAGAATGAAATATCAATATAATTTAAACTTAAGTTAGCTGTTCGATCGGGGTCTACATCACGTCCATGTGATGAAGAATTTTATATTTCTTTCATATACCACCTTTCCATCTACACCCACCTTTCCATCCGAAAATAATTAAAATAAATTAGTTGGAATGATAATTACTAAACTTATTATTATACTATTATATTAACCCTATAATGCTCCCGATCCACGTCTTCCTCCCATTCAAAAACACATTGGCTTTCACACCCGTAAACTCTAAACCTCTCCCTCTCATCACCATTATGGACGACAGGTTTGCAAGTATTCCAGCGGTTGTTCCCATCTACAGTCGTGTACCATTGTGAATCAATCATCAAGCACCGACGTCGTTGTACCGCAAACTTTCCTAATCTGCGACATCTATTTCGGTTGATTATCACAACCGAAAACCGTGTTTTTTTAGCATTCGACAGTCGCGGTTCGGAGTAGAGTAGCATCAGTGGGATCCTCTCTTCCTCCGCATCCTGTCCGATACGAGTTTTATTGTTTTTAGTTTTTACGTTCGTCACGGTTTCGATTTCGGTTTCGATTTCGGTTTCAATCTTGGGTTCGTTATGGGCTGCATTGATCGGTTTCGCATGTGTTCGACGTTGTGAGCGTGTGCTTTCTGTGTGTATATATATATGTTACGATATGTATGTATGTATGCGACTGTATGTGTGTAAGTACTGTTTTGTATATATATTTATGGTGAGTAGTGTGTCTAGGCGCATGGAATTAATGGTGGGTTAAAGGTGTGTGTTTTATAATATTTAATATATATATGTGATGTGAGTATATATATTATTACATGTATAGGATTGAATTATCAATAAATATTAGTGCATGTATATGTATTTGTGTTAATATAAGTTGGTATTGTGCTATTTATAAGTATGAGTATTACTATAAACAGATCGCGTGATTAATGAATACATTTATTTGCAATCACCGGGATCCTATCATTAGGTGTGAGTTTGTACTTGACCGCGTTCTTGTGAATGAGAAAAATATCGATAACCGACACCGTAACCGTGATACAAATGCGAAACCGTACAACTCCTACACTCGTAAATAATAACTAACATTAATTATATTCATATTAAATGAAATTCAGGTTACCCGAAACCCTAATCGTTGTGCGAACGTTATTTCCTTGCTGTGCAATCAAAGTGAGTCTTCACGGCCCCTATTTTACTTTCTTTCCTTTTTGGGGGAGAAAACATGCAAACATATTTTATGAATGGTTTCAGTATTATTGATATCGCCTGTTACGTTAGTGCAAACATACAAACAGTCCTGACACTCTCGAACCGTTAGTAATGTGTAGCGAGGTAATACTGAGTAGTACTACTGGGTCTGACAAACCCCGCCCGGGCTAGTCGCGCTAGCTTGATTGGAGGTCAAACGGGTGCATTATTGACCTAACATTTGTCACTGTCTTGCGAGACGTGACGGGGGAACAACAAACATATAGGACACGCAAACAGTCAGCTTCGGTTCGAAACGCTAAGTAAAATGATTATAGGCTAGCTACCTATCGATTGCTTTAATTACTATACCATTCGAACAGTCGAACAGTTACAAACATTCAAACAGTTACAAACATTTTTATCTATGATAAAACCTGTGAACTCACCAACTTTATGTTAACACACTTTAGCATGTTTTCTCAGGTCACAGGAACGCTTAAGCTCATGATGCACGATTAAGGATGCACTCAGAATATTCATTCATCAGTTTCATTTAGTTGCATTGAATATTTGTTTTGGCACAACATTTTCAGACTTTCAGTATTGTTTACATTTCAGTTTTACGCTTCCGCACTGTTATTCATTTCTTTTATGTACTCTGATTTAAGTCAAACGTTTATTTTTAAACTCATATAGTGTCATTTGATATGACCATGTCTGAGATCCTGGTATGTCACACGCCTAACGGTAAAACCCCATTTATGGAAATTAAGGGTGTGACAGATTGGTATCAGAGCACTGTATTTGATTTTACGTTAGCCTTACCCGGATGATATTTGATTGCACAGTCGTAGTCATTCAACAACTCAACCCAACGACGTTGTCTCATGTTCAGCTCCTTCTGTTCAAAGATGTGCTGGAAACTCTTGTGATCGGTGTAAATAGTGCACTTGGTACCGTACAAGTAGTGTCTCCATATCTTGAGCGCAAACACAACGGCTCCCAACTCTAAGTCATGTGTCGTGTAGTTTTTCTCGTGAACTTTCAATTGATGGGAAGCATAAGCAATCACCTTCTCGCGTTGCATTAGCACACAACCGAGTCCTTGAATAGAAGCATCACAATAAACTACAAAATCGTCTGTTCCCTCAGGCAGGGATAGAATCGGTGTCGTACAGAGTTTCTGCTTCAGAACCTGAAATGCGGATTCTTGTTTGTCACCCCAATTGTACGTAGTGCCTTTATGAGTTAACGCGGTGAGAGGTTGAGCAATCTTTGAAAACCCTTCGATGAATCGTCGATAATAGCCAGCCAACCCAAGAAACTGTCGTACCTTATTCGGAGTCTTAGGTGTAGCCCAGTTCTTGATGGCTTCTATTTTTGCCGGGTCAACATGTATTCCATTCTCATTGACCACATGACCCAAAAATTGGACCTCTCGTATCTAGAAGTCACACTTTGAAAATTTAGCATACAATTGTTCTTATTTTAGCAGTTCCAAAATCAGTCTAGGGAGTTCCTCGTGTTCTTCCTTATTCTTTGAATAAATAAGGATGTCATCGATGAAGACAATGATGAACTTGTCCAAACAGGGTTTGCACACTCGGTTCATGAGGTCCATGAAAACCGCTGGCGCGTTGGTCAACCCGAATAGCATAACCAAAAACTCGTAGTGGTCATACTAGTTAAGTCTACTGGAAATACTTCCGGGAAGTCTCTGACAACTGAAATATCTTTAACACGCTTCTCATCTGCCTTCTTCTCTGTAATTAGTGTCAGTAGAGAGAAATCCCTTTTCTTGAGACATTTATGCACCTTCACGTTTGAGATGATGCCAACCACTACACCAACCTTGTCGCCTTCTACCGCAGGTATTCCACCACTAAGAAGAGGTAACTTAATTAGTTTGTTTCCGTAAATGATCTATGTTTGGTTTTTGGACAACCCATCCATTTTGACCATGACATCGTAGTTACCATGGGTAATAGAAATCAAACTTATATCGAACAAATGTCTAGACACACCTAGATCTCAACTGCCAAGCACACGGGTGGCGGTTATAATTGTACTTGCTATTTATAATGGAAAGGCAGAGATGAAATGAACGAGGTCGTCATAATATCTTGTTATTTGGTCCTACGCCAAACGTAGTTAGACGGAAAAATCCGATTGTGTCCCACCACTAGGGAACAAACAAACATAATGTACGCTTAAACATGATAAATATCAAATGAAATGAATGTTGGAACGCTCAAATTACCAAGATTCTAAGTCTTATGATCAATTCAATGAACAAGGACTACACGCGCCAAAATATTATCACTTTATTGCAACTCTTGAAGATCTGGCACAATGTAGATCAATAGTGTTACACGAACATTGAAATGCTAAAAAGAGCACGTCTCATAGAGACTAGGGTTAATGTCATAACACGAGTCTCATTAAGGCTAGGGTACTTGAGAACTTTTCATACTAGTAGGAATGAAGGATTTGTTTGCATATCGATAGTGAGGTTTTATGAGAACCGAGACCTCATGTCTCCAAGTATAGAAATGAAAATTTTTACTGATTATGACCGTTATCACCCGATAGAGTTACCAGAATTCTCATGCATGACAAATTACAATTACGTGTGCACCCGTGATTCTAATTTGCTTTGCATGGTCATTCATGGCTCCTCCCATTCGAGATAACATACCTTGTCAAGTACCGAGTGCTATCTGTTAAGACTAGCGAAGATGATAGGGCATGTTGGAAGTAGAAACAAGTACAATAGAGTTGGAAAAGTAATGTGCGTTGTTCTCCTTGTTTGTCATCATTAGGTTTGTCGTGTGTGTTAGAAAAGAGTTCCGTGTTCTCAAGTGGTAATGTTAGGTTCAAGTTGTCATTGCTTCAACTCCGAGGGTGAAGAAACAGATGTAGATGTTGGAAGTAAGCGAGCGGGACTCTCTGCCCCTCTGTTAGTCGAGGATGATATAGGTGACATAGATGGTGCGGGTAATGTTTGATCGTTCAGTAATGTAATGTTAGCATGCCGGAAGAATGTTCGTACAATAGTTGCAATCATGTAAGAGTGTTTGTGCAATACTAGTGTTGTGTCTAAGGCTATAGTCTAGATGCAGAGGCAATCCTAGTTCTCTATAACCTGTGGCACACCCTCAAATTTTCTGATATATATATCTTATACAATAGTTGCAATCATGTAAGAGTGTCTGTGCAATACTAGTGTTGTGTCTAAGGCTATAGTCTAGAGGTAAAACCCAGTTAAACCTGAGGCTCTGATACCAATCTGTCACACCCTCAAATTCCGGGTCTGGAATTTATCACGGAGGAGTGAACAAACAGGATCGAACACAGTAGTCACACATGAGATGCAGTTATCTATATGATAAATTTTAGATAACCATTCCATTAATATTCAGAGTAATAAATATTATGCGTAGCGAAAATAAAAGATAGATTGTTTCTTAACAATATGTCTAATCATATCTCAAATAATAAGTAATATGTATCTTGAGCTCTTATATGATCCTACGTGCAGGTCCATAAGCTCCTAGTACATACCTGAGAATACATGTAAATCAAGTGTCAACACAGGGTTGGTGAGTTCATAGGTGAGTAAAACATAAATGATAAACCATTAATTACCATCAAAGTAGGATTTACAGTAAAAGTATGAGTATAAACTACCCACTGGTATCACTTTGTATATGAATAGCCTGTCAGAACCCTTTTATAAGGTGAACCCGCTATCCCACATATTAACTATGTACAAGCCAACAAATCCTTCACATAGGAATTACCCATGTATCATAGTTTATTATCCTTTTTATGTGTATATTATATTAGTCATAATAATTTCAAATCAGAGGGAGCAAATCCTCATTTACATTTATCCTCATATGGGTTGTAAGTGGAACTATAATGGCAAACTTTACATAGTGCACATCTGCCTTCTCAACACAGAACAGTCATCCCGAATGACTTATAAGATCTTTGTGCATCTTGGTAAGGACCATATGTCCAAACCTTTGTGGGGGTAAGTCACTCCCCGATAGTACTATCCAAAAGATCCTTGCTTGTTTATAGTCCAGTATACAGAGAAGAATTTTCATTATAACCATATGTAATCATAAATGTGATCGATTATTATTTAACATAATACACAAAAATAATTTTAAATTTCAATTACAACATGTATCCTCCCCCAAAATATTTAAATGATTAAAAAGGGGAATAGTTAGGTCTGAACTCACCTCAGTTCTCGTGTGGTGTTGACAGCTAGTAAATTCCTCCTAAGGAATTATAATTCACATAAGCAAATAGATACAAATCCATAACCTAAATAAGTTAGATCTTGAACCTCGAGTTCAATTGATCTAGGGTTTGGTTTTCTGGGATTGGTTATAAACATATAATTAAATAATTTTAATTATTTTTGTTAATTCTTTAATAACTAAATATTTGCATTTTATTTGATTAATTTAATAATGATTTTAACATATCATTATGTTCTAAATAAATTTTAGACATCATTCAAATATGTAAGTTTGTATTTAATTTCGTAAGATTTTATAATTAAATTTATAAATTCTAATTTGTATTTATCTTATCAAATAAGTAACGTTTTCAAGTTTTTATTTATTTATTTATTATCTGAAAACAATTAAATATATTTCGGTAGTCTTTATATTTACTTGATAACTTTTAAAATTAAGAAAATTTATAAAAGTTTTTTTTGTAATTTTTAGAAATTTTTATATATTTTTATATAAAAATTATTAAGGTATTTAAGGAAATAATTTTACAGAAATTCATTAGATAGCTTTTAAAAGAAAGGAAGTTTATAAAAATTATTTTTATAATTTTTAGGTATTTTTATATATTTTTAAAAGCTGCAAAAAGGCTTTAAAAAAATAAGTGAGGTTGCCCGGGGTCGAACCCGGGACCTCAAGGATGTGAAAGGGGCGCTGAACCGGTGAACCAAAGGCATACAGCCGTATTAGGAACCGGTTCCATTTAGTTTTAAGCACAACTCAAGTAAATCCCCAATCGATGAAGAACCCTAATTCGATTTGAATCAAATTGATCCCCGATTCGATGTTATTGCCTATCTAATTCATGGGGCTTTTGTTCCCCTTGTAAAAACGAGTTTGTAGATGGTTTCAATTACCTGTTTTGAAGCTCGAAATGTGATGTTTCGTTCAGTTGCAAGTCGCGATAGAGGGTTTGATCGGATTGATGTGTTTGTGTGTTTTCAGATGGAATTTAGCTCGATGGAAGGTTTTAAATGGTTATACGATTGTTAGTGCGTGATATCTTTGATCATTATTTATGGATTAGTGCGATTTTAACCTGGAAAAGGGGCTGAAAGTATGGATCGCACTAACCCGACTCTAATATTCAAATTCAAGTGGGGTACGAGTTCTAATCACCCATGAGAAAATGTCGGGATGTTTAATTTAGTTGAAATCCGATTCAATTTGGCGTTTGGGAGTCGCCGGAATTGTCACCGGAGTTTGGCCGGCGGTGGTCGGGAAAACGGGGGGGAAAAGGTTTGGGTTTTTAAAAATTACACAAATGGTCCCTGTGGTTTATAAGGTTATTATTTTATGTAGAAACTTTTAATTTTAAGTTTCAAAAATTACATTTTTAACCCAAACTTTTAGGGTTAGGTTTTTGAATAATAAATCTTGTTATTATTAATAATATTATTATTATTATTATTATTATTATTATTATTATTATTATTATTATTATTATTATAATTGTTGAATTTAACATCCACGTATTTAAACTTAATTGTTTATAACAATACGAGATGTTACAATCTAAACCCGAAATTTTCCGGATTGTCACATCATCCCCCTGTTAGAGGAATTTTCGTCCCGAAATTAAGATGTACTGGCAACATTCTTGAACAGGTTAGGATGCTTGCGCATCATTTCATCCTCTCGTTCCCAAGTGAACTCAGGACCACGCCGGAAGTTCCACCGAACTCTGACAATCGGGATCTTGCTATGCTTTAGTTGTTTAACTTCCCTATCCATGATGTCAACTGGTTCCTTAACAAATCTGAGTTTCTCATCTACTTGCAGTTCCTTTAAAGGCACAACCAGTAATTCATCGAATAGACACTTCCTTAGATTGGATACGTGAAAAACATTATGCACACCACCAAGTTCAGCAGGTAGATTTAATTCATAGGCTACTGGGCCGATCCTTCTGATAATTTCAAAAGGTCCCACATGGCGAGGGTTCAATTTCCCTCGTTTCCCAAAGCGTATAACTCCATTCCAGGGAGATACCTTTAGCAAAACTTTATCTCCTTCCTGAAATTCAAGTGGCTTGCGGCGTTTATCAGCGTAGCTTTTCTGGCGATCCCTGGCAGCAGCCATGCGTTCTCTTATCTGGACAATTTTCTCATGAGTTTCAAAGATCAATTCTAGGCCAGTAAGTTGACTATCTCCAACTTCTGCCAGCAAAGCGGTGATCTACATTTACGTCCATATAAGGCCTCGAATGGTGCCGCCTTGATGCTCGAATGATAGCTATTATTATATGAGAACTTTACTAAAGGTAGATGACCTTCCCAGTTCTTTCCAAAATCAATAACACAAGCCCTAAGCATATCCTCAAGAGTCTGTATGGTTCTTTCACTTTGGCCATCACTCTGAGGGTGATAGACTGTGCTCATATCTAGGCGAGTGCCTAGCGCTTTCTGAAGTTTATCCCAAAAGATAGATGTAAATCGTGCATCACGATCAGAGATGATAGACACTGGCACTCCGTGTCTAGAGATAATTTCTTTGATGTAAATCCTTGCAAGCTTCTCCATCTTGTCTTTCTCACGAATGGGTATGAAATGAGCTGATTTGGTGAGACGGTCAACAATAACCCAAATGGTGTCATTGCCCGTTTGAGATTTGGTTAAGCCAGTGACGAAACCCATGGTTATCATTTCCCACTTCCACACGGGTACTTCTGGTTGGGTCAACATTCCTGAAGGATTTTGGTATTCAACTTGACTTTAGAACAAGTCAAACACTTTGAGACATAAGTCACAATATCTGCCTTCATTCTTGGCCACCAGTAAACAAGCTTCAAGTCGTAATACATCTTATCTGCACCTGGGTGGATAGAGTACCTAGACTTGTGGGCTTCATCCATGATAAAGCTTCTAAGATTCCCGTATAGGGGTACCCAAATCCTTTCTGCTATAAAGCGTACTCCATCTGAATGAACTTCAAACTGTTGGTCTAGCCCTCGAAGGTTTTCATCTTTAATGTTCTCTTCTTTCAAGGCTTCAGTCTGAGCATTCAGAATTTGTGCTGGTAGGTTGCTTTGAATGGTCAGTTGTAAGGCTCATACTCTACGAGGTTTCACATGTTCTTTCCTACTCAAAGCATCAGCCACAACATTTGCTTTACCAGGATGGTACTTGATGGCACAATCGTAATCGTTTAGTAGTTCAAGCCATCTCCTCTGCCTCATATTCATCTCCTTTTGATTGTACAAGTGTTGAAGATTCTTGTGGTCGGTATAAATAGTGCACTTAGTACCGACAAGTAGTGTCTCCATAGTTTAAGAGCAAACACAACTGCTCCTAGTTCTAGGTCATGAGTTGCATAGTTCTTCTCATGAGCCTTTAACTGTCTTGAGGTATAGGCTATGACTTTGTCTCGATGCATCAAAACACATCCCAGTCCCTGAACAGAAGCATCACAGTAGACTACAAAGTCTTCAATGCCGTCAGGTAGGGATAGTATAGGTGCACTACATAACTTCTGTTTCAGTGTTTGAAAAGCAGCCTCTTGCTTAAATCACCAATGATATGCTACTCCCTTTTGGTTGAGCATGGTCAATGGTTGAGCTATCTTGGAGAATCCTTCGATAAATCTCCTATAATAGCCGACCAGGCCAAGAAATTGTCTAATTTCTGTTGGATTAGAAGGTGTAGGCCAACTTTTGATGGATTCAATTTTAGCTGGGTCTACATGAATTCCATTAGCATCAATCACATGACCAAGGAATTGAACTTCTTTTATCTAGAAATCACATTTTGAGAACATAGCATAGAGCTCCTCTCTCTTTAGTAATTCAAGGATCAATCTTAGATGTTCCTCATGCTCATGCTCATTTTTAGAATAGATCAAGATGTCGTCAATAAAGACAATGACAAACTTGTCTAGATAAGGCTTGCATACACGATTCATGAGGTCCATGAATATAGCAGGTGCATTTGTTAGCCCAAACGGCATGACTGTGAACTCAAAGTGACCGTATCGAGTTCTGAAAGCCGTCTTCCTAAAATCTTCATCCCTGACTCTCAGCTGATGATAGCCGCTTCTAAGATCTATCTTTGAATAAATGCTTGAACCTTGAAGTTGGTCGAATAAGTCGTCAATACGTGGCAAGGGGTAACGGTTCTTGATTGTCACTTTGTCCAGTTCTCGATAATCAATGCACATCCGGAAGGTTCCGTCTTTCTTCTTTACAAACAACACGGGTGCTCCCCACGGTGACGAGCTAGGTCTGATGAATCCTTTATCCAGGAGTTCCCTAAGCTGGTCAGATAGTTCTTTTAGTTCAGAAGGTGCGAGACGGTATGGTGCCCGAGCTATAGGTGTAGCTCCAGGTGTTAACTCAATTGAGAACTCGACCTTCTTCTAGGGGGCAAACCACGCAGTTCATCAGGGAACACTTCAGGAAATTCCCTGACGACTGGTACATCTTCAATCTTCCTCTCTTTCTTATCTTTATCAGTGACTAAGGCTAGGACAGCAGTATGTCCTTTTCAAAAACACTTTTGAGCCTTCAAGTAGGAAATAACTCCCATCACAACACCAGTCTTATCTCCCTCAACACACAGGACTTCATCATTTGGTAGGGGTATGCGAATTATTTTGTCTTTGCATACAATTTCTATCGAGTTTTTGGATAGCCAATCCATACCAACTACCACATCAAAGCTTCCCAAGGTAATGGGCATGAGGTCTATTGGTAGGATATGACCTGACAAACCTAGTGTACAGTTCTTCAGAATTTGTGATGCGGTCAAGGATTTACCATTTGCTAATTCTACTACATATGACTCATCTAGGGGTATAGGTTCCACATTCAAGTGCTTATAGAAAGTGTTGGATACGAAGCTTCTATCAGCTCCCGTGTCAAATAAAACTATAGCATAAACATCATTTACCAAAAATTTTCCCATAATAACGTTAGGGTCTTTTAGAGCCTCACCTTTGCCAATCATGAAGGCTCTGCCCTTGGCTGTATCTTTCTTTTCCCCAGTGCATTCTCTGGCAACATGACCCTTTTCTCCACATCTGAAACAAGTAACTCCCTTCTTACCATCATTCTGCTGATTACTATCTTTCCTTCCTTGATCTTGAATCTTGGTCCTACATTCAGGAGCAGTGTGCCCCTTCCTGTTGCATTTGTAGCAAATGACCGCAGTACACTTGCCATGATGACGCTTGTTACACCTCTGACATCTAGGCAGAATGCCCTGATTGTCATTTTTCTTTTCTGGATGTGGCTTCTTGTTTGCACCTTGATTCTCACTTTCTTTAGATTCTTCGAACTTTCTCTTTCCTGAGCTTTCAGCAGTAGCCTCCTTACCCTTGATCCTTGGTGGCAACTTCCCTTGAGACACAGCCTCATTAGTCAGCTTGTGAGCTATCCTAATGGCCTGTTGGATTGAAGTTGGGTTGGAGGAAGTGACCATAGACTGAATGACTTGGGATAGTCCACGAATATAGCCTTTAATTCTTCTGTGAGCAGGCTCCATCATATGTGGGCACAAAGTTGCGTACTCATGGTTCTCGGTGGTGTAAATTTCAATCTCAGATCCCACCATCTTGTGGTTCCAGCACTCTGTTTCAAACTTTTGTACTTCTTCCCTCGGACAGTACTCTTCCATCATCAGTTGTTTGAGTTCATCCCAAGCCATAGCATTGGCTAGTGGGAGAATAAGTCTTGAAACTTCAGTCTTCCAGAACGAGAGTGCAGCTCCACTCAAGGCTCCTGAGGCATATTTTGTCCTACTCGCATCTGGACATTCAGATATAGCGAAGATGGACTCACATTTCTCAAACCACCTTATGAGCCCAATGGCCCCTTCTGCCCCAGTGAAGATATCGGGCTTGCAATCTAAGAACTTCTTATAGGAATAGTTATGACCATTCTGAGCAGCCTGAATGGCTAGGGCTGAAGCAACACCTTGATTGACCAAAACTTGTATTTCTTCAGGAGTCATCCCTCTCGGGACAGTTCCTCTACCACGTCCTCTACCTCTGCCTCTGCCCGCTGATGTGTCCATCTATCATGAAATTGTTTGGTGAGAATTCACACTTTGATATATTCAATAGATGCATTCTATATCAAATATTCAAAGTATGGACAATTACCGTAAGATAGATGGGAATTTAAGAAAACTGGGTTTTTCAATTAAATTCAGTAAGGCACGAGTACTAGGGAAACAAGTCTCTCTTTAGGTTAGGACAAGCATAGCTTGGATTACCAAATGGAACACGTCAAGGTAATTTGATCCATTTGCCTTAGAGACTTGTGTATTGACCATAGTTTATCACTCATCCCAGAAATCCACAGGTAAACATAACTGGTCTCATAATGAGATTTATACGATATGCTTGCCTTAGCCCGAAGGCCTTTTGCAAGGAAATCCAGAATACAAGTGTCTATGTGTCACACAAGTTTATTTGGTTCATAGAATCAAAACCTCGATAAGATTTTCATAGATTAGACATAAAGTCTAAGGAATTGAACCCACGATGATAAGTGTAGATCCCACATGTCGTTGAGAATAAGTTTAGGAAGTTCATTTATCGGGAGAGTCAAAGGGTCAAAGTTAAGTTTAGGGAGACAAGTATCTAAGTTTAAGCATATAACTTCTTAATCCTAGTCAATCTCTAACTAAGAAAATTTACTTTGTGCAACTATTGTGTGTGGCTATAGGCTAGATGCAATTCCTAACTCATTATAACCAATGGCTCTGATACCAATCTGTCACACCCTCAAATTCCGGGTCTGGAATTTATCACGGAGGAGTGAACAAACAAGATCGAACACAGTAGTCACACATGAGATGCAGTTATCTATATGATAAATTTTAGATAACCATTCCATTAATATTCAGAGTAATAAATATTATGCGTAGCGGAAATAAAAGATAGATTGTTTCTTAACAATACGTCTAATCATATCCCAAATAATAAGCAATATGTATCTTGAGCTCTTATATGATCCTACGTGCAGGTCCATAAGCCCCTAGTAGATACCTGAGAATACATGTAAATCAAGTGTCAACACAGGGTTGGTGAGTTCATAGGTGAGTAAAACATAAATGATAAACCATTAATTACCATCAAAGTAGGATTTACTGTAAAAGTGTGAGTATAAACTACCCACTGGTATCACTTTGTATAAGAATAGCCTGTCGGAACCCTTTTATAAGGTGAACCCGCTATCCCACATACTAACTATGTACAAGCCAACAAATTCTTCACATAGGAATTGCCCATGTATCATAGTTTATTATCCTTTTTATGTGTATATTATATTAGTCATAATAATTTCAAATTAGAGGGAGCAAATCCTCCTTTACATTTATCCTCATATGGGTTGTAAGTGGAACTATAACGGCAAACTTTACATAGTGCACATCTGCCTTCTCAACACAGAACAGTCATCCCGAATGACTTATAAGATCTTTGTGCATCTTGGTAAGGACCACATGTCCAAACCTTTGTGGGGGTTAGTCACTCCCCGATAGCACTATCCAAAAGATCCCTGCTTGTTTATAGTCCAGTATACAGAGAAGGATTTTCATTATAACCATATGTAATCATAAATGTGATCGATTATTATTTAACATAATACACAAAAATAATTTTAAATTTCAATTACAACATGTATCCTCCCCCAAAATATTTAAATGACTAAAAAGGGGAATAGTTAGGTTTGAACTCACCTCAGTTCTCGTGTGGTGTTGACAGCTAGTAAATTCCTCCTAAGGAATTATAATTCACATAAGCAAATAGATACAAATCCATAACCTAAATAAGTTAGATCTTGAACCTCGAGTTCAATTGATCTAGGGTTTGGTTTTCTGGGATTGGTTATAAACATATAATTAAATAATTTTAATTATTTTTGTTAATTCTTTAATAACTAAAGATTTGCATTTCATTTGATTAATTTAATAATGATTTTAACATATCATTATATTCTAAATAAATTTTAGACATCATTCAATTATGTAAGTTTGTATTTAATTTCGTAAGATTTTATAATTAAATTTATAAAATCTAATTTGTATTTATCTTATCAAATAAGTAACGTTTACAAGTTTTTATTTATTTATTTATTATCTGAAAATAATTAAATATATTTAGGTAGTCTTTATATTTACTTGATAACTTTTAAAATTAAGAAAATTTATAAAAGTTATTTTTGTAATTTTTAGAAATTTTTATATATTTTTTATATAAAAATTATTAAGGTATTTAAGGAAATAATTTTACAGAAATTCATTAGATAGCTTTTAAAAGAAAGGAAGTTTATAAAAATTATTTTTATAATTTTTAGATATTTTTATATTTTTAAAAGCTGCGAAAAGGCTTTAAAAAAATAAGTGAGGTTGCCCGGGGTCGAACCCGGGACCTCAAGGATGTGAAAGGGGCGCTGAACCGGTGAACCAAAGGCATACAGCCGTATTAGGAACCGGTTCCATTTAGTTTTAAGCACAACTCAAGTAAATCCCCAAATCGATGAAGAATCCTAATTCGATTTGAATCAAATTGATCCCCGATTCGATGTTATTGCCTATCTAATTCATGGGGCTTTTGTTCCCCTTGTAAAAACGAGTTTGTAGATGGTTTCAATTACCTGTTTTGAAGCTCGAAATGTGATGTTTCGTTCAGTTGCAAGTCGCGACAGAGGGTTTGATCGGATTGATGTGTTTGTGTGTTTTCAGATGGAATTTAGCTCGATGGAAGGTTTTAATGGTTATACGATTGTTAGTGTGTGATATCTTTGATCATTATTTATTGATTAGTGCGATTTTAACCTGGAAAAGGGGTCGAAAGTATGGATCGCACTAACCCGACTCTAATATTCAAATTCAAGTGGGGTACGAGTTCGAATCACCCATGAGAAAATGTCGGGATGTTTAATTTAGTTGAAATCCGATTCAATTTGGCGTTTGGGGGTCGCCGGAATTGTAACTGGAGTTTGGCCGGCGGTGGTCGAGAAAACGGGGGGGGGGGGGGAGGGGAAGGTTTGGGTTTTTAAAAATTACACAAATGGTCCCTGTGGTTTATAAGGTTATTATTTTATGCAGAAACTTTTAATTTTAAGTTTCAAAAATTACATTTTTAACCCAAACTTTTAGGGTTAGGTTTTTGAATAATAAATCTTGTTATTATTATTATTATTATTATTATTATTATTATTATATTATTATTATTATTATTATTATTATAATTGTTCAATTTAACATCCACGTATTTAAACTTAATTGTTTATAACAATACGAGATGTTACAATCTAAACCCGAAATTTTCCGGATTGTCACATTAAATTTGAAAAAAAAAAACATAATGCACATTGTTAAAAAAAATAAATAAATAACATAAAAATAAGATTGCGGCGTCGGCAACGTTTTCAAAAAATTGAATTCCGCTAAATTCATATGGATAGGTCCTAGTTGATAATCATGGTGAAAGAATAACATTGTGTCTCGTTTTTTGTTAAGTAGATAATTTCTATAAGAACAGAAGAGTAGAATGAAAATGGTGTAAAATTGGTTTAACAAAGTTAATTTACGGGTCCTAATTGAGACACCGCAGGGATTTTTGGAGGTAGGCCGGACCTAAAGGTCACGGTTAGGGCAAAAGGTCACGTTGTGCAACCTAACCGTGACCGCAGTGACCGCAAGGGCTTGCGGTCACGGTTTCTGTGTCAGTCATCTGACACCACGTGACAACAAAACGATAAAAGGACGCGGATAAAGTGAAAACCAGTCATCAAACCGTCACGGTTTGCCCAAAACGTCACAGTTTGCCCTAACCGTGACCTTTAGGGTACCAGGTACACCTTTACGGTACGAGGTACTCTGTTGATGCTGACAAAAGGTCCCGGACTCACGCGTACCTACTTCGAACCATCACGGTTTGGCCAAACCGTGATGGTTTGAAGCCCAGAATTTCACAATAAATACCTTCCAATTTCATTCAACAACCATATTTTATTCAACAACCATACGTCGCCCATATTTTTTGAAGTTCATTTTTTCAACAAATATATCCTTCTGTTTTTTTAACATAAATAGCCTTCGTCGTTAAAAAAACACGTTAATTTGAAAACAATGTCGGGTTCGGGAGATCATTATCAAAAGCCGAAGCTTCCAGATTTGAATGAGGAGCCATATATCGAAGATTCAAACCAGGTTGAAGTAGTATCTATTTTATTATAACTTCTTATTTGAAATATCTAACCATTATCTTTTTTAGGAATATTACGTATACGGGAGTCACCCCCATGGGGGAAGGAGGAAACCAACCCGTCGAACACATTTGCTGAATAGGCGTACAACTCTTTATTTGGACCGACGGGTTACGGTGAAGGGTACAGACATCCCCCTTGCAATTCTTACGGCATGTCTCGAACACGTAACACTCACAAATAGAGCTGGATTACGAACATCCCCCGTACCAGTTAGAACTAGAAATTACACATGTGTCGGATACTTTTAGTGGGAATAACACAGATGAGAGTGACGGTTCGGTTCACCTCAAAGAAAACCATGGCGACACCGCCGAGCACGATGGGGATGAGGATCGGATAAGAAAGGCTATGGTTTCTTATAAAACCGATAAAGTACGAAGAGTTTTATTCTTTTGTTTATTTTATTTTTTTATTTGTTTTATATATTGTTTTTTATGTCTAGCTTTATAATTTTTTTAGTATTTTGATTCTCGTGAGGGCTTGGAAAAGTGGGCTAAAATAAGAGGACGCGAGCATGGGTGCGTCATTGTGGTGGGACGGTCACGAAAAAAGGATGTGGAACTATTATGCAATCGTAGTGGTGAACCTAAATTCACTGGCATAACTAAGCGTACCGGGAGCATAAAGAAAGGATGTCCCTTTAAACTCGTAAGGAAGTACGTAGGAAATAGTGACAGTTGGATGTTAGAGGTGAGAAACGAGACGCACAACCACGATCCTGTTGTGCACGAGAAGGGCCACGCGCATCTTAGGAAGATGACCGCCGAAGAAACTGATCTTGTCGATAAGTTACACAGGCAGCACGTGCAGCCACGACACATCCATTCAGCCGTAAGGGAGCACTTTCCCCACAGCGCCTGTGTTGTTCAGGACATATACAATCTTACATCGAAGTTTAGGGCTGAGGGGAGAAAAGGCATGACACCAATGCAAGAACTTGAAAACCTGCTACAATCTAAACAGTTCATGTATGAAACACGAAAGAATGCAGCTACTAAGGCCGTGGAAGATGTTTTCTTTTGTCATCCTACTTCGTATAAAATGCGGCGCGCATTCCCGCACGTGATGTTGATAGACACGACGTACAAGACCAACATGTACAACATTCTGTTTGTTCAGGTTATTGGCGTTACGTCGACGTCGAAGTCGTTTTGTATTGCGCATGCATTTACATCGAGGGAATGACATGACAACTTCATATGGTTCTTGGAGCAGATCAGAGATATGCTCGATAGGTGTGTGGAGCCCCGCGTTATTGTCACAGACAGGGACCTGGCCCTGATGAGCGCGTGTGACACAGTGTTCCCGAGTGCTACTAAAAACCTATGCACGTGGCACGTTAGGGAGAATATCAAATGACGGTGAAATATCATTTTCAAAACCGGCATGTGGAAGAATTTTCCATAAAATAATAATAATAATTATAATTATAATAATAATAATAATAATAATAATAATATAATAATAATAATAAATAATAATAATAATAATAATAATAATAATAGTAGTAGTAATAATAGTAATAATAATAAATTAATGATAATAGTAATAATATTAACCGTCAACCATTAATTTTTTAAACATTATAAATAATAATAAACGCGATTTTTTTCTCAGAGATGGATGCCGACGCTGCGTTTATTCACGGGATTGATGACTGCCCGCATCTGCAGTTCGACGAGGTGAGTACACCATACGAGCGGTTCAGGACCCTAAGAGGACGACCGCCAGCACCGGGGACTGTCTTGTCAGAGGAGTTCTTAGAGTTCGTTGGGGAGCGCGAGCGATTTTTTGAGATCATAGGTGATGACGGCCCATGGGACCAGTTGTTCAGGATGGGCGACCCTGCCCATCGAGAGCTCACTGTGGAGTTTTACTGCAAGTTCACATTCCGTCCTCGTGCGCCGGAGCTTCCGGAGCTGGATGAGGACGACATCGCGGATGGTCGTCAGCTCACGGATGGTCGTCAGCCCGCGGAGCTTGCTTTCAGGATATTTGGCTCCCTCCACCTCATGTCACTTAGACGGTTCGCTGTCGTCAGCGGCCTCTACACGGAGGTGGAGGTCCGACAGCCGATGTACACCACCGCCTTGGTTCGACTCGGATCAGGTCTGGTGGCCTGAGATCGGCGACGGACCACACGGTGGCGATTCGAGATCCTCTCACAAACGAGACCCTCTATATTGACACATTCATTGACTGATCGCCACGTCCGTCGCTGGTCGTGGGGCGGGGACGGACAGGGTCAACACCGCCGACCTTTTCTTTCTCCAGTGTGTACTCACACACCGACACTGCCACCTCACGCATGCCCTTGCGGACTACTTTGCTAGTTATTATCATAGGCAGGCGCGAGGGGCGTTGGTGGGTGGGAACATCGTCTCCCGGATCGCTCGGGGCCTGGGGTATGCGCATGTCATGTCCCAGCTCCCGCTACCTCCGATTCCTGTGTGCGTGGCAAACCGGGCCACCGCCACTGGGATGAGGATCGTCCGGAGGTTCCCCGACGGCACGTGGCACCTGCTTAGTAGATACCATGAGCTAGGGGCATGGGTGCCCAAGCCGTTGGTGGACCCACCCGAGTTGACGGGTGCTGAGGTCCACGTTCAGGTTGCCCATGAGCCGCTTGGTGGCGTGGAGGATCAGCCCATTCCTCCACCGCACGACCAGGACCCGCCCCAGCATCTTCAGCGCGTGTACCATGCCGTGCGATTGCCTACTCACGTTATAGATATGGTTTAGGACACGCGAGCCGGGGTCACGAGGCTGGAGGATATGATGGACTGGGTCATCCAGCACATGATCGCGGACTATGCCGCCTCGGGTACGCCGTTGTTGTCACGGCCACCCAGGCGGTTAGGCCATGATGGTGCTGGCCCCTCTGGCGTGGGCGGGTCAGGTCAGGGCACTGACGATGCAGATATGACAGATTAGATATATATATATTTTGTTTGTACAAACTCGTATATATATATCAAGTTTCAGTTATGATGGCTTGTATATTTGATTGTGTTTGTTTGGTTGTGTTTGTTTTATATTTGTAATGTTGATAATATTAATTGTATATGTTTGTTTGGTTATAATGTAACTGTAAAATAACAACCTACTTGTAACAACAGTCACAAGTTTAATAAAAAAATTTACTTGTAATATGATAATCGTGTGATAAAATAAACACAAAACACAAACTCGTATGTTATGATTAGGTTAACCGTGTATTAAAATAAAAATAAAAACAAAAACAAACTAGTATGATTAAAAAATATAGAAAATATATATAATATGTCAAAAACAAACTAGTACGATTAAAAAATATAGAAAATAAATACAATATGTCACGGTTTGGCCAAACCGTGACATATCTAACCTCAATTCCCATATTAATTACACACCCAATAATTGCAACTGATCCCGAGGGGTGTCGCTGGACCCTAATGGTCACGGTTAGGCCTCACCGTGACAGTTAGGTCTTACACCCGACCGAACGGTCACGGTTAGCCCTAACCGTGACCGTTGGCTGGTAACCCTAAAAAAATCGGCGGTGTGTGTAGAATTCCCGTAATTGATAGTATAAAACTAAATTTCTTTAAATATATTATAGCTTCCAATGGTCAAACTTAACGATACTATTACCGTTGTGCGATTTGGGTTCATCGCGCTCATCAACATGCAAGACCAACCCGAAAGCTGCTACCCGTAAGGGTTGCATCGCTGCTCCCGGTTGGCCATTGTCGACCCCTCCACCCTGATAAACTTCCGTTCATGAGATAAATAAAGAATACAAAAACTTTAGATCTCTTATTTCTTTAGAGACGTTAGCAAAGGAAATGGCCCAAAAACTGACCATGAGCTCTACCCATGCCGCACCCACGGATATGCCTGACGGATGACGGAATGTTACCTATTGTGTTAATATCTTACCCTTTAACTTAGGAGCTGATTGTTTCAATCTCTTAATGTTTCAGATGTCTGAATGATTCAACACTTAATGGTTCAGATTGTTTGTTTCGCGAGCAAATGTATAAATGGTTCAGACATTTGGCACTGAATGGTTAAGCATTATACTAATGCTAAATGATTAAGATCACTTATCTGAATTGATCAGACATTTATTAAGCGATATACTAGCTCTTAATAATTCAAACATTTTAATCAGGTATATTATTGGTTTAATACTTAATTATTTAATAATTACCAAACAACCCCCTAATATAAGAAATAAACCGTAGTATTCTCAAACGACAAAAAGACACAAAAACAAAGAATATAAAAAAAATTGTTAGTCTAAAATGTACTCTAAAACAAAGAATAAAATGTGCTCTAAAACAAAGAATTTTGGCAGACCACATGCACATAATTTACTTTAATAAATACTACATCACTGCGTCATTTTTTTTTATTTTGGTCGATACCTGCCCATTATATACGGGAAAGAGTCGATTCTAAAAGTATTAAAAATACCCACAAGAGCCAACTCCAAAAAAGGCAGAAATGTGATTTATTTTTAATAAGACTACCTTCAGAATGGCTTGTCACGTTGTTGTTACGTACGTGCAACTAAACTAAAAATAATGCTATAAATTATTTATTTCGTGCACGTAATCACATTTACTCCAAACATAAGCAATTGCAGACACCACAAAAAAACTATATATAAAATTGTTTACATTGTCAAAACGTATACATGGCAAAACTAATATACAACGTTACACATATGACATAACCAACAGGGTTTAACGGAGCTTTCTTTTCTTAAATACTGTTTAATTATGTTCAGTAAACTCAAGTGCTAATATAGTATGTATGTATGTATGTTCCTAACAAAACATGCTCATGCTTGATTTTTCAACTTCATGCCTAGTGTTTTCACTTTTAACATCAAAGATAACAGGACCACTGTGTACCGTCCTCGGCGGTACCACACCGCCATGTGAAGCACGTTGGTTGGTTTGCTCAATCTCCCGCGAGCTCCATCTACTTTACTGATGACGGGACCCGTCCATTTCGGGTCAATTTAGATACACCTGACACTGAATGACAGTTTTACCCACCTTAAACCCCGGAACCACCATGAAAGCCACCTCCGGTGAGCTTTCAGGGGACAAGAACGCCTCTTCATTTACACTGTCCATGAACACTTCAGAAAACCGACTCCCTTTTGGGACCTGGAATATGGTTGCGCCTTCGGGGCTGAATGAGAAAGCCAAGCAGTGTAACAGCCAGACCCATTTTGCAACTTCCAAAAACGCGTCGAAAAAGGCGGTTTCCGGGAGTTTTCGGGCGTTGACAAGATTTCTTTGACTAAGGTTTCCAAAGAGTGAAGCTTCCATTTTGGGATGAACGAGTTTTAAGTACTTACACCTGCAGAATTCAGCAAACACTGAAGTTGGTTTCCATGTGATGTATTCTCTGGCTTTCAAAGACTTCAATTCCATAAATCTGTCAAAGAAGAATTCTCGGGGCTTTTCGTTTGACAGCGAATCCCCTGGTATCGAGAACACCGGGAGATTAAAACCATCAAACATTTGTTTACAAACAAACGACTCGAATGCATAGCATATATGAGCTGAATTCCAGTAGACAACATCCGGTTGAATCGTATTAGTAGCTGCATCTAAATCCCAATTGGCAGATTCCATTTCACTGATCATGAATTTCACCAAACTTCGAATTGATTTAGTTGTTTGCTTAAGAACAAAGAGGAAATTATTTGGGGATAAAGATGAGAACTTCATATTTTCATGAGAGGATGATGATAAAGAACCACTTGAATTCAATCTCTTCTCGATACTCTTATTTTCTCTTCTGATTTCTTCCAATTTCTCCTTCAAGAAGATAATCTCGGATTCTTTGAGCTTACACTGGCCGGCTAATTTCTTTCTTGTAATTTCATATGTTCTTATGAGATTTTTTTGTTCTTGAACTTCAGCCGACAGTTGGGTGGTTTCTGGGGAGAAATCGTCAATCTGTTTTTTCGAAAAGGATTGTTTCAATTCGGACAAACTTTTCAGTTCAGAGATCAAGATCTTATCAGCTGACTGGATTCCATCAGCATCATAAGGAACCTGAGAATATTGCAGCTCGGCATATGCAGCTTTAACAGATGAAATAGAAGCAAACAGTTTGGCAATAAAGGCATCCATAACCGCTCTCTTTTGAAGCTTTTCATCTTCTTCGTTGAAGAAGGCACGCTGATGACTCTCATCAACCATTCTTTCAGGTTTGACTTTTTCCCTCGCCTTTGGCTTTGACTTCTGAAATTTATCCACTACTGTTGCAGCTCGAATATGCAAAACCTTGGCAAAAGTACGAGCCAATCTACTCTTATTTGAAGAATGCTCAACTGAATCCATCTGAAAGAAAGAATTTGAAATGACTTATGTAGTAAAAGGTATTGTTTTGATGTGCAAAATCAAGAAAATGAAACTCAAACAACTAAGATGACAGGCAGAATAAGGAAGAAGCTATAAGGGGGAGGATATTTCAATAAAGAAAGCAAAAATGAAAAGACTTTGATTGCCTCTGCTGTCATCACATTATTATTAGTTTAATAATTCAATTTACAAATTGAAACAGCCATGAAAATGCAATAGTAATACAAATCAACAACTTGGGAAAAGAATGTCTCAATCATGACCATGATATTTTATTAAATATATGCCATGGAAAAGTCTACCTACCAATTTTGAGAAATTCCGTATTAAATACTTCCCCAACTAAACAAACAAACAAACAAACCCAGTATATCCCACTCAAGAGCTAAATACTTTCCCAACTACTTAACACTTAATCCACATAATCACATACATAGAATTCTTTTCAAGGTAAGGTTAAATAAACATGGAAAAATAGTACAAGAATACAACAAAGAACCTTCTTTTTACCGTTTACCTGATATGTAAGGAAAAAGACGGGGACAAAAAGGATCAATGGACCATGGTAATCATTACAGTTTAATCTACTATAACTTTGTGATATAGGAGATCAAATTTAATGCCAACGGTCATTTTGAAATCCATAAAAAGTGTAGAATGAAATCCGAATAACAAAACCTTTAAACAGGAGGGAATACCATGATTCATTGATCCTCTTTGTCTTCCCTAAAGTGCAATGGCAATAAAGGAGGTACTGACTTTGTAGGTCTACATGGCAAAAAAGTATGCAAATTGAAACTAATGTGACCCGCACCACAGAGAATAAATCTAAGAAATATCAAAAGTTAGGTATCTAGATCCACTCCACCACTCATTATTCAAAATGACAAATTTCTTAGTGATAAAGTTTAAAGCAAATATTCTTTGTTTCCTACCATTAATATATTAGTGGAGGCGAACATTAGAAATCGCACATACATATGGTCAATTTGATCATATAACGAGTCTTTTAAGCATAAATCAAATCAATTTTTCTGCCATTGCAACATAGGAGCTTTTGAACACTACCTTTAATCTAAAGATCCCAGATCTGAACAATAATCCTAGATTCTGTGTAAAACATCAAAGTAGCAAACTTTACCTTTCTTTAATGTAAAAAGGGTCAAATAAACAACTTTTTTCATTTTCTATAATGATTAACCACCCTGAATCCAACACTAATGCGATATTTCTTAACCTTGAATGTGTGGTGCAGAAATTAGCACCTGATTCCCTCTAGAAGAGGTCTCACTCGGGTTCGAAGCTTGATTCACTGTTTCCTACCGTAACCTCTTGAACGCCACATGCGTTTACCAAATCCCGTTGAGTAGCAATGCATTGATAAGTCCCATTAGTTTACCGACAAGAAGTTTTAAAGGTCACAATAAAAAATGATATTTCCTGAATCTGGAATTAGGTTGGCCGGTTGGGAGACTAATTATAATTAAAGAGAACTAATTCTGCATATAACTCTACTGTAATTAAGTATCATTCTACCTTCTGAAACTCCTCAAAGGCCAATTACAAAACAGTGTCATGGTCAAGGATCTAATATGAACTATTCATAAAGGAATTAGCGTATCTAATGATTGAAACTACAAGGAAAAAGAGAAAAAAAAAGATTCAACTAATTGCGCTATCTACAACTGGAAACGCACAAAGCTAAAAACATGGAGCACCATCAAACACAAAAGAACAAAAAAGCAGACCACAACTTTATCACATGCAGATCAAGAGGCCCCTTTCACCATCAAATACTGTTCTGAAAGCACAAAAGTTTTACAGAAAAACAACCAAATCATCATGATAAGGTCAAAGAAAGAGACATCACCATTCCCGTTGAAATATTCCACAACTAAGCTTCCCTGTGTAGATCTCAAGAAACCATAGAATCGTTCTTCTAATGCGATTAAAAACAACAGTCAATCAAGCACACGAACCTGAGAAAGAAACTAAAAGTAAGCGAAACAAGTTAATTACAAATTAAAGCCCTAATTCACGTCTCTTCCGCTTATAGCAAATCGTAAGCAAATTGACTTTAATAAACTAACAATCGTGCTGTAAACAGGTGTTTTCGGACAAATTTATACACATTAAACATATAAAATCTGAAAATAGTAAAGATTCGTGTACACAGATTCCAAAAGAATCGACATCAGCAGATTCAATCCGCGTCGATTACCTACCAAATCAGCAAAAGGAAGCTTCGACTGTAGGTCTTATGAAGGCGATGCGTAATTTCGCAGGGGTTTAATGGTGTTGAAGGTGCTCCAATGGCGGTTGTTGAAGGTTCTTTAATGGCAGAAATTTACAGGTTTTGAATTTTGACAGAATCTCAGCGGAGGGTCATAATGGGAATTTAAACACGCAAATCTAGGTTTATGAGATTGAGACGTGAATTACACAATTACTGTTCTACCCTTGATATGCGACGTTATCTAGGCTAACAAAACGTGTCTAAAGTCTAAACATGTTTGATGCCTATGTGTTAAACATGAGCAAAACACTATTAACTAATCGTGTTATGTCTTTAACAATGTTTTCAGAACCGGATCGGATATTGAACCAGACGTTTTATTGGTTTGGTGGTCGGACCGGTCGGACCGGTTAGATCGGATTTAACTATATTTTAGTTATATTTATATATGTAATTAAATATAAGTAATTTATATATGATTTATACATATATTTTATAGTTATATATAAAACTTAACTATATTTGTATATCCGACGTACTAATTTATGGTTTGACACCCCGTTTTTACCCACTAAAATAAAAAAAATTGAAAACCGGTCGGAACCGGCCCGGTTCGCCGGTCCAACCGCCGGTTCGGGTACGACCGACCGATTCAACCTACCAAAAACGAACCACCCCTGACCGGACCGGACCGGACCAGGCCCCGATTCGTGGTCGAACCGCTCGGACCGGCCGGTCCGATCCGGTCTCAACAACAATGGTCTTTAAACGTGAACTTTGATCTGTTTATAAAATTTGTACACTAGAAAATAAAGGAATTGATTATTCGATTACAAGATTTGTTAGATAAGGGTTTTTCATTTGATTAAGTATCTCTCCGTCTGGTTCTCCGGTGTTGTTTGTAAAAAAAATATAGCATGAGGATGTGCATATTTTACCATGAACTTCGTGTATTATACGATCTGAATAAAAATTATTAAACATTTTTTAAAGAATAGTAAGAGCTATAAAAGGATATTTTAATATTCGGTAGGAGTGAAATTACGAATAAGTTCAGTTAATAAAGAAATATTATTTATCTAAAACTTTTGTTTAATAAAAAGGTTTTTAAATATTTCGTTTGAACAATTGTTTTTAAAAAATGTCACTTTAATGAAAATATTATTATTTAAAAACTATGGTTTCTGATTATTTTCATCTTGAAATAACTTTTCAGTTTTTAAAAACTGCCTTCAAATAGTTTGATTTTTTATTAGATGTCGTTGTTTAAAAATTTCGGGTTTTTATTATTTTTGTTTTTAAAAATTTTGTCCTATATAAAAACTCTTTTTATAAAAAAAAGTTTATAATTAAAAAAGATTGTTTTAAACTATTTTGTATTTTAAAACATTTAAGGTTTTAGAAATTTTGTAATTCCTTCTAATTTATAAATTGTATTTTTTATCAAAAGATATGGTTTTAATTTATTAAAAAATATATTTTTAAAAAAAACTTGATTTTAGGGAAATTTTAACGTTTTAAAGTGAGAGAGAGAGAGATGGGGTAACTTATATTTGACTTTTTAAAAGGATTGAAATAGATTTTAGGTGGGCAAATTGAAGTTGTGGTGGCACATGTTGTGAAGTTTGTAAACAATTATAAAAACTAGATTTACATGATACAACTCGTTCAACACGATTCATATTACTTTTATAGTAACATGACACGACACAACTCATTAAATATGATTAACAAATAACACGATAGAATAAAGGCCAACAGATATTACAATTCACGTTAATAATATCCTTTAAATACAATTTGTTACATGTTTAAAAACAAAAAACTATAGAAATCTTAACCAATAATTCGTTACATACTTTTAGAAGTTAGACATTTTTAATCGTGTTAAATAAATCAGATGGGTTAATAGCTATATAGACATGATTTCTATATTGTCATAAACATCACAACTTATTTGTGACACAAACATATTTAAATTCGTATCAAAATTGTGGCATGGTTATAACTAAAAGTATTCACAAGCCCTTCATTATTTTTATGTAAGTGTGTGTCTTATATTATAGCAGATGGTTGTAAGTGAAATAAAAAGAAAATTTATGAAGGTTGTACCATGATTATCTAAATACGAGGAAACACGATACAACCCTTATAAATTTTTTAATATATTTTAAAATAGTTGTGAGTGAATGAGAAAGAAAAGATAATGATAAAAGTATGATATATATTATTTAATTGAAAAAGTTAAGAAGTAACGATTTTAAGATAATTATATTAAGATGAGAATGGAAGATCGATTATGAAAACTTTAATTAGATAATATGAATAAAGCAACTGGCATCAGCAGTTGCTTTTATTCCTTTTGAAATTTGCCACACAACTTTTGAGGATTCTCATTTTAACCCCTCAGCATCACACCTTTCATCTTCCCCTCACCAACACATCTTTCATCTTCATTTGTTACTTTCAGTCATTATTTAGAGAGAAAGAAAGATGAGAGCTTGAGGGAAAATTTTCTGGTTGGACCACCGCCGGCACGCCACCACTGTCGTCGTTGATGCTGGTTGCATGTCAGGATCCTATCTTTCTTCGATGTTGGACTGATCTCAGATCCAATTTTGTTTTTCATGTCGGCGATGGTGGTGTTTCTGTTGTCGTGCCGTCTCCCCTTAGGGATGCTCGGTGGTGGCGGAGTGGGTGTGTTACTGGTGGCCGACGGTGGCAAATGTCCTTTCGTTTTCCTATGCAAAGATGCCGTGATGGTGGTGGTTGTTCGGCCTCTGATGATCTTTATTTATTGGGTCTTTGATGGGGGTTTGTGCCCTCCGATTGAAGAGTCTGAGAGTTAGATGCGATGTTGTCGGTGGTCGTCTGACATCCGACCGATCTCTGTTTGGTGGGTGTTTAGTCTATTATGGACGTCTGTTGTGATGGTTGATGCCCGTCGGCCGCCATCATGATGACGCCCCTTGGGGACAGCCGTCGCTCGGCCTCCCGTTTACGATTGAGGTAGAGCAGACGGCTGTTCTCATGTCATTAAGGGTGTCGGTGGTGGTGGTTTGGCTGTCGTAGTGGCTTGTCGTCGTCTGTTTCCCTCTGATTCCCTCTTTTTCTAGCCTGCGTTATGTCGATGATGATGAGGATTTGCTTATCCGAGACTTTGGTGTGATGTTCATCTAATATTTTGATGTTTTGGGTTGTGCCTGTTCTTAGAAAAGTGTTGATGATGATGACCCTGCTCATCCGAGACTTACCCGAGGTCCTTTGACCTAACTCATCTGTTGGTTGATCGAGTTGTTACCCTGAATCTATTGCATTTGGGAATATTGTTGTGACGTTGGTGATTCTACCTGTATTTCAGGTTTTGGTAGTGATAAACCTGTATGTCGTATGCCGGGTTGCGATGATAACCAACCATGGTAGTCTCTAGGCGCTCCCAACTCGGTCGGGGATCGAACTACGAGTACTCGACCTTAATCGGGGAGTACTCGGGGAGTACTCGGCCTAGGCGGGACTACTCGGTAACTCGGACGACCAGTGAGTAGCGAGTACTCGGGGAGTACTCGGGCGCCTAGACCGACTTTTACAACAGAGTAACCAACGATGGTATCGGTTGTTTTGGTATGTCTGCCATTTATGATTAGCGACTGCAACTGATAGTATTTTCTAAGTCCGAGACATCACACGCGCCCATCACACGTAGGGGTGTTCATCGGATCGGATAACGGATTATTCGGATTATTCGGATCGGATTATTCGGATTTGAAAATTTCAGGACCCTATCCGAAATCCGATCCGATCCGAATAAGGATTTTTCTATCCGATCCGAATCTATCCGAATTCAATTCGGATCGGATTCGGATATATCCGAATAATCCGAAATTATCCGAATAATCCGAATAAATCCAAATCAACTTTTTGCTATTTTTTTGTTCATGTTTATTTTTTAGTTTCTAACATTATACTAGTTTAACATCCCTAACAATGAAACAAATAAACCCAACAAATACAAATTAGTTTTAAACACAAATACAAAGTTCAAACTTCAAAAAGTGGTCTAGGAAACACGCCATAATTCATGAAAGTTAAAAAACAAAGTCTTATTGTCCCAGCAAGCACGCCAAACACGCCACCAAACACGCAACCAACTCTTTCAGTCAATCGATATCTTTCTCATCTCTACAAGAACAATAAATAGACAATTAGAAGTTATACTTATAGATGTAATAAAAATAATCAGTTGAGAATAAATAATACACAATAAATAGTTAATAACCTTCTTCAAATTTGTCAAGATCTTCAATGTTTTCTTCCACATTGCAAGCAACACCACTAGAACGCATCCAATCTTGACAACAAATTAAAGCTTCAACAATTTGAGGAGTTAAAGAACTCCTAAATGAATCGAGCACTCTACCTCCTGTGCTAAACGCGGATTCGGAAGCCACTGTTGAAATAGGAATGGCTAAAATATCACGAGCAACTAATGACAAAATAGGAAATGCAGGACTTCTCTTCTTCCACCAACCTAAAACAGTGAAATCTTCACTTTCAAACCACACATTATCTCCTTCAATCTCCTCTTTCAAGTACCTGTCTAATTCAGTTTTAGAATCTTCTGCCACACCCAATTCTAGCTTTTGTCTTTTTACCTCAGCCATGTTTCTTTCTCTTAATGCTCTAAATGTATCATCAACACTGCCAAACAAATTAAAACCTTTACTACTTGAAGTACCTTCATTCATAGACTTAGATGATGATGACGAAGCTTTGGTTGTGTGATTGTCCGAGTGAATTCTTTTATAATCATTGAATACATTAAGCAACACTTCTTCACACAACTGACAAACTTTATCCCCGAGCTCAATTCCATACATACCACGAAGATTGACCTTAAGGTACGCTAACTTTGTCCTCGGATCAAAAAGAGAAGCAATAAACACCAACAAGTTGAATTTTCTTATATCACCCCAATACTTGTTGAATTTCAATGTCATTGAGTCAGCCATCTTTTTCAATTCCTCATCATCACTTAAACGACACTGTTTCAAAACTGTATCCATACAACTAATGGAATCCAAATATGAGTTTGAGGTAATATACTTTGTACCTAAAAGTTATATAAAAATCAAAATTAAATAATTTATCCATGAATAAATAAATATAATAAAAAAGTCAAAAAAAAGTTTATAATTGATACCTGAAACTCTAAGGGTGAGCTCATAAAAATGACGAAGAAAACCTCCCAATCTTTTTACATTGTCCCAATCGTTTGAATCTGGCACCCCATGCCCTTCTTGAAGATCACGACAAAACACCAAGTCCTCCTCTATATATCTTTCAAATGCTCTCTCATACTCACATGCAACACTCAACATCAAGTAAGTAGAGTTCCAACGAGTACAAACATCCAAAGTTAAACATTTTTCACTTTCAATTGCTTCCAACAAAGCAAATTCCTTAAACTTCTTCAATCTTCCTGATGATTGTCTAACCCACCGAACAGCAGCCCTGATACGATCTGCAGAAGTACCCACCTCTTTAAGTCCGTCTTGCACAACTAAATTCATTATATGTGCTATACACCTCACGTGTGTCCATTTCCCTTTAAGAAGACACTTATCACTCCATTTCACCATTTTTCCTACCAAATACTCAACTGCAACATCATTGCTAGATGCGTTATCAACTGTAATAGTCATAATGTTTTGCAATTCCCAATCAATCAAGCAATTCTCCACAGCTCGTCCAATATCATTTCCTCGATGACTTGAAATAGGACAAAAGTTAATCACTTTTTTTTGCAAGTTCCAATTCTCATCAACATAATGTGCAGTAAGACACATATAGTTGATTCGCTGTAAAGATGTCCATGTATCTGTTGTCAAACAAACTCTATGAACTGATTTTTTCATTTGTTCTTTAAGCTTAACTTTTTCATCAAGATATATCTGATAGCACTCCCTTCTAATTGTGCTTCGAGATGGAACAACAAATGATGGCTGACAAATTCTTATGAGCCTTCTAAATCCTTCATTTTCTACAAAGTTGAAAGGTAACTCATCAATAATCAACATTTCAGCTATTGCTCTTTTACCTTTTTTCTGATCAAACCGAATGGAGTGTAAATAAACTTTACTATCACCGGTTTCCTCATCCTTCTCTGTACTAAATGCAAGATTTGACTGATTGGAAGAACTATTTGCGGGGTTATTCTTACACTTCGAAATGTGATTTTTCATATTAGATGTTCCAGAACCTTTCGATTCACAAGTGTAATTTGCTAAACAATAATTACATCTCGCCCTTTCCTTTCCATCCTCATCAAAATACCTAGTGAAATGTTTCCATACAACTGATCTTGGGTTATAGCTCCTTGCTTTCTTTGAACATTCCGTTTTCAAAGTAGTTGCATTAGAATCCCCCTCCATAGACATTTTACAACAAACTCAATAATTGACAATCTGCATAAAGATCATTTACATTTTAACAAACCACAAAAGTGAAGTATTAACAAAAACAGAACTTTAAAAACTCACATCCACATTTTATTAACACATAATATATATAATATAACTACATCTATTAATAAGGAATGCAATGTGGACACAGAGAACAGTCAACATGCAACCAAACAGTAAACATAAATACTAAGTATGTGACAACCAAACAGAGAACAGCCAAAGGTTATACCTTTATGTAGACTAAGAGAGACTGTGAATCAAAACTAAGTATGTGACAACCAAACAGTCACATAAATACCGTATTTTCCTCACTCCAGGTATGACAATCAGTGGGTCTATGGCTTTATAACGAACCATCAAATCAAGAAGCTAGCATAGACAAAGATAATAATAAACCAAGAAATAGACCAGTAAACATTCTAAACCACAATTGGAAGAGGCTGCGATGGAGCTTTATACCTGCTACGATGTGGAAGCTAAGATAGATCAGTGGGTCTGTAACCAAGCTGCGATAGATCAGCGGAAGCTGCGATAGATCAGTGGGTCTGTAACCAAGCTGCGATATGAATAAACCAAGAAATAGACCAGTAAACAGTAAACATTCTAAACCAAGAAATACTCCAGGTATGACAATCAGTGGGTCTGTGGCTTTATACCTGCTACGATGTGGAAGCTGCGATAGATCTTGGAAGAGGCTGCGATGGAGCTTGGAAGAGGCTGCGATGGTGGCTGCGAAGAGGCTGCGATGGAGGTTACGAAGGGCGCCTGGAGGAGCTGCGATGGAGGTTGCGAGGTTGCGAATGGAGGCTGCGATGGAGGCTGCGAAGAGGCTGCGAAGAGGCTGCGAAGAGGCTGCGAAGAGGCTGCGAAGAGGCTGCGAATGGAACCTTTTGCTGCGTATGGAACCTTTTGCTGCGAAGAGGAGCTGCAATGGAGGCTGCGATGTCGATGTCGATGTCGATCCCTAATTTGAAAATGGGAGTGATGTCGCAGCAATGGAGGCTGCGAATGGAACCTTTTGAGCGGCTGAAGATTATGATTACAGATTTAGAAGATGAAATAGAACAAATTAAACCAAGTGTCGATGTCCATCCCTAATTTGAAAATGGGCTTGTTAAGTAGTGGGCTTGTTAATGGGTAACATATAATTTAAAAAATCAAGTGGGCTTCTTATTCGGATTAATCGGATATCCGATTAATCCGAACAATCCGAATAAAAAAATTAGGTCATCCGAAATCCGATCCGAAATCCGAATAAGAAATTCGGATTCCATCCGAATCCGATCCGAATATCCGAATAAGAATTCGGATCGGTTTATTCGATTTCGGATACGGTTCGGATTACGGATATTTTCGGATTTCGGATTTTCTGAACACCCCTAGTTACAGGGGTTATTTTGTAACTTTAGAGAGTAACGACAAATGAGTCACCGAATTATGCCAACTTTATCTGATTGGACAGCTTTTTATTGGGCCCCGATAGCTTTGTCATGGCGCGGCTATAGTGGGCTGTTTGGGCCCAAATAATATATTTCGGTGGAAAAATTGATAGAGAGATAAATTTGTGAAATGAAAGTAGGGGTTTACCTTAAGGTTTTGAGTAGATGATACGTTATTTTTAGTCGTTATAATTGTCATCGAAGCCTACGTCATTAGAGTTGTAGTTTTTAAGATTTTAATTGTAATCTAAGATTGTATCATTGTTTTAATTATTGTAATACGTTGATTATGTATCAGATCTACTGATATTATGTTTAAGATTTAGTGACAAAACAAAAATTTCTTATTGGTATAGTCATGTAAGATTTGTCTCTACCGATTATGACTAAGTGTACAACTACTATTCTTTTATTAATATCCTACCTTTATTAAAAGAAAAACCGCAAATTTCTTGTGAGGAGGATTAGTGTACCATCTTGACCTCCATTGAACATGCTCACAACATAATTATAAAAAAAAAATTAATTTTGTTCATATTATCATAAAATAGGATTCAGTATAATCTTGATTTGATTAAAATTCATGAATTAAAATCAAGAGTTAATTACATGATTGATTCTCTGATATGCTCATAGATAATTGGTTTACCAAATTAAATATTTCTCTTATTTATTTGAGAATGATATTTGTAACTTACGGATTTCCTATACAAAATAATATTGGTTGCTATATTATGTTATAGATTTGTTTAATTTGGAAATATGATATTTTTTAAAATGTCGAAACCAAAAATAAGTTGTTTTCGAAAGAGTTTGACAGAGTGATTATAATTTAAATATGAGTTTATATAATACTAGCTATAGTAACCCGTGTGTTACACGGGTTGAATAAATAAAAAATTAATATAACAAAATTTATTAATTATAAAATAATATTTTAAGATATAATATCATTGAAATTATGTATTAGAAATGACTGTAAGTTATAAAATAGTGATATCAACTTTTTAAAACTTCATTTTTTTTCAAAAAAAATAAACGTTTTGTTCTAAAACAAATCATATAAAAATGTCATTTTTAAAAATTTTCTTATTATAACCCTTAAATTTAATTATTTTTGGTTTAAAAAAAATAACTTTTTAAAAATACCAATTTTAAATATTTTGTATTTTTTAAAAAGTCTTATGCTTTAAATAAATTTATTATTTTATAAAAAAATTGTTTATTTAGAAATAATATTAATAAATAGATCTCTTTATTAATTTATTAAATCTAAAAAAATGTTAAATAGTATTATTCGTAATTAAGGTAATTATTTAATAGGAGAGAGGCGGGAAAATTTTGATGAGAATGATTGTGGTGTTGACACGTGTCATCCCAGATACCTTTTTATTAGAGTAGGAAGATATGTTATGAAAACTTAAAACTTGCATTCCAAGTCATAGTAATGTTATATTGATATTTATATGTACAATAATACTAAGAAAACCACATATGATAGTCGTTTATATATTATTACTTTTTTTGGACGGGAGGGTTTATATAACTAACAATATTACAAATGAAACTTATAATAAGTTGCGTTTGTTTCATGAATTATAACAGAAAAAAAAACTTCTTTCATATAAAATAATGATAGTTCATAAAAAAATAGTTATTTACGTTGTTTTTTTCATATAATGGAATGATTTATAGATTATCTTTGAAATAATCTACAAATTTTCATCTTTCTTTCACTTCACAATAATCTTTCTCACACGATAAACACATAAAAGTAATCGTTCATGAAGGTATTTAATAGTTGTTATCTAACACCTGTTAGACCATCTCTAATGAAAGGGAGAAGGGCGCCTTCAAATCAACATCGTGTGAGCAGTATCATTTCTTCTTCTTTGAGGGACGGAACTCCATATTATAAGTAGAACCGAACAACATCGGTTCAAAAGTAATGTTCAAAAGTAGGATAGTTCTACGGTTCGTTTTGGATACAAATTCACCATCAAAACAAACCGGTAGGGCTACAACATCTTACCAAAAATATAAATACACCACTCCGATTAAGAAATCGTGTTTATGATAAGCACCCAATATGCCAAAATTGAACTAGCAAAAACCAATCAGTTTAACCCTCACACATGAGAGGTAAACTAAAAAAATTCATTTTTCAAATTTAAAGTCCCTCCTCCTATTTGATTGTTGCATATGACTATAAGAGCTTCTGGAAACAAATAACTAAAATGGTGTTTGTATTTTCTGCAGCAAAATATATGCAGTCTGTGGACCACATCTGCAGACATCTGTATGAGAACATGTGGACCAAACGTCTGTAGTCTGCAAGAAAAAGACTATTTGTTTTTTAATATCCGCAGACTGCAAAAATAGTCTGTAATTAAAAATACCAAATTCATCCACCATCATCATTTCCCTCTTCCTCCTCCTTTCCACCACCACCAACACAACCATCGCCACCACCACCGTCTCCTCTGACATCGCCGCCCTAAAAGCTCTCAAATCCTCCATCAACCCCACAACAATCCTCTCCTACACATGCCTACACTCATGGGACTTCACCACCGACCCATGCTCACCACCTCACGTCACTCACTTCCTCTGCGGACTCACTTACTCCGGCGACTAAATCACCCAACTCACCCTCGACCCCGCTGGTTACTCCGGCACCCTCCCCCAACTCGTCTTCTAGCTCACCCAAATCACCACCATCGACCTCTCCGACAACCAATTCCACGGCCCCATCTCGAGTTCACTCTTCTTTCTCCCCAATCGCCGCACACTCCAACCCGGGTCCAACTCGTTCTCCGACGAAATCCCACCGGCGTCTCAAACCTTAAAAATATTCCAGACGGGGTGCTAGGGTGACGACCTGCTAGGGGACGGACTGCTAGGGTGCCATGATGGGAAGGCAACGGTGGCCGGCGGTTACTGCGGTGGCGGGCTGGATTCTGGAATATGCAAAAGTGAGGGGGAAGGAGGAGGGTAGAAGTTTTTGTTTTGAAACCGAAGAATGAGAAGATGTTAGAAGTGAATGGGGTCTGTCTTCTTCACGCAGATCTCAAGAAGACCTTTTTTAATGAAAAGTGTTCTAAAAAACAAAAAATCTATTGTGACAACCGGTAATTTCAGGTCAATACCCGATCTTGACTTAGTTATAATTACACCTATGACACTTGATTTCCAATTTAATTACAATTATTGAAGTCGTTGTATGCATTGCAAACTTTCGCGTATAACATCTCATGCATCGATAATTCGGCGTAGTTACCATTTTTACACGCGATATAAGCACACAAGAACGTTGGTGATAATTAATATATATATATATGTGTGTGTGTGTGTGTGTGTCAATAAATACTTTAAAGTGTTTTAAAGTATCTTAGGTTCCAATATTAATACATTGGAAAAGTTCAAAATTTAAGAAAAACCTTAACGCGTAAATTGATATGTTACCGGAATAAAACGCTTGTAACGCAACTACTAGATAAATGAGTTATTATTTACATATCATCAGTATTAAAATGTATGATATTATATGATTTCTTATAATAATTTGTATGTTTTTTTAAAAGATAAAAAGTAAAAATATAAAAATATATAAAAATTACCATAGTGACACAAATACCACCCAAATACCCCATACTATATAACAATTGAAAATCAACCCAGCCCCCATCCCCAAAGTCGTCCCCTTACCCCCCCCCCCTCTCTCTTCTTCTCTTCCCCATGCAACCTCAAAAGAGGTTAACTCTTCTTGTTTGACTTGAAGGGTGTAGTCATGCCATTTTTATGTAACAACTTTTACACATGTTTAAGGCAACATGTTGCCCTTCCAAGAATAGCCACCTTCATCTTCCATCCACTTGACCATAGGTCTTTAGCAAGGCACCAAGAAAGGTGGACCAAAAACATGAACCTTCCTTATAAATAAAGGTGCATAATACACCACCACCACCACCCAACATCTCTTCTCCTCCTCTCCCCCTCTAAAATTTCAGCCAAGGCATCACAACCACTACTTCATTTGATTTTCAACTTATTTTCTTCAAATCTTGGGTGATTCAAGTGACATAGACCAAGTGATTTTTGAAGCTTCCAAGCATCCTACAACATCTTCTTCACTTTTCTTGTTGGGTTTTCTTAGTTCAAAGGATCAAGTCTTCTTTTCCTTGCATTACAAGACTACCATCTCTTTCTCCTTGCTTGTTTAAGGTTAGCCCCTTGTTTTTAATCTTCTATACATCACCATGATGTGTTCATGTTCACTAACTCATCCCAAAAGTGTTCTAGCAAAGTTTAAAAACTAACAAAACATGTAAGACACTTTCTGGGAGATTCATGTTTTGTGTTTTCAACACCATAACTCGACCTAAACATGGTCAAATGAACCGTTTCTTGAGCCTAACATTAACTTTAGGATGTCTAGTTTCTAACCCATCCAATCTTGAAATTTTTATATGAGTATAACCTATCCGAAACGTACAAACAAATTAAAGTGTTGAACCTGACTTTTTGGTAGAATAAATAGGGCAGAAAGAATGAGGCATAAGTTATGCTTAAAGTAATAAAATGAAGATTTTCTTTCTGTGGTAACTTAGCTTAAAGTGTTAGGTTTAAAAGTAATATAGGCTCTATTTGTGAATGTAGGTTTTGACCCCTCAAAAAGGTGAATTCCATAGACATGTACAGAAAAATACTGCACTGGCATCTGTTGCTTCATGAACCAATTCGAGGCACTTAAACTTAGTTGCATGATACAAGCTATACCTTTTTGGAATCCTACGACATATATCTAGATGTTATAAAAGTATCAGATTTTATAAAAATTCTTTGTACCATGAAAAGAGGATGACAACCAGACCCAAAAATCCCCTTTGATGCTGTCAAATGCATATATTTAGATAAAGTAAACTTTTGGAGATATTTGGTAAAAAGGAAACCCATACACATGAAAAGTATAATACCATTATACTTAATATAAAACACCTTCAATACATTATGTATCTTTAGGAAAATAAAGATGAAGACAAGAATCTAAATAAAACATTTACAACTCGACGTGTCTAATTAGGCAAATGACATTTTCAAAACTAACTTTGTGGATGAGTTATGCATGACCATATAGGGTTACTAATTATGACCTCATGAATATATTGTGATTTTGTTTAGGAGATTCCTAGACCAAGCATATATACAGACTATTGCTAGTATTCACGCGTGCAATTGAGGTGAGTTTCACGGCCCCATTTTCACTCATTTTCCTTTTGGGAGAGATTACATGCAAATTACTAATTTTCTTGGACACATTTACTTGTCAATTATTTCACATGTTATATAAGTTGTTTACCTACCATATGAAGTCCCCTGTTATCGAACTGTTAGTTTATTTCCCAAAGCGAGGTAATCATGGATAGTACTATTGGGTTTGACTACCCCCGCCCGGGTTAATTACCCTAACCTTGACTGAAGGTCTAAACGGGTGCATTATTAGCATGTTCACACCCATGCTCATGATAGGCATGGGTAGGGGCAATTTATTACAGTTACAGTCTAGTTTCGGTTGCGGCGCTTATATAATTTGTAGCATTATATGTACAACAATCAAATCATAGAAAGTATTATGGTCCTTTACGCTATTTACTATTACTTAAAACCTGTGAACTCACCAACATTATGTTGACATTTTTCATGCATGTTTTCTCAGGTAATTGATAGATGCAACAAGTTAAGCTAGCATGGATCATCTCATGTTTAGAGCCATTCATGCTGTTTGGGACATTCATTTTCATATCTGTCATGTTTTGAAAACAATTTACCTTATTACTATTGCTTCCGCAAATTTAACTCTGAACATTGATGTACCTTAAACTTATTTGAGACGTATGTTTTACAAAACCATGTAGTGGTCGATCAGTGACTATGAAACCATGACGTTCGCGCCCCGCGGGAAACCGCTGTGGTTTGGGGGTGTGACATCTATAGACCTCAACGTCTGCGCATGGTCTGCGCGTTGCAGAAAAAAGAAGTCAAGAAGTGCTTCTCAGAAAAAACAAACACTCTAACCCACTTCACCCTTATCTCTAATACATGGACCTGATTAACGAAAAAGATAAAGAAAGAAACACATGTATGTAGGGCCGTCCCTGAGAATGCTAGAATATTTTTAGGCCCTCGGCGAGTAAGAAAAAATGGGCCCCTATAGAGTATCCTGTTTGTTTTTCTTTTTAATTTGGGTATTAAATTGGGTTTGGATTAGGTAAATAATAATGAGCTAAACTAATTAAAATGTTAATAAGCTCTAAGGTTAATGGACTATTTAATTTGTTATTGGGTTGGTTAAATATATAATAGTCTTTTTAATTGTACACACAAATATAATTTTTAAAAAAAATCTAAAAAAATTGGGCTCTTGAGAAATCAAACAGGATGTCGGTCACACTCCCCACCAGCAATGCAAACCTTTAAGAAATCAAAAGTTATAATGCCTACATAAACAACCAAATAGACAACAACACGAATTTCTTCTCGGTTGACTATAAGAAAAATAAAAAAATGATAAGTTTTGCTTAATTACACTATTTGCATCACCATCACTAACGTTTTGAAGCTCACTTGTTAAAACCAAGCCACTTTTAGTAGATAAAATGCAGTAAGAAACCATAGGTTTCAAGAGCACCTTTGTATTCTAGATAGCTTGAATGTAAAAAACAACAATCACATAACTAAAATACAAATTTTATAGCATTGTTATCTTGTTAATCTTAATTCCGTTTTTATCGTAAATCTCTCGCATAACACGACAAAAACCAAGCTAGCAATTGCATTACATGTCTATATTTTTAATTGGCAGAATTTCATTTCACAATGTGTACTAGGTTTGACATTCTTTTATTTCTCTTGCTTTAGATTTATATTATGAAAAATCACAAAAATAACTATATTGACATATATATTTCCGAACTTGTTATTGATTTATATTTCAAAATTTATTAAAACATTATGTTGATTAAAACATGAGTGTAAAAACACCACCAAAATTATTAGCTCGCGGCCCTAAATTCAAGGGGACCCAAAAATATTCACCAATTAAGGGTTAACATTTCAATTCCATCGATTAGGTTTTACTGCTAGGAAGAGACAATTCAGACGGAAGAATACCGTGATTTGTTGTTTGTCTTATTAGACTGGTATTCTTAAATAGGGTCATCCTGAGAATCATCAAAAAAAATTTGAGCCTGGGCAAGTGCAAAAAACAGACTCCATATTATATAAAGACTAAAGTGAATAACTCGTATGTAAAAGTATAGGCCCCGTGCGAGTAGAAAAAAACTGAGACTCTAGTTCGATCAATCGATTACTCCGACCTCTTGTGTTTCAATCGTTCTTTTACCACCCCCACCCCAAATCCTTAGAATGATCGAATCAAGGGAGGTTAAAAACTCCATGATTTGTTCTTAGCTTCAATTTAATGTTCTTTGTATGTTATCTAGGTTAGAGACAATGATCGAATCAAGGGAGGTTAATTTCAATTTAATTATATTCAACCTGTTATCATAAAGACTTGAAGCTGGAGAAATAAAAAGTGAATTATGACTTATCGAATGCTTCTCCGAAATAAAAGGTGACTCATTGCACCTTATCAAGTTTTATTTTATTATACGTACGATCTAATCCGATTGACCTCAAGAAATTTGAACACCGATTCCCATTAGATTTAGACACCGACATTTAAGTTTTGACACCGACTCCAAGACCCAATTATAGAAATATCCAATAATTATTTAAGAAAAATAAGCTCATACTCCATTAGCCTTAAGATTAAAAGGTTAATGTTGAAAAATATGGTGATATATATTCAATTTGATGTTTTGTCATATTTGTCATATTTTTATTTGTTTTGTTTTTAATTGTTTTGCATTGGGCTTGGATTGCATTGCTGGGCTTGGATTGCATTGCTGGGCTTGGATTGCATTGCTGGGCTTGGGCTGGAAGCTGTTAGAGTTGTTGCAGAGATAAGTCTTTAAAAGACTGTTGGTTTGTTCGACTCATTCATTCTAGAGTCTTCACAAACCCTATCACACCTCTCAAAAACGTATCGTCTTCTTCATCTTGTTTGGGCGACTGTTCTTGTTCTTGATAGAGTGATTCAACTGTTTTGAATCATTGTGTGTTTTGTTTGTATTTTGCTCCTGTAATCAAGAGTAGATACTCTTTCTTTGTTTCTAGATTCGTAAGCCTTGTTTGTGGCTGTATTCGTTGTATCTTTGTTTAAACTCTTGAATCCAGACGTTTTGACATGGTATCAGAGCGTTGAGTTCTGATCCATTGCTTTTAGGCTCATCGCTCTTGTTTGAACGGTCCATTTCTTGTCATCTAGGGTTTGAAATACAAACCCTAGTTTCTCTAGTATCTGGGACTCACTGGTGGAAGATTCTCATAAACGTGGGTGTCTATCTCAGAAGCCCTATCGCACTACGGATAAATCGTGGTACTCATATTTTGGTAACCCTAGAAGGTTACCTGTGTCATCTGAGCAAAGGGAAGCTGTGCTGTGGATCTTATCTTCTTTGTACGGCTCTGTAACCCTAGAAGGTTACAAGCCTACTGTATTTGGAGAACCCTAACTTGGGTCCCCCTCTCGGTGAGATCTTTCCTTAACTCTCTTTAATCTTTGAGTAATAGCTGTGTTTGGCTGGGTTAGGAGTACCAGCGTCTGGTTATATCTGTTTCTGTTGTTCCGCTGTGTTCTGACTTTACTTGCATCACTTGTGTGGTCTATCATTCTCTTTGTGCGTGTTGCATTTCCAACTCTGACTAATCCTTGATCTGCCACCAAGAGTGGTGTGAAAACCTGGCTCTGGTCTGAGTTGTTGTTTGTGCGCTTGCTTGTGTGCCTCTCACTCTTTACGTGTTTCTTTGTCACAATGGGTGATGAATCTGCTGTGACTGTTACTACTGAAACTCTTGTTAGTAAAATTGATGCTAGTAACCCATTGTACTTACATGCAAGTGACTCTAGTTGTCTAACCATTGTTAGTACCAAACTAAAAGGAAATGAGAACTATATTGTCTGGGCTAATTCTATGCTTCTTGCCCTACGTGTTAAAAATAAAATTGGGTTTATAGATGGTTCTTGTAAAAAACCTACTGATAATGATGTGCTTGCTACACAATGGGAAAGATGTAATTCTGTTGTTCTTACTTGGTTGTTAAATTCCATTTCTGAAGAACTATACGTAGGCCAAGTCTATTCAAAGCTTGCCTTTGAGGTTTGGAAAGATCTAAAAGAAACATATGATAAGGTTGATGGGTCAGTTGTGTTTGGGTTATATCAAAAGATTAATTCTGTTAAACAAAATGGAGCCTCTGTGTCTGAATATTATCACAAACTTACATCTATGTGGAAACAATTTGATGCTATTGTGCAGCTTCCTGCCTGCACATGTGAGGCATCAAAGGAATTTAATGATTTCAATCACTTAATAAAACTTATGCAGTTTTTAATGGGTCTAGATGATGTTTACCAACCTGTTAGAACTAACCTCCTAACTAGAGACCCTCTCCCAACAATAAAAACAGCCTATTCTATAGTGTCAAGAGAAGAGTCTCACAGAGGGTCAAGTGTAAATGGAAAAAATCAGAATGTAAGTTTTGTCTCTAAATCAAACCAACCTGTAGATAATAAAAAGAAAAACTTAAGAGGACCCAATCCAAATCTAAAATGTACTCACTGCAACAAATTGGGTCACATGGTTGAGAAGTGCTTTGAACTTGTGGGCTATCCACAAGGATATAAACCCAGACCTAGTACTGGGAACTCTCAACAGAAAAAACCCAGTGTAACTAATAATGCCTCTTCATCAACCTTTCCTGAATTGTCTTCTGAACAGATCAATAAGCTTCTAAGTCTCCTAAGTGATAAAAATGATGATACCTCTCCTAATCCAAACTCCAACTTTGGAGGTACTACCACACTTAATCCCTCTGTCTTTAACTTTGCAAGTCTGGCATCTCCATCCACATCCGGATGGATTGTTGACTCTGGGGCCAATCAGCACATGGTCATGAGTGATGAACATGTCTTTAATAAAATTGATGTATCTAAATATGATTTTAAAGTAAAGCATCCGAATGGCACTGATGCCAGGGTAACAAAGATAGGATGTTTGAAGTTAACTAATGAAGTAACTCTAATTGATGTCCTTGTGGTCCCTGATTACTTTGTCAACCTAATGTCAGTTCATAAACTTGCTAAAGATAATAAGGTTGAAGTAGTGTTTACTGAACATAAATGTATTATTCAGGATTCTCTTACAAAGAACACGCTGGTGACTGGTAATCAAGTAGATGGATTATATTTGTGTGGTGATATCTCTAAACTAGATAAGGTTTGTTTTAGCAGTGTTAATTCATCTGACCTATGGCATTCTAGATTGGGACACCCCTCTGATAAGGCCTTAAATGTTCTTAAAAATGATCTAAATCTAAAACTGCAAAAACAACTTAGCCCTTGTGATACTTGTCACAAGGCTAAACAACATAGAGAGTCATTCCCATTAAGTGAGCATAACTCAAAAAATATAGGTGATCTTGTTCATTTGGATATATGGGGACCTTATCGTACTCCCAGTCGAGAAGGCTATAGATTCTTTCTAACAATAGTTGATGACTTCTCCAGATCTGTTTGGGTATATCTACTTAGGAGTAAAGAAGAAGTTTTCTTAAATGTGGAAAACTTCTATAACCTAATTAAAACTCAATTTGGGAAAAATATTAAGGTGTTTCGAAGTGACAATGGAACTGAGTTTGTCAATAATCAAATGACCACCTTCACCAGTAAAAATGGAATTATACATCAAACCTCATGTGCTTATACCCCACAACAGAATGGTGTAGTAGAAAGAAAACATCGTCATCTTCTTAATGTTGCTCGAACCTTACTGTTTCAGGGAAATATCCCTATTCGTTTCTGGTCTGATTGTGTTTTAACTGCTGCCTATTTGATTAACAGGACCCCATCCTCTGTTCTGAATGGAAAAACACCCTATGAAATCATGTTTGGCTTTAAACCCTCTTTAGATCACCTTAAAGTGTTTGGTTGCTTATGTTTTTATACTGTCCTTAATAATAATAATAAATTCTCTCCACAAGCTGAAAAATGTGTTTTCTTGGGATACTCCTCATTTAAAAAAGGTTATAAATTGTGGTGTTTAGATAAAAAACAGATAGTCTTTTCTCGTGACGTTAAATTCTATGAACATATATTTCCTTTTAAAACTCAAACCAATAATGAGTCAGTTAATATAGATCAACATTCTTTAATAAATGTTAATTTTTTCGATGAAATAGACATAAGTGAGTCAAATACCACAAATGGGGAGTTACCCGATGATGAAGAGAGGGAATATGTGAATGGTGGGACTAGTTCGCAGCAGCGTTGTTGCAACACCCCGGATGCCCCTAATAGTCAAAAGGAGGCTGAGATGAGGGATGTACCTGTATCGCCAAGTGGTGTGAGACAAGGTCCCTCAACTCAGCAGCCGGGTGTCCAGGGTGATGGCACAAGCGGGGCTGAGACTGGTGGTACATCAATGACAAAAGATCACAACGCCTCTGAGGGTAACAGGGATCCATCTGTGTCAGTTAGACGGTCTTCTAGGCCTGTTAAATTTCCAAGAAGTCTTGATGATTTTGTTGTTGAAGGGAAGGTTAAGTTTGGAATAGAGAAAGTTGTTAATTATTCCTGTCTCCCATATGATGTTAAGTGTTATCTAACTGCCTTAAATAAGTCAGTTGAACCCCGAACCTATTTTGAAGCTAAACATGATTCCCGATGGGTTGAAGCCATGAATGAGGAAATGTCCGCTTTACATAGAAATAATACTTGGACCGTAGTTGATTTACCTGCTGGTAGAAAACCGATAGGTTGTAAATGGGTCTTTAAAATCAAATATAAATCTACTGGAGAAATAGAGCGTTATAAAGCTAGGCTAGTTGCTAAGGGTTATAGTCAAACTGAAGGAATTGATTTCGATGAAACCTTTTCTCCAGTTGTAAAAATGGTGACAGTTCGGTGTGTTCTGTCTTTAGCCGTTCAAAATGGTTGGCCGTTGTTTCAACTTGATATTAACAATGCTTTTTTGTATGGTGACTTGTCTGAAGAAGTATATATGTCATTACCTGAGGGTTTCTATTCAAAAAATGAGACTAAGGTGTGTAAACTAAATAAATCATTGTATGGCCTAAAACAGGCTCCACGTGTGTGGAATGAAAAATTAGTTGGAGTTTTACTTGAGCTTGGTTTCATTCAAAGTAAATGTGATCATTCGTTGTTCATAAAGTCAACACAAAATGTGTTTGTGGTGTTGTTGGTGTATGTGGATGATATTGTTGTAACTGGAAATGATATTAAGGAAATTAATAGTATAAAGCAGTTTTTGAATACTAGATTTTTAATTAAAGACTTGGGTATACTGAAATATTTTCTAGGAATTGAAGTCATTAGGAATACAAGTGGTTTGTATCTGTCACAAAGAAAATATTGTCTCGATTTATTAACTGAATTTGGCCTTAGTGGGTGTAAACCAGTTTGTACACCTCTTGAACAAAATTTTCTTATCACTAACTTTTGTAAAAAGGATGAAACTATCTTAAAAAACATTAGTGGATTTCAAAAGTTAATTGGTAAGTTGATTTACTTGTCTCATACAAGACCAGATATTTCTTATGCTGTACAATTCTTGAGTCAATTCATGCATTCCCCAACTAATTCTCATCTACAGTTAGCTTTAAGGCTTCTTCGGTACTTAAAGGGAGCTCCTGGAAACGGCATTCATTTTACTAAGTCTTCTTGTTTTAATCTAAGTGCGTTTGCTGATTCTGATTGGGCTAAATGCCTTAGTTCTAGGAAATCTGTTACTGGTTTTTGTGTGTTTCTTGGAAATTGTTTGGTCTCATGGAAAAGTAAGAAGCAAACTACTGTTTCACGTTCCTCAGCTGAAGCTGAATATAGGGCTATGTGTGCAGCGTCCTGTGAACTTATGTGGTTGATAAATCTGTTACGAGAGTTGCAAGTGACTGTCACACTTCCTGTCACTTTGCATTGTGACAGTAGTGCAGCATTGTCCATCGCTGCTAATCCTGTCTTTCATGACAGAACTAAACATTTTGAAGTTGATTTGTTTTTCTTAAGAGAAAAGATTTCTCAAGGAATAATACATACAAAGTCTACAACGTCTTTTAATCAAATAGCTGATGTTTTTACAAAAGGTTTACCAGTGCAGCAGCATAATTCATTGTGTTCCTTGCTACATATGCGTGATGTATTCTCTTCATCAAATTGAGGGGGGGTGTTGAAAAATATGGTGATATATATTCAATTTGATGTTTTGTCATATTTGTCATATTTTTATTTGTTTTGTTTTTAATTGTTTTGCATTGGGCTTGGATTGCATTGCTGGGCTTGGATTGCATTGCTGGGCTTGGATTGCATTGCTGGGCTTGGGCTGGAAGCTGTTAGAGTTGTTGCAGAGATAAGTCTTTAAAAGACTGTTGGTTTGTTCGACTCATTCATTCTAGAGTCTTCACAAACCCTATCACACCTCTCAAAAACGTATCGTCTTCTTCATCTTGTTTGGGCGACTGTTCTTGTTCTTGATAGAGTGATTCAACTGTTTTGAATCATTGTGTGTTTTGTTTGTATTTTGCTCCTGTAATCAAGAGTAGATACTCTTTCTTTGTTTCTAGATTCGTAAGCCTTGTTTGTGGCTGTATTCGTTGTATCTTTGTTTAAACTCTTGAATCCAGACGTTTTGACAGTTAACATGATAAATAATAAATAATTCGATTACAATTTATAGAATTAAAATATCAGGTGCAATTGAAGATAGAATTAGTTCAATCACAAATTTGATCCTATCGATTTCAATCGTCATTGTCGCACTAAGCTCAGCTGACTAGTTTTCATTGGCATGCAAGCCTCCCTCTCTCATACCCAATTCTAAATAGTCTAAATTCTCAATTTAGGCATTTCTTTTTAAACTTTTCTCTTAATTTTACTTTATTATTTAATTACCTAATTTTTTTGTTGTTTGCTTGATTATTTAAATGTTAGTTTAAAACTTGTTGGTTGAATATTTCGTTAATGATAACTTGATTATTTAAATGGCCTGATCTGACCCATGTAACTATTATGTGACCCGGTCCAAGCCGACTCAAAAAGTTATGCTCAATGAGAGACAAACGACATAGTAATTTTCAACCCTCATGAGAAAATTTTATGGGTTGCATCTGGATGTTAATCATTTTGTTTTTCATCTTCAATTACTCATTTTGTTGATGTTATATTATACTGTCAATGCAACTTGGAGGTAGCAAACGTAGTTTATACTTAGATAGTTAGATACACCCGTGCAAGCAAGATGTGATATAAGGGTATGAATATTGTCAGGTTATGGGGTTGACTGCTTGAAATATTGAATTGTTAAGCGTTAACATGACCCATGTTTTTATTTGTGACAAAAACATTAAATCTAACCCGGAAATACTCAAAACCGTGTAACCCAAACACGACCAGTTTAACTAGTTTATCATCAAACGGATTGACGGACAGTGAATAGTGATTAATTTATAGTGTTTTAATTGATTGGTGGATTGTAATAAATGGTTAAATGGATATGGAACATGATGACATGTCAATGTAATTAGTTTTTATTTATAAAAATTATCAGGTATTTTTGCTTAATTAAATATATCTAAACGAATCTATCCAAACACTACCCTTTTAATCTAACATATCAAATGAAACACATGGGTGGAGTGTTGGGTGTAGTGCTAATTAGATAAGAGTTAGAGTGATGTACTCATATCAACCAAAGGTTTTGATTGTGGGTTCGAGTCTTAGTTGAGACAACTCCTAAATTATCTTGGTGTTGCCCATTATATTCTAGATAATAGGAGTTGATGTTCAAAAAAATAATAATAATAAAACACATTTAACAGTTAAATAAAAATAACGAAAAATATATCATGTCTATAAAAAGTTAGATTATTTGTTAAATATTAGAGTTAATTACACAAATGGTACCTATGGTTTATAGCGGGTAACACATTTGGGTACTAACTTATTTTTATAACATGTTTGGTATCTGAAAAAAAGAAATAACCAGAGGAAACGATGACCTAAAAAAATAATATTAGTCGAAAGTCCTAGTTCTTAATGAAGTTAGAGAAATATGCTTAAGCATAGATAAATTTTGTGAGGAAAAATATATCAAAATATTTCTTTTCAAGACCAAAGTTAAATTAACAATCTAAAGAAATACCAGATTATCTTTATTACTTTATAATATTTAGAGTTAATTACATAAATGGTACCTGTGGTTTACAGCGGGTAACACTTTTGGGTACTAACTTGTTTTTATAACATCTTTGGTATCTGAACTCTTCAAATCATAACACACTTAGGTATTAAGGCCAACGTCCGTTTATTTTTAAAAGATCACTCCCCCACGTGCTAGTCACGTGAGGGTATTTTGGTCAATTTGTGCAAAAAAATAGGGTTTAAACCCCTTTTCTTCTTCAATCGAACATCAGATCTTCACGTTCATCTTTACCCCCAAACCCTAATTCTCTCTACAATTGACAGATTTGCAGCAATTAAAACATCTCGAACTAGCAAAAATCCTGGAAGACACTTCTACACTTAGCAGTTTCATTTGAATTCTCTCTCATATCCCAATAAAAATGGCAACAACATGCTTACATGAAATTCCTAACAGTTCCCAATTTCTACATGAACACACTTTTTCAACTACATCAACCACATTTTGCGACCCACTGCAGCATGTTACCTGGAACTTTGATCCCCCATTCCATTTACATGTCAACTTAGCAGCTTCATTTTTTTATGATTTCAAACTTAGTTTGTATAGTAGGAGTCAAGAAACCATGTTCCTTCTCAATCAATTTCATCACATTAACAATTCTTTTTATCAAATATTCTCTCACAAACTCTAAAGCTGTAATGATAGGCTTATCCCTACCATCTACCAGTCTCGAATTAAACACCTCACACAAGTTATTTAGTAGGACATCAGTCTTTGCTCTACCTATAAACACACATGAAACAGAATTGTTTAACTTTTAAAGGCATTAAATATAACTTATAAAAATGGCATTTAAACTATAAGAATGGCAAAGTTCTTACCAGTAAAATGGCTTCTAGCCCAATGAACAGCAGGGATTTGTTTTAACCAGTTGTAGGCTGTCTCATTCATACTTTTCAAATCATCCATTTTTGGATTGAAATACTGAATTGTGGTGGCTGATGCTATACTCCATATCATGTCCTTGAAAGCCTTGCCCCTCCATTGCAACTTCATGTTCCCAAATACTTGGCTAACATAGAATGTACATGGATCCTTAGAACCTTCTTGCTGTTTTCTAGTTCTTCTAAGTGCTTTTTTTCTTCTCTTATCCATTGGTTGATCTCCTTCTGATTCAGATGTACCAAATGAATCATTACTCAAGTAATCTTCATCAAGTTCATTATGAATTGTTACTGCTAAAGTATCTTCCTTTAAGTTCAATTTGAAATTTTTCATATCCACCTCAACCTCTTGTACTTCATTTTCAACATCCTTAATCTCATCATCATTTTCATCATCAACTTTTTCAATATACATACACAATAACGGATGCTCATTGGCATAACTTAACATTTCAAATGCATCTTCATTCCCAACTAAAGATTTCAATCCAGAATCTAAAGTGCTACTAGGAATTAGATAAGTACAAACCTTTTTACCTTCTTCTTTGTTGCACAACTCCTCTACAATATCCTTTATCACTTCAATACAAAATTCATCCTTAGACACAAAATCAACACAACTTATCCTGCCATCGTGATGAACTGCCATTGAAAAGTATTGTGGGTAATGTTCTTTGCCTGTAACAAACATTAGGGTTTTGAGAAATTCGATTTCAAAAACAAAAAAAAATCAGATTAGCGAAGAGCAGAGATTTGAGACACTTACTGTAAATGCATTCATAATCGAAAGGCTCGTCATCATCCCTAACAATCCAATTCTGCATCGTGCCCTAGAAATCATTTGAAATTCAACCCTAGAAATCGTTCATAGCTGATAGATTTTGAGTTTGTGTTTGATGTTTTGAGTGTGCTTTACTAAAGACCGATGGAGGGAGATAACCATTCAAAGCCCTAATTTTTGTTGTAAAGCAATTTTACCAAAATACCCTCACATGACTAGCACGTGGGGGAGTATTCTGTTAAAAATAAACGGACGTTAGTACTAATACCCGAATGTGTTATGATTTAAACAAATCAGATACCAAACATGTTATTAAAATAAGTTAGTACCAAAATGTGTTGCCCGCTATAAACCACAGGTACCATTTGTGTAATTAACTCTAATTTTTATTGTAAATCCATACATACTACCGTTGTCATGTGACGGTTTCCATGTGTATTTAGATCTATGATTTATTCCGTTGTAACATCATAAAAACTGTTGAATTGTTGTTAGATGGTTATTAGCAATCTCAATTTCAATTAATCAACAAAACTTCAACGTTTGCTAAAAATGATGGGCATAATCCACATCTTGTTTATGATAAACGATTGGACCATGGAACTAATCTTGTTCCTTCGATTTAGGACATAAACCGTTTCCTTAAACAAATGTGCGTGTAAAAAAAACATGATTAATCAGATTACTAGGATTCTGAATATGGACCTAATGAACAATTAGTATACTGTAAGCATAGCAGCAAGACTTGGATGTTATAAAAGAATCATATGATATTTAAATAACACTGAAGAGTGAAGACAAAGTTGTTTGACAAAAATATGGTCTCAAACAAGCACATGATGTTATCTGAGTCCTCCAGGCAAGAAAACAGAAACATAAATTATACATCATAAAAATAGGGTGCAGGTTACTTTTCTTTGGTCTTCTTGTAGCTGTATGGATCCATGTCAATAACACTTCTACAACGTTGTTCCGACTTGTATGAATGCTTTCAACCTAATAGTTTCTAGAAATTGTATGTTGATCCTAGTCATGATTTAGGGGCTCGGTCTCAATATCTCTCTCTTTCATTGGTGTCCAATCATCTGACTCTGGAATTAATGATAGAAACAAGGCATAAGAGAACATACATAACAACTCTGAAAAGCATCTTTAAAAACAATAACAATTGATAATTACGAGTGATTTGTCAATAATAGGCATGCAGCTTTGTGGTGTTGTGTAAAAAAATGTAATCTGGTGAAAGATGAAGACATAGACTACTTACTTGACTTGTCCGTTATGACCAGTAATCGCCTCTGCAGCACTGCAGCCACAAAAAGGAAGATGGAGCACATTCCAAACATTATTGTTATAGGGAATGCATTCACCTTCAATTTCATTAACACACCAAAATATTGTTAGGCATAACAAGCTAAAGAAAAGACCACTCATATTGATGTTAAATTGTAATTACATACATTGTAGAGGACGATGCAGACGAATATATTGAGAGGAATACGGAAAAAGTTCATTATAGTGCTTCTAGCCTCCTCAGGAATGTATTGGGATCTCATCTTCATGATGGATGGCCAAAAGATTCCAACACAGCCCTCAAATGCACAAAAGCCAATAAGCTGAATACTAGCCCCCAATGAGATGCCTCCACCTTTCACCTCAGGAGGAGATACAAAAAACTGTGGCACATTAACAACCCTCAGTTTTCCAAGAAGAAATGTGTAGAAGTGTAAATGTAAAAACAAACTTACATTTGTGACTATTGGAAGCAAAAGTGATGCTGCAGAAACCAAAAACACAATCTGCATGTAGCTCTCAACTCTAGGTGACGAGTGGGCCATCAATCGAGCTGCAACTGAACTTCCCAACATTGATGCTAACATGAATGTGGCAAAAATGAAACCGTGTGGAATCTCCTCATCATTTGGACTCAAGGCAGGAGTCCATAGGAAAACAAATGTGTACATCGACCCTTCAAACAAAGACTGTATAGCTCCCAGTAATGCAATTTTCTCATCTGACACAGAAAAACAGGATAAGTATTATGGCCCAGAAAGAACTTTCTGCACTGCATCCCCGTGTATTGTATTGAGTAGCAAGCCAGGGTATTGTATAATAACTCATAAGAGTTTGCGGAGAGAAAATATATACCAGATGCAATAGCTACAGCAGCCCCCTTGAACTGAGAAAGCAGGTCCCTGTTCTCTGAAGGGTCTCCATAATTCTCTCCCCATGAGGAGAGTATAATGGCCATCCCAATCGCAAGAAGGCATGCTGCAGCATCAAAGGGTGCCACAGGTCCTAGACTTGCAACGTCAACTAGAAAATTCCCAAACAAGCCTGAGATGATGGCAACCAGACCATTTCCCAGAAATATGGCTTTGGAGAAGGTTAAGGAGAGCCATTGCTGTTCAAACCCTCTCTGTAAGGAAAAAGAAACAGATAGCTGAGCCAGGCCATTGTGGTATGTATATTTAAAAGGAAAAGACAAGACAAGAGCTCACCTTATTGTGCTCGGCCACAAGCCATGATTCAAATGCTGAAAAAAGGAGAGAAGTAGCAACACCACCCAGAATTCGCCCTAACAGTAGGACTTTGTACTGAGGAGAATGTTTGGTCATGCAGCTGAGTATGTAAGTAATGCAGTATGTGATACATGCTCGCTTGCGGCCCCTGAAATATAAATTTAATTTGGGGTGTTTTTAGAGTAGATTATTAAAGCAAGTAAGATAAGATTAAAGGTGGCGAGACCATACTGCTTATCAGCTAAAGAGCCTACGATTGTGCCAAAGAGCATGGATGAGCCAAAGCCAGCAATGAACAGCTGCCCGATGTCTCCCTTTCCATAGCCATATGTTGTATAAAGGTAGTAAACATACGGACCCTGTAACCAGTCTCCAGCTATATACCCAACCCATACACAAACACCAAACAATTCAGATCACACATCCATCCAACACATGTAATGCAATATTGCAATGTAAGTCCACGGAAAGAAAGAGCATAATCTTTTAGTCTAGTGTTAAGGATGATACTTTTCTAGCATTATATCTATACCTTGAAAGGCATCAACAACAGCAAGAAGTAGAAATAAAGATGAGTTTGGTGGTGATTTATGTATCATAACAAAAAGAAATTGATAATAGTAATAATAATAAAAGTTGAGAAACGGTTCCATGGATAGGTTGTTTGTGAATCAGATCTATCTTAAAAAATAGGAATGAAAGCTGGAACGGAGGGCATACCCATCATGAGAGAGTAAACAAGAAGATAATTGTTCTTGAAAGAAGAAAAAGCTTGAGAAGTTGTGATTCGATCTTTGTTGTTTTTACTCAACTCGAGAGCGGCAACAATCAATCCTAAAACCCCAAAAACCATGTAATAAAACACCTCCATTGCAACCTCTGCGCTAAACACCACCTCCTGTCAAACACACAATCTAAATTAAGATTGATGATGAAGATGAAGATGAAGACGAAGACGAAGATGATGCTGATGAACACGTTTTGCCTTCCTCAGCAAAGATTGATGGCATCAACGCGTTTTAAACGTCTTCTTTTGGTCCATCTTCTTTCACTATTTCCCGTTTTAGCCCCTTAACAATAATTACGTGTTTTTTTTGTTTTTCATTATCATTTCCATTCACGAAACCAACATACAAAATTATATTTGAAAACCCCACTAATAGGCTTTTAGACTTTTTACGACAATATTTAATTTCAATGTGTTCTGAAATACTTGTTTTTTTTTACGTTTTTTGTGTGTTATTTCAATGACTGTTATAGTTCATTTTGAATAATGCATGTTAAATAACCGGTTTGGTTCACACGACCAATTCTAAGTTTCAAACCAGATCAAACTGTTAACTCAGGGCCAGCTCAACGTTTTTGGAGGTCTAAAGCGAACTCCAAATGCGAGGCCGCTTTTTAAACTTATCTGTATGACATTATGACGGATATAATCAACTACGTTTATCATCTAAAACTTTATGTTTTTTCATGCACTAATAATAAACTAAAGAATTAATCGTTGATATTCATGGAATGAAGTTTGATGTATACACTATCTTCGGGTTGTTATGCTTATGGGCATACCTACGCTTATGTGATGTATGTTATGCTTATGAGTATACTTAAGAATATTGCCTATGCTTATTCTAAATCTTTATGTGATATATACATATGTGTTGTATGCTATATAATATGTTTGTTATTGTTATCGAGTCGGGGGTCTCTTTGGAAGCGGTCTCTCTATCTCTCAAAATAGAGGAAAGACTCACCACCACCTATCCCTCCCAGACCCTGCTCTTGGATGGGATATACTAGGTATGTTTGTTTGTTTATTCATGGAATGAAGTTTGACACCTCTAAATTAATAATTTAATACTATTTGTATGTTTTTATATATACAAGTCACATGAGAAAGATATTAACTAGATACCTCCAATATTACATGTCTATGGCCATCTGCATGTTTTCAAGCTTTTCCACAAATACCATTAATCATCTTGTGTTGAAATCTCTAGTTTTGTATAATACGATCTCCTGATGACATAACTATGTTTAAATGATTAGATAAAGGCAACAAAACTATAACATATTGAAAATTAGAAATTAAACTAACAACATTCTAGCTTTTTTGAGAGAAGATGAAAGCTATACATCCTAATTCCATCATAATGAACTAGATTGCAAGGACAGAGTACTTCATTGACTTGAGAAAACTAACTCTATATATGTGCAAATAAATCACTTAGTCAATTAGATAGGACTATAACTTTGGTTCATGTAGGTTGGTTCAAGCATTCCATCAAGCAATTGGTGTGCATAACTGCATAAGTCACAAACATACTCAAGTTCACAACCAAATAACAAACAATATCAAAATTCATAGCATCCCACGAAGCTTTAATTCTTTTTTTGTTTCAATTTGATTCTTTTCTCAAATTCTAACATAACATTATTTCAAATAAACAATTAGAAAATAGACATTAGCAAGTGATTAACATTGAACAAAACTAGAATTAAAAAAGATGCAACTTTTGACCTACTGTCATGACTCGTGAGCCAAGACTCCGAGAATAAATATAGTTTGCAAGATTCCAACTTTTCAAGAAGACAAGAACAATCCAAGAGGTCAATAATAAAGCACCAGCTACCCAACCAAGAACAACTCAAGAATAAAGAAGTAACTCAAGATCAAAGCAGCCAAAGAAAAAGATGAATCGTAACTCAAGATCGCAAATTGAACTTCGTAGTCTTGCAAAAACCAAATAAAGAACTGAATATGCAAAAATGTCAGAAACCAAATGAAAAACTAGACATTGAACTTTGATTCATCTCTTCGTTCCACCCCAACAATCAGAGCTCGATTAGATCTGTGGAGGTTGTTCAATTTCTTCTTTTCATCTTTTGAGTCTTGACCTGTGCTAAATTTCTTTTCTTTTAGAAGAAAAGAAAATGAATCGGTAGTTTAACTTGCCACCTTTTCTTCATTTTGGGCTTCACTTACATTGAGCTATTATAGAAAAAAAATTGGCGCCTACTAAATAGGCGGGGCTGAAGCCCTAGCTTACTTTGTAAGGCTACTGGGGTCGCCCCCTAATATATATAAGGTCAATTCAATCATATAACGAGTCATTTGAATATAAATCAAATCGATCTTTATGTCATTGCAACATAAGAGGTCAGAGGTCTTTAATCCTACCATAAGATCGCAGATCTAAACCATAATGCTAGATTCTGTATAAAACATCAAAGTAGCAAACTTTACCTTTCTTTAATGTATAAAGGATCAACTAAACAAATTTTTGCATTTGCCCTTATGATTAACCCTAAATCCAACCTAGTATGATATTTCCTTACCTTCAAGTAGACTTGGCAAAACGGATGGGTTGGGTAGGGCGGGATGACGGGTCCGGATGGGTGCGGGTCAGATCGGATTGCTTTACAGATAGGTCATTTTGGTTCAGGTCAGAATGGGTTTGACAAAAAGTAGATACGGGTTAGAATGGGCCATGGTAAAAATTGGATGGAAGAACAAAACCTAGAGCAACAACAATCAAGCTCTTTTAAGAATTAATTAACAAACTTCATTCACAGACCTTTTGGCCAAAAATTGAAAGAGCATAGTTATAATCTTCAAACCAAAACTTTAAAACCTATATCAAAAGGAAAGAGAATATTGATTAGAAGTTTCTAGTAGATCCCTAAAGATCAAAAATCAAAACGAAAATTTGATGCAAAATCAAGATGAGCACATTCCATTGAGAGACCTTTTTTTCGCACTTGAGTTCGGCTCAATCGTCTTCTATATGCCAATCTGAGTTTTGAAGCCATAATCAATGAATCAAAAACCAACACTCTTAAAAATTAGAATCAATTCGAGAACACCAATACCAGTCAATTAAATGAAGAAAACACCAAGAAGAAGATTATTAAACCCGTATGAAGAAATCAAAATCGAATAGAGGTCTGCAATCGCATTATTGTAGGCCTGAAATTGAACATAAACTCGAACCATTGGACAAATATCTAATGATGTTGTTCATAGAAATTAAAATCGAAGGCGCTCTGGCAGAAATCGCATACCATGGAATCTAAATACAATGGTTTTCTGGTAAAAGAAAAACTATGAACAAAATTTGTGCAGAAGAAACCAATGACAAACCATGGATTCTAATGTGTCATCCCGTCACGTGAAGCGAGAAAACCCCTAGTGTCGGACTGTCGGTGAAGAAGAAACAAAGAAAAAAAGAGTTGCTGAAGAATGAAGATGAATACCACCCATCCTAACCCGTGTGCATATTTTGTTATGTCCATTCTCACTTGTCATTTTATTCCCTTGAGTGCGTTCAGCCCATCTAAACCCGTTAGTAAGTTTTTGTGGCCCAAAACAATCCATTATATCAAAAAAATCACCCATACCGACCCAAAATTAGGCTCGTGGGTTTGTTTTGTGAGGTATACTAAGGGTTGGTGCAGTAGAAGCACCTGATTCCCCTCTGTCTCACTCAGGTTTGAAGCTTGTTTTCACTGTTTCCTAGTATAACCTCTTGAACATCACATGCCCAACGCAAGTTGGAATTTTCCAGCAAGGGTTCTCATGGACACAAAAAAAGATGATAATCCCTGAATTTGGGAATTAGGTTGGGAGACTAATTACAATTACAGAGAACTAATTCTGCATGTAACTCTACTGTAATTAAGTATCATTCTACCTTCTCAAACTCCTCAAATGCCAATTGCAAAACAGTGTCATGGTCAAGGATCTAATATGAACTATTCAAAAAGGATTTAGCAATTAGCATATCTATCAATAGAAACTACAAGGAAAAAAGAGAAGAAAAAGATTCAACTAATTGTGCTATCTATAACTGGAAACGCACAAAGCTAAAAACATAGAGCACCATCAAACACATGCACATCAAGAGGCATTTATCATCATCAAATAGTGTTCTAAAAGCACAAAATTTTTACAGAGAAGCAACCAAATCATCATGATAAGGTCAAAGACAGAGGCATTACCGATCGCGTTGAAAAATTCCACAACTAAGCTTCCCTGTGTAGATCTAAAGAAACCATCAAATCGTTCATCTAATGGCGAACCTTCGATTAAAAACAAAAATCAATCAGACACCTTCAACAACACAGTAAGTCGCGTATATGCACACACACACAGATCTGAGATATAAAACTAAATGTATGCGAAAACGAGTTAATTAAAATTCAAAGCCCTAATTCACGTCTCTTCCAGTTATAGCAAATCGTAAAGCAAATTGACTTTAATAAACTAACAATCGTGCTGTAAACATGTGTTTTTAAACAGATTTATACACATTAAACATATAAAATTTCTCTACAGTAAAGATTCGTGTAAACAGTTTCCAAAAGAATCGACATTAATTGATTCGATCCGCGTCGATTACCTACCAGATCTGCAAAAGGAAACTTCTATTGTAGGTCTTATGAAGACGATATGCAATTTCTCACGCGTTTAATGATGATGAAGGTGCTCCAGTGGAGGTTATCGAAGATTCTTTAATGGTAGAAATTTACAGGTTTTGAGTTTTAACAGAATCTCAGCAGAGGGCCATGATGGGGATATTAAACACTCAAAATTAGGTTAATAAGATTGATTATGTGGATGTTTGATTATGTGATCTCGATCAGCCTGATCCGGCAAGAGACGTTTCTAAATTTGATCGGGTAAAGGAGAAATTTAGGGCATCTGTTAGTTTCTGCTAATCAGGTCAGACGTGACATAAGTTGCATCAAATATTCAAACCGGCCAAAATACCTGACTGGTAATTTATTTAGTTAAACTGTCATTTAGGTAAATATGAAGTTATTAATTTTTTTAAAAAGTAATTGTAGTGATTTTAAAGTCTTGTCTACTTAAATATTATCAAAAGTAGAAAAAAATATGAATCCATTCATTCTTTATAACGTTTGTTAAGTGCTTGACTAAACATGTATTCGAAGCTCCATTTAACTAGAATATAGCGGCTTTATCGCCTTATTCGTGTTGAAATCAGCAAATTTGAAGAGGTAGAAGGTGGATTGACAATTTGACATCGGGAATGACCGACGACCGACGATGAAACCTCGTCTGATAAATACTTAGTAATAGTTCGGGCTCCGGAGGTGAAGAGTAAAACCGTTACACGGATTACAATTGAAGTGGCTAAAGTGGATTCTAACCTACTCATGACAACTAATTTGAATCTGAAGACTAAATTAAATGTGGGTTGCACAGACTCGTTTGGGCTCTTACGAATCGGTTTGGGACGTATCAATCATCATTGTTGCTCTATGATTTCATAGTTCATATTAGTTTTATACTTTTATATTATAGTTTTTACAATTATTTTATGCTAATTTCATACTTATTTTTTATTTATTGATTTAATTAAATTTTGTATTGTTTCTAGGCTGATTTCATGCTAAATTTAGGCAGGTCTCGGCCAAGTATTTATTTTGTTCTTCTATGACCTTGTCTTTCAATTTCGGTTTAGGTCCGATCAATGATTTTTTTTTATAGTTCAAATGTTCGATTCAAGTTTGATACCCCAAAGGTCAGATTTTGAAATTGCATAAATCCTTTAAAAGTTATACTTAGATTTCAATTGGTCATGCTTGATAACTACTTATTCTTACTTGTTAACAAATTGTCCATAATTATTAACAAATTAATATAAAAGTATGGAAAGAATCTCGAATTTTTTACTTTGTCTTCGGTCTGCCTTTGAAATGAGTAAATCGTCTCTGCTTGACTAAAAAAGTATTACTATTTTTTCACCGTGTATCATAAATATAATATCCCCTTACACATGTTACACATATATGCAAAAGTATAATCACTTACGTGGCTTGACATAACAACACGATCATTTTCCTACCGGATGATGCGAAAATAGTATCGCTTTTGCGCCACACGATGCAAATACTACCACTTATGCAACACTTGCGGCAAACATGAGATTTTTATTTACAACAATGACAATTTGCTAGTGACATTTTTTGATTGATTAGTGATGTGAATAAATATTCATGTTAATAATACACATTATCCATCATTTGAAGCATTTTTTTGTTCAAATGTATTCATTTATCAAATTATTTGTGTTATATTTGAATGTTTTAGTTCTCAGTGGTCATGTGATGATGTTTAATGGAAAACTTGAAGAAAACTTGAGGTTTTACGAATAAAAGTTCTCCAAAACGGGCTTGTAGGGACCTTTACACGATCATGTGGTAGTAAAACATGTTATGTGGGAAACTGAAGCCTACATAACCTACCCACTTATCATAGACGCCCATGTGCGGACGATAATCGTGTTTTTAACCTAAATTCACCCTCATTTCAACACAACTTTAAGTTTCTCTTAAACCTTAGCCTCACTCACCCCTTTAGGTGATTTTAGGTCTACTTCAAGAGTTTTTGAAAGATTTAAAGGTCAAGATTGAATCTTTCACACTTACAAGAAGGATCTAGCATCATCCACATAATTTCAACTCAAACTTATTTGAATTCCTTTAGATCTACTATAAGCTTTTCCATGTTCTTGAGTTTAGGTGTGTTTTTTGTAAGTCGCATGGGCTAAACTTTTATTATCACTTGTATTATCTAAAACTTAGCATGATTTGACAAATTGTATATGAATTTTGGTGTTGTTTATGTTGATGTCATGTTACAACTTGATTATTCTTCAATGATTATGTTTTGTTCTGGTTTGATGACATTTTCAGTCATGAGTATTACAAGCATATAATGTTGGAAAACCTCATGTTTTTATAAAACTTATGCATATGATTGCATCTTTTGTGTGTCATTTATGACATTTGACTAAGAATGATAAATGATTGTGGACGATTTAGTAAAATTGGGTAAATAAGTATCCTTATGCTTATGTTTGAGAAAACCACGGTGCATGTTATGAATATCTTTTCTCATTGGTTACGAATTGATTTTTTAATCATGGTTTGATGTTCATGATTTGAATGATAATCATAGTTTTGTCCATTTCACGTAAGTTGACGTGGCTGTCATATGTTTATCGTGTTAACTTTTTTAAAAAAAAAGTGAAATTAGATATGCCTAACGGGAGTTTGATTCATCTTTCACACTAACATAATGGTATCATTAATTCCTCACTGCTTAACTTGTGGTTAGTGTTTGTTTATCGTTCTAGTTTTCTGAATAGTTATATGTATAAATATGCTTGAAGGGGATTTAGACTACTTTCATGTATCATATGTAAAAAATAATCTCATATCAAGTGAAAGAATTGATCTGCCCAAGATACATATGAAATTGATGTGGCTAGTGTGATATGATCCAAGTCGGGTCATACCCAATAACAAGCTTGTCAAACACCAATAGATATTTATTTGTGGATAAGATCATACAAATAAATTATGACACCAATTTAGAAAATGGATTTCTAAATTATTGCTTATGCAAATGAACATTATTATGTGAATAATTGTTCATGAGATATTATTTGTTTTCATTATTTAGTATTACTAAATAATAACAAATAAAGGGATGTTTGATTTATAAAGTTTATAAAACTAGTTATAAACTTTATAAACTTGAGAATTATAAGTTTAATGTGTTTAATGTTTGTGCAAGTGGGATCTTTGACCATTCTTTAATGGTTGGCCGTCCAAAGAGAGAGAGAATCCCTCTCATTGTCTTGTAAATGCAAACTTACACATGCTTACTTCACCCAACACATTCCATTATTCCCTTTTGCATGCAAGCATTTTCTCTCTTCTCTCAAGTCTCTCTAACTCACGGATTTATCAAGGAGAAGAAGAACCAAAATTTTCAGATTCAAAAGGATTGAAGAGCTGAAAATTTTCAGCTTTCAAAACGTTTTTTGATAGCTACAAGTTGGTGTCCAAGTATCCTAGCATTCAAAGGGTGTTTGAAGAGGCTTGGGGTATGCTATCTTGAGAGCTTCTACCTTGAAGTTTAGCCACAAGAACTCATCTCTTTCACCTCTTAAATCTCGGATTTTGAAGCTCCAAAGGTTGTTGTTATTTCATCTTATTATTGTATGCATTGTATATGAAGATCCATGGCTTGGGGTTATTATAAAATGGGTTTTATAATCAATCTTAACATGTTTTAAATCTTACATTCCGCTGCGTTTTTCATATAATCAAGATATATGAAGCTTTGATAAACATGTTAAACCCCAACAATGGCATCAAGAGCCACTTATACATATGCATACATGTATTACACCTTGTGTTTCATTTTGGACAGCACCAAACCGTGAGTTTAGGGGCTGTTTTGGTGCCCCCTTTTGATGTTTTAAAGATACTATATTATGCATATTAGGATCTTTAAAACTCTAGTTTATAAGATAATTGTTTGCATGGACTAAACCCATTAGTTCTTGGTTTGTGTTGGCCAAAAACATGGGTTTAAGGGGCTGCCAAAAATCGACCACTCATGTATGTTTGAATATGTTGTTGTTGATTATGCATAACAAAGCCTAGACCATTTGGATTGAATGATTGGTTGTCATGTTATATTCATTTGGGCATGTAATAATTTATTTTTGTATCAAGTCTAATCTTGTAATTTATTTATTCATATGGTTTGTAATAAATAGATTAGGAGTTTATCTTTACTAGAAAAATGTATTAGGATACATATCTTGTAAGGAAGCTCAAGATCAAGACTTGAAGAAAAGATGGACAAAGAGAATTCTTGAAGATATGGTTTCAAGTGGGAGTCTCTTTGGTCAACCATGTGTCATGATTCTAAACCCTTAGGATATGACCATTTGACACACTTGTTTTGGCTAAACAAGTGTGATCAACTTAGTATGCTTTGTTATGCATATATGACTTGTTTTGTTTATGTTTGGTTGAATGCATATGATGATGTTTGTTTTGAATATTTGGATGTGATTAACAAACCTCAACTAAAACAAACAACAAACAAGTAATTGGTTCTCAAATCATTAAGCATAAGTAGAATGGTTCTATAAAAGGAATTAATGGTTTACAAAATAAAATGGGTTTTATTTAAAAGAACCAATAGGGTACCATATGGTTGAATGCATACAATCATATGGTACATAGACTTTTCTAAACAAGAATTGTCAAATTATAAATCCCTTTTGAAAAACAAGTTAAACACCATCCTTTTATACAACACTTAGGTTACTTACTAACTCTTAGTGGGATAAAGGTCACCTAACCACTTTGAGGGAACTTGTAACTTGAGGTGAGAATACCATGTTTGTGGGATAAAGGTCACCTAACCACTTATATAGTAAACTCACACGTGTGTGTAAGTAGGACGACTTGATTTGTAAAATATATTGAATGGATCACCTAAAATATATTTTATAAAAGGTGTTGATGGGATAAACATGCCGTTATAAACATGAGATGTTCAAACGATCCCATACCACTAGAAGTTACAATAGGTTGTAATTGTCATTTATGACTACCTTGTTTATTTAAATAATGGGATAAAGGTCACCTAACCAATATTTAAATATAACGTTGGATTCTAAAATTTTATTTATTAATGATCTATGAGACATAAAGGGTATTGATAAATAAAATATAATTAAATCAACGATTACTAATGGAACTTTGTAAAATCTTGTAGATGGCCGACAACAACAACACTAATAATGATGTACCAAACCAAAACAACCAATCCCTAAGGGCGATCCTTCAAAGGGATCGTCTAACACCTAACAATTTCATGGATTGGTACCGCAACTTGAGAATTGTTCTCAAACAAGAAAAGCGGGCCTACATCCTTGATGACCCCATCCCCGATGAACCTGACGAGGAAGATGTGGAAGCGTATAATGATTGGGTTAGATATGTGGAAGACTCCGTCCAAGTCTCTTGCCTAATGTTAGCAAGTATGACACCCGAACTCCAAAAGGAGTATGAGCTCCATGCAGCTTATGACATGATCACTCAGTTGCGGGAAACGTTCCAGCAACAAGCTAGAGTGGAGCGCTACGAAACTGTTCAAGCGCTTAATGCATGTCGGATGGAGGAATCCCAATCAGTTTCATCTTATGTTCTTAAGATGAAAAGCCACATCGACCGCCTTGAAAGGCTGAACTGTCCCGTCTCAAAAGAGTTAGCCACGGATTTGATCCTTAATGGCCTAACTAAAAGGTTTGAGGCATTCGTCATGAACTACAACATGAACGGATGGGACAAGAGCATAAATGAACTTCATTCTATGCTCAAATCAGCTGAGGCGGGAATGGGAAAGAAGGTTTTACCCGTTCTCACCATAAGTGAAGGTGGGAAAAAGAGAAAGTCTCTACCCCCTCCTAAGGCAACTGTTGCCAAAGGAAAGGGTCATGTTAGGGGAAAGGGAAAGATGGCTGTTAGGGCGCAACCTCCGAAGCCCAAGGAGAAGAAGCAAAAGGTTGCCGCGAACGACCCATGCTTCAAATGTGGTGAGATAGGGCATTGGATGAGAAATTGTCCAGTCTATCTCAAAGAGTTGAGAGAAAAGAGGGATGCGGGGCAAACCTCAGGTATTATTTATATGATACATGTTGAGCTGAATGTTATTTCTTCTAACACATGGGTATTAGATACCGGATGTGGAACTCACATTTGTAATTCGTTGCAGGGGTTCAGAAGAAATGAGCATTATGATAAAGGGGAAATAAGTCTCTTCATGGGCAATGGTGCAAAGGTTCATGTGGAAGCCCAAGGAGACTACATTTTGAAGCTTCCAAGTGGTTTGGAAGTTATTTTAAGTAATGTATTATATGCTCCTAGCTTGACTAGGAACATAATTTCTGTTTCCCGTTTAAGACAATATGGTTATGATTTCAAGTTTGTTGACAATGATATTCATGTTTCTTTAAATCATGTATTTTATTTTAAAGCTATACCTTATAATGGCATTTATGAATTGGTTCATGAAAACACAACATATGATAGCTCAATATACCAAGCAACCACCAAAAGACTCAAATTGGATTTGAGTGATACCTACCTTTGGCATTGTCGTCTTGGTCATATAAACAAGAAACGCATACAAACACTTCAAAAGAATGGTCTTTTAAAAACAAATGAATGTGATTCATTTGATGTATGTGAATCTTGTTTACAAGGAAAAATGACTAAGACACCCTTTAGTGGAACTAACGAAAGGGCAAAAGATTTATTAGGCATCATACATTCGGATGTATGTGGTCCTTTTAAGCCAATGACTAGGAATGGTGAAAGATACTTCATTACCTTTACCGACGATTATAGTCGCTATGGGTATGTGTACTTAATAAGACACAAGGATGAAGCTTTTGAAATGTTCAAAATCTTCAAGAATGAAGTAGAAAATCAACTCAACAAATCAATTAAAGTTCTCCGTACCGATAGAGGCGGTGAATACCTAAGTGATGTTTTTCAAGATCATCTTAGGAGTTGTGGGATTGTCTCACAACTCACTCCACCTGGAACACCACAACATAATGGTGTGTCTGAGAGGAGGAATCGAACTCTATTAGATATGGTTCGATCTATGATGGCTAGAAGCACATTGCCTCTATCATTTTGGGGTTTCGCTTTGCTCTCCGCGGCCCGTATTTTGAATATGGCCCCAACCAAAAAGGTGGAAAAGACACCTTTTGAGATATGGCATGGAAGAGTTCCATCCCTATCATACTTAAGGGTTTGGGGTTGTGAGGCTTATGTTAAGACTCCCACCCCAAACAAATTAGATGTCCGATCCACCAAGTGTATCTTTGTTGGATATCCTAGAGATTCTATGGGATATTATTTCTATGATCCACTGGAACAAAAGGTATTTGTTGCCAGAAAGGGCGAGTTCTTAGAAACAAAGTTCCTTATGGAAGGAACTAGCAGTAGAACAGTGGATCTTGAGGAGGATCAAGATTCACAGCCCGATGCACGTTTGGTTGAAACTAGCACTCAACATGAGGATGTTGAGAATGATCAAGCGGTTGATCAATACACACAAAACGTTCGCAGAAGTGGTAGAACTAGTAATCCACCTGAAAGATACGGATTTTTCATGGATGGATGCTACGTGGTAGATTCAGATGAACCAACCACATATCATGATGCAGTGTCCAATTTGGATTGTGACAAATGGCTTGAAGCCATGAACGTTGAGATGCAATCCATGTATGACAATCAAGTTTGGGAACTTGTCATACCACCTCTTAATTCCAAAGTAGTTGGAAGTAAGTGGGTTTTCAAGAAGAAAACTGATATGCATGGAAACTTGGATACTTACAAAGCTAGACTTGTAGCAAAGGGTTTCACTCAAACTCAAGGGGTTGATTATGATGAAACCTTCTCACCTGTTGCAATGCTAAAGTCTATAAGGATACTGTTTGCCATAGCTGCTCATTATGATTATGAGATTTGGCAAATGGATGTCAAAACCGCTTTCCTAAATGGATATCTTGAGGAAGATGTCTATATGGTTCAGCATGAAGGTTTTGTCGATCCAAATATCCTGATAAAGTATGCAAGTTAAAGAAATCAATCTATGGATTGAAGCAAGCATCAAGAAGCTGGAATCACCGTTTTGATGAGGAGATAAAGAAATTTGGCTTCATCAAAAACGCTGATGAGGCTTGTGTGTATAAGAAGGCTAGTGGGAGCATAATAACCTTCCTAGTATTGTATGTTGATGACATACTACTATTTGGAAACGACATTCCAACCTTGGAAGGTGTAAAAACCTGGCTTGGAAGTTGTTTTTCCATCAAGGATCTTGGTGAAGCTGCCTATATTCTGGGAATAAAGATCTATAGGGATAGATCAAGGCGACTGATTGGTTTGAATCAAAGTGCATACATTGACAAAATCTTGAAAAGGTTCAAGATGGAAAACTCTAAGAAAGGTAGTGTACCTATTCAAAGAGGGACAATATTGAGTACGACTCAATGTCCAAGCTCAAAGGAGGAGCAAAATAGAATGAAGGCAATCCCATATGCATCTGCTATAGGATCCATCATGTATGCAATGATATGCACTAGACCAGACGTGTCATGCGCTTTAAGCATGACAAGTAGATACCAGCAAAATCCTGGTGATAGTCATTGGATGGCTGTCAAGAACATTCTGAAGTACCTAAGGAGGACCAAGGATATGTTCTTGATCTACGGGTCTGGTGAAGAGGATCTCGTTGTAAGAGGTTACACGGACGCGAGTTTCCAAACCGATCGAGATGATTCACGATCTCAATCGGGGTACATCTTTATTCTGAATGGCGGAGCTGTTTCTTGGAAAAGCTCAAAGCAAGAAGTCGTAGCATTGTCCACTACAGAGTCTGAATACGTCGCCGCTTCAATGGCAGCACAGGAAGCTGCATGGCTGAAGAAATTCATAGCCGATCTAGGGGTTGTCCCCTCCATTCAGGATCCCCTAGAGATCTTTTGTGACAACGAGGGTGCGATTGCTCAAATCAAGGAACCTCGTGCTCATCAAAAGACTCGGCACATTGAACGGAGATTCAACTACATAAGGGATGAAGTTGAAAAAGGAAAGATATGTATTCGCAAAGTCCACACTGATAAAAACATTGCGGATCCACTCACAAAGCTCCTTGAAAGGGCAAAACATGAAGGCCATGCTTGTGCCATGGGACTTAGATATTCAAGTGACTGGGTTTGATGTTGTATTTTGTATTTAGATATTAGAACTTATGTTATTTGACTTAATTATATGATAATTATTATCATTTGTTCTTCTATTTTAGCATGTTTAGATCCGTGAATAAATAAGTTATTCTAAACGTCCGTAGTCGATCATACTTGTGGGAACAATTATGAATGTAAGACTATAATGAAATTGGATTGGTTGATATTCATAAGGTATGAATATAAAGCAAGAGGTTGCTACCAAGGTTCATTGATATCTATGGGATATAGACATTGGACTGACCCGCTCTCAATTATTTCTGCATGGAATCTTTGTGATTAGTCATAAGAGATATTGAGTAAAGGCGAATATCATTGTATCCTCAGACCTGAGATACATATTAGGTCTTGATATTCACCAAGTATTGTACTTTGACTTAACACTTTGCTGTTCTGAAAAATTGGCAGTACATAAGGTTGAGTTCAGGTATGATATGAGGTGATTGTGAGAGACGTATGTAGTCAAGATGGAATTTGTTCCTCTTATTCGTTGAGAGTAAGATGTCTAAGGCCTGTTAAAGTTAAATCATCAGAGAATGACAACTCTGTGTCTCTTGGATTTAACATGACATCTGCAACAAAAGGATAGATGATTGATTCACCTAAATCATATTCAAGTAAGGTACTTGGAAGGGATGATGTTATTGAATGGCACTTAGTCATATACATTAGGGGTAGCAAACCGTTGCTAGGCGTTATTTGCTGTTTGCATCAATTTTCTATGAATCTTGTGCAAGTGGGAGATTGAAAGAATTGATCTGCCCAAGATACATATGAAATTGATGTGGCTAGTGTGATATGATCCAAGTCGGGTCATACCCAATAACAAGCTTGTCAAACACCAATAGATATTTATTTGTGGATAAGATCATACAAATAAATTATGACACCAATTTAGAAAATGGATTTCTAAATTATTGCTTATGCAAATGAACATTATTATGTGAATAATTGTTCATGAGATATTATTTGTTTTCATTATTTAGTATTACTAAATAATAACAAATAAAGGGATGTTTGATTTATAAAGTTTATAAAACTAGTTATAAACTTTATAAACTTGAGAATTATAAGTTTAATGTGTTTAATGTTTGTGCAAGTGGGATCTTTGACCATTCTTTAATGGTTGGCCGTCCAAAGAGAGAGAGAATCCCTCTCATTGTCTTGTAAATGCAAACTTACACATGCTTACTTCACCCAACACATTCCATTATTCCCTTTTGCATGCAAGCATTTTCTCTCTTCTCTCAAGTCTCTCTAACTCACGGATTTATCAAGGAGAAGAAGAACCAAAATTTTCAGATTCAAAAGGATTGAAGAGCTGAAAATTTTCAGCTTTCAAAACGTTTTTTGATAGCTACAAGTTGGTGTCCAAGTATCCTAGCATTCAAAGGGTGTTTGAAGAGGCTTGGGGTATGCTATCTTGAGAGCTTCTACCTTGAAGTTTAGCCACAAGAACTCATCTCTTTCACCTCTTAAATCTCGGATTTTGAAGCTCCAAAGGTTGTTGTTATTTCATCTTATTATTGTATGCATTGTATATGAAGATCCATGGCTTGGGGTTATTATAAAATGGGTTTTATAATCAGATCTTAACATGTTTTAAATCTTACATTCCGCTGCGTTTTTCATATAATCAAGATATATGAAGCTTTGATAAACATGTTAAACCCCAACATCAAGTTTGTGCTAGTTGTTATTTCAATGCTAAGTGGAGTCGAAGTTCAGATGGTATCTTTAATTAGCATGGCCCATGTGGTTAGACGAGGTAGAACTAATAACACTTATCTTTTCTTTCTCAACCAATAATTATTTTTGATATTAAATTATACCCTTATTTATATTTGTAAGGGGAGAAATATCTTTAGAATCGCCATTTGGTGATTGGGATTTTAGTTTTAATCATGGTGATTTATTGCTCTGGATCTTGAAATTTCCTTATTTCTATCAACCACTAGGTAACTTTGATGTAATTACTTCAAGTTTTATCTTCATCAATGGTTATGAAGCATCACATGCAAATATGCTAAATAGTTTGCTTGTACAAACTTCATTTGTGTGCTTCCTGATGTGGGAGTATTGAAGTGTTAGGGTTAAGTGCTTTAACCAAAAGGTTTGTGTTTTCTTAGTTTGTGTTGTTCCCATCTTTTCCTTTCTACACATGCTTTTGAATTTATATATTTAGTTACTTTCTGCATAGTTCATTTGTTTTGTTTATGTGTGTGCCTTATTAGGTTATTAGCTTTAATGATTCTTTAGTTTATGGATTTGTATCAAATCTTTGATTTTGAATTTTTGAAGTTAAGTAGATTCAACTTGCAAAGTCAAATGGTAATGTATGGATTTTTAGTTATTGCTTATTTAATTGGACTTTTTGGTTATTGAAGAAATACTTAGCAATGTTAGGCGATTGTCACAATACCACTTCCATAAGTCATTCATCTTCAGAGTATTCTTTTGCTATATATGATTGACTTTCCTTTTTTGCTATATTGAAGAAATAAGTGGCAAAACTAATAAAGAATGAACTTACTTCGACAATGTGAAAGGTTGCAGCTTGATAGCTTTGTCTTCCTGGCTAAAGTCGAAGCTAACGATAAATATGTAGAAAGAAAGTGTTGCATATATTTTGATTATTCAACGTAGTTATGTCACCATTTATTCCAATTTTTTTATTTGTAGTTGATTTTCATCGAATGAATTGTAAAACGCCCGTTATAATTTTTTTGTGACGTCTCGACCCCTAATTTTTTTCACGTTCCAGCGACAACGCGCGGGAATTTATTTCTAGTTTAATTAAACAGGTTGTCGGGTTGTTGTGTTTAATTAAATAGATTAAATGGGTCAACCCAAACATTACCCGTGTAATTAAAAAGATCAAATGAAACATATATAAAGAGTTAGATAATAACTCAAAATCTTATTATTCTCTTGCAGATTCACTCCATTTCAATTTTTGCTGAATTTTGTTTATCTGAATTCATTAATATGAAGATGATGATCGAATAACAAGTGAAGAAAGAAAAAGCCGGTCTTTTGGGTAATATTCAAACATTCTAATAGAATGTTACAATTCCATCACTAGGATGAAGAAATGTGAATTCCTTTGGTTGTAGGAAAAAAAATTAAATTCCAATTCCTTCAATAGACCAACTAAACACAATTTTCATAATAACTTTTTTCAATTTTAATTACAATTCCACCCAATTCTATAAACCAAACTTTTTGTTTTAGATGTGGTCAAAAAGTTTGCACAAGTTCATAACCTTTCCTTTGAAATGTACATATAGAGCATGCATCATGCACTGTCAATCACATAAAAATTGTATGATTGTCGCGTGGGTCATTTCTGCTTTGAAATATGCATACAAAGAAACGTTATAAAATAAATATTATAAAGTAATAAAGATAATTTCATACTGATCTTTAGACTGTTAATTTAACTTTAACCTTGAAAATAAATATTTTGATGTTTTTTCCTCAACAAAAAAATCTATGCTTAGCATTGTTTTCTAATTTGAATCGGCAAAACGAGACGTATATAAATTTATAAATAAACCACTAGTAAAATATATTACTATTTTATAAATTTAAATTCTTATCGGATTAACCCAAACTTGAAGTGCACTAGCTAGTTTCAATTTCTATTGAAAAACTTAAAAACAAATATGTTTTAACTTAGTATTTGTGTCATCTCCTCACTTTTATAAACCTATACGAGTTTCTATCATTTACCAATTGACTAAAAATTTTCATATTTCCTCTTGGTAGTTATTTATAAACCAGGGATTGACGATTTCTGTTAGGACATCGAGCAATAATACTGACATAATCAGGTTTAGGTTGTCACAGCTAACACATTAATTAAAATATATATCATAGCATGCTTAATCAATTGGTGGTGTATGGGTTTACATGTTTAACATGTATATTAAGTATGCAGTATCAGATGACACCGGTGAATATTTTTTTTGTGTTAAACATGTATCTCAAGGGACACTGTACTCTATCGCAATCGTCCATAAGCATGTACAACTTGCATTCTTTAATCATCATGATTATGTTATAGTCCGTTATTTTTTAGAACTATTCATAATTTGATCGAGATTGGCTTGTTGATGTCATGATTTTTACTCTTCATGTATTTACTATAATATGACAACTCATATAGAGAAAAGTGTGAAGATATGAAGTTCAACTTGAGTTGTAAGTAAAGTTGGAGGACTGAAGTTGTAAACTTCTTATACTTAGAGGAGTAAAAGTGTTAATTGGTTGTTAATGTTTGTTAACATCTGTTTAGTGTATAAATGAGTTGTTAAGAAGTAGTTTCAGAGTATTCTTGTTTTCTCTCAGTTTTCATTCTTGTTCTTCATCTTCTTTGTAATCGTTGGTGATCAATAAAGGTGGTAATCGGTTGTGATTTGATTTCAATTTCTTTTGATTGATTCACTTGTGTTTTCTACAAGTGGTATCAGAGCCACGGTAGCTTTCGATTTGATTGATCAATTGTAATTCGCAGCTCACCGTCGATTGTTGATTGATTCACGCAGTGCGTAATCAATTGTGATCCGGTGTCCATCGTTAATTGATCAATTGGGGTTTTGAGTTGGCTCGGGAGAGTGAATCGGTAAAGAATTGAATCATCTGATTGAGTGTTCTTGGCACTGATCAAATTGGAGACCAATCAAAGAAGAAAATGGTTTCAACGAGGTACGAGATTGAAAAATTTGATGGCAAAAATGATTTTAGCCTATGGAGAGTGAAGATGCGTGCCCTGTTGGTTCATCAAGGGCTTGCTGATGCTCTAAAGGGCGGTAATGCTGTCATACCAGAAGGGGCTACGGAAGTGCAGCAGCGAGAATTGACAGATAAGTGGAATGAAATGGGAGTGAAGGCACACAGTGCGATCATTCTTAGCCTGGGTGATCGAGTTCTCAGAGAGGTCACTAAGGAGACAACTGCAGCCGGAGTTTGGTTGAAGTTGGAATCTCTATACATGACCAAAAGCCTGGCAAACAGGTTGTACCTCAAGAAAAGACTGTACACTTTTCATATGACGACAGGTAAATCTTTAGAAGATCATGTAGATGAGTTTAATAAACTGATCTTGGATCTGGAAAATATTGAAGTAGAGTTAGATGGTGAGGATCAAGCAATAATATTCTTGACCTCACTACCTCAACACTATGAGCATTTTGTAGATACTTTATTGTATGGCAGAGAATCATTGTCAATGGATGAAGTGTTGTCTGCTCTTAACTCTAAAGAGTTGAAGAAGAGGACAGATGTGAAAGATGTAGGTGGTGAGGGGTTGTTTGTCAGGGGTAGAACTGAGAATAGGGACTCAAAGAGTTCTAAATCTAGAAGTCAGTCTAGATCCAAATCCAAGTATAAAAAGAAGTGTTTTGTGTGTCAATCAGAGAAACATCTCAAACGTGACTGCCCCGAATGGAAGAGAAGAAAGAGTGACTCAAATGGGTCAAAGAATTCTTACCATCCTCAGTCTAGTAACTTCACACAATCAGATGATACCTCTGAGGGGTATGAAAGTTCTGATGTATTGATGGTTTCAAAAGGTGAGGTTGCTGATGGGTGGGTAATGGATTCTGGATGCTCATTTCACATGACACCCCTTAGAGATGCTTTTCAGGATCTGAGTATAACCAAGCTGGGTACAGTCAGACTTGGGGATGATAGTGTCTGTGAAATTGAAGGAATTGGATCTGTGTTGTTCAGGTTGGATAATGGTACTGAAATGAAGATCCAAGATGTAAGATATGTGCCAGATCTGAAAAGGAGCCTAGTGTCTATGGGTATGTTTGAAAGAGCAGGTATGCATGTGAGTCTTAAAGATGGCAAGGCCAAAGTGATTAAGGGCTCAATGGTTGTATTGTCAGGGTCTAGAAGGCAGAATAACATCTATCTTCTAGATGGTAATGTGGTGGCAGGAGAGGCTGCTCTAGTACAAGAAGATCAAGAGAACTCAGCTATGATTTGGCACCAAAGGCTAGGTCACATAAGTCAGCAGGGACTTAATGAGCTTTATAAACAGCAAGTATTAGGCAATCTTAAGAATGTTGAGATTGGTTTTTGTGAAAACTGTATACTTGGTAAAGCACATAAAGTCAAGTTCAGCAAGGGTATACATACTACAAAAGGAATACTAGAGTATATTCATGCTGACTTGTGGGGGCCAGCAAGAACATTGTCTTTAGGTGGAGCAGCTTATTTTTTGTCCATAATTGATGATTACTCTAGGAGAGTATGGGTCTATATTCTTAAGAGTAAGAATGAAGCTGTTCAAAAGTTTAAAGATTGGGTCAAATTGGTAGAAAATCAAACTGATAAAAGGGTTAAGAAAATAAGGACTGACAATGGTCTTGAATTTTGCAATAAAGAGTTCAATGAATTCTGCAAAAGTCAAGGTATTGCTAGACACTTAACAGTACCCTATACTCCACAGCAAAATGGTCTAGTTGAAAGGATGAATAGAACATTGCTTGACAAGGTAAGATGTATGCTAATCAACTCAGGGTTACCTAAAGCATTTTGGGCAGAAGCTGTTTCAACAGCAGCATACTTGATCAACAGATCACCTAGTGCAGCTTTAGACAAGAAGACTCCAATGGAAGTCTGGTCAGGAAAGAAGCAGGATTACTCAGATTTGAGAGTGTTTGGCTCTTTGGCATATGCACAGATTGATCAGGGTAAGCTTGAACCTAGAGCTCACAGATGTGTTTTCTTGGGTTACAAAGATGGGGTCAAGGGATATAGGTTGTGGCATGTAGATGGTGCTAAAGTGATACTTGGCAAACATGTTACATTTAAAGAAGATGTGATGTATAAAGATCTTGTTCAAAAGAAAGGTGTAGAACAAGGTAAAGAGAAGGAAGTTCAGGTGGAGGTGGAGTTAGGGGGCCAAGTCAAGCATCCTGCAATTGATGAAACTCTGTCTGGACCAAGTGAAACAGATGTGCCTAGTTATAGTTTGGCCAGAGATAGACCAAGAAGGCATATAGTACAGCCTATCAGGTTCAGGGATGATTGTAATATGACTGCAGTGGCTTTCTTGACTGCAGAAATGGAAAGTCAGTTTGAACCATTGACTTTTGATCAAGCTGTGAGTTGCAAAGACAGTAAGCTGTGGATAGAGGCCATGATGGAAGAGATGGAGTCATTAGAGAAGAATCAAACCTGGGTTTTGGTAGATAAACCAAAAGACAAGAGACTGGTTATGTGCAAATGGTTATACAAATTGAAGGAGGGAATTAATGGTGGAAAGCCTAGGTACAAGGCTAGATTAGTGGCAAAAGGCTATACTCAGAAATCAGGTGTAGATTATACTGAGATTTTTTCACCAGTTGTGAAATATACTTCAATTAGAATTCTGTTGTCTATTGTTGCTAATCAAGATCTGGAACTGGAACAATTGGATGTAAAGACTGCCTTTTTACATGGATATTTGGATGAGCAGATCTTCATGAAGCAACCTAAAGGGTTTGTAGAGACTGGTAAGGAGGATAAAGTGTGTCTGTTGCAAAGGTCACTTTATGGATTAAAGTAGTCTCCTAGAAACTGGTATAAAAGGTTTGATGATTATATTGTGTCACAAGGGTTTAGAAGGTCTGGATATGACAGTTGTGTGTATCACAAAAGGTGTTCAGATGAGTGTGATATCTACTTGTTGCTCTATGTAGATGATATGTTGCTGGCTTGTAAAGAAAAGAGTAAGATAGAGGAGACCAAAGTCTTACTGATGAAAGAATTTGATATGAAGGAGTTGGGAATGGCAAAGAAGATAATTGGTATGGAAATAACCAGAGATAGGAGTCAAAGACTGTTAAGGTTGAATCAAAGTTCTTATTTAGAAAAAGTTTTGAAAACTTATTCAATGGACTGTTGTAAACCTGTCAAGACTCCTATGGCTCCTCATTTCAAGTTATCTAATGCAGACTCACCTGTAAGTGTTCTTGAGCAGGCCTATATGGATAAAGTCCCCTATGCTAATGTTGTGGGAAGTCTTATGTATCTTATGGTTTGTACAAGACCGGATATTGGTTATGGGGTAAGTGTTGTTAGTAGATTTTTAGCTAATCCTGGTAAAAATCATTGGCATGCTGTCAAGTGGATTTTAAGGTACTTGAATGGGTCAAGAGGTTTGGGTCTGGTGTATGGTCAGCAGCTTGATGATGTGAATATGGTGCAAGGGTATGTTGATGCTGATTATGCCAAGGACTTAGATAAAGGAAGGTCTATAACCGGCTATGCTTTTAAGGTGCTTGGAAATGTGGTGAGTTGGAAAGCAAAGCTACAAAAGGTAGTGGCCTTGTCTACGACAGAATCTGAGTATATAGCATTGACAGATGCTATGAAGGAGGCTTTGTGGATTACAAGATTTGTAGCTGATCTTGGTTTAATGGTGTCAAAGTCTGTTGTGCATTGTGATAACCAAGGGGCAATTCAATTGGCTAAGAACAGTGTTTTTCATGAGCAAACAAAGCATATAAGGGTCAAATATCATTTCATTAGGGAGGTGATTAATTCAAAGGAGGCTGAGGTTATGCAGATCAATACTGATGATAATCCGGCGGATATGTTTACTAAGCCATTGCCTGGTGTGAAATTTGAGTTTTGTTTGGATGCTTTGGGTATTGGTTGAATTGGATTTCAAGTTGACTTCAAGGTGGAGATTGTGAAGATATGAAGTTCAACTTGAGTTGTAAGTAAAGTTGGAGGACTGAAGTTGTAAACTTCTTATACTTAGAGGAGTAAAAGTGTTAATTGGTTGTTAATGTTTGTTAACATCTGTTTAGTGTATAAATGAGTTGTTAAGAAGTAGTTTCAGAGTATTCTTGTTTTCTCTCAGTTTTCATTCTTGTTCTTCATCTTCTTTGTAATCGTTGGTGATCAATAAAGGTGGTAATCGGTTGTGATTTGATTTCAATTTCTTTTGATTGATTCACTTGTGTTTTCTACAAAAAGCTTATGAAAGTTCAGATAATTGATGTTATTTTAGTGAAAAACTGTGTTTTTATATACGTGTATAATGATAATCAATTACCTAAAACTCTCGAGGAACATGTCCATTTGTCATTAGATTCGCATGAGTCCTGAAAATAACATTACTATATTAGTATACCAGGTTTAGTAAACCCGTGTATTACACGGGTTGAGTAAATAAAATATTAATATAATAAAATTTATTAATTATAAAATAATATTCTAAGATATGATATGATTGAACTTACATATGAGAAATTACTATAACTAATAAAACAGTGATATCAACTTTTTAAAATTTTGTTTCTAAATTTTTTTCCAAAAAAATAAATATTTTGTTCTAAAACAAACCGTATAAAAATATTATCTTTAAAAATTTTCTTATTATATCTCCCAAACTAATTACTTTTGGTGGTAAAAAATTAAATTTTAAAAATACCACTTTTAAAATATTTTGTATTTTAAAAAACGTTTTATGCTTTATAAAATTTTATTATTTTATATTAAATTTGTTTATTTAGAAATAACATTAATAAATAGATCTTTTTTTAATTTATTAAATGTAAAAAAATATATAATACTATTAGTAATTAAGGTAATTATTTAAGATGGGAGAGAGGCGGGAAAAGTTTTGCGAGAGTGATTGTGGTGCTGCCACGTGACACTTCAAGTTACTCTTTTATTACAATAGTAAGATAAGATTAGTTAAGTATTTATATAGGTTATAGTATTTCCTTTAGACAAGTTTTTGTAAACTTTTGTAATACACGAGTTGAATAAATAAAATATTATTATAATAAAATTTATGGAATATAAAACGATATTTCAAGATTTGATATGACTGAAATTACGCATGAGTAAGTACTATAAGTAATAAAACAGTGATATCAACTTTTTAAAATTTTATTTTTAATTTTTTTAAATAAACATTTTGTTCTAAAACAAAGCGCATAAAAATACCATTTTTTAAAATTTCTTTATCATAACTCCTAAATTTAATTATTTTTGGTTCTTACATAATTTACTTTTTAAAAACATCAAATAATATATCGTATTTTAAAATTTTTTTGAGGTTTTAGAAAAAATATTATTTATATAAATTTTTTTATTTAATAATATCATTAATAAAAAAATTTCTTAATGTATAAAAAACAATTTTTAATCTAAAAAATATTAGATAATATTATTAGTAATTAAGATAATTATTTAACAAAAGGTTCAAATACAAAGTGTATTTTTGCTACAAAGTGTGAGAAGACACAATGAGTCAAAAAAGACACAAAAAATTATATCTCACAATCTAAATCGAATTTCAAAAAAGTAATTCGGTGATTTTGTTCCCCTAGTTGTCCTCACTAAGAAAAAATAAACAAAAAATTAAAAAAAATAAAAAATTAATTTTTTTTATTTTTGTTCCCCTAGTCTTCCTCACAAAAAAAATTATTTTTTTTTATTTTTTTCTGAAAGAGGACAACGAGAGGAATAGAGGCTCTGAAGTACTTTTTTAAAATTCGATTTAGATTGTGAGATATTAATTTTTTGTGATTTTTTTAGCCTCATTGTGTTTTCTCACACTTTGTAACAAAATACACTTTGTTGAATAATTTAACCCATTATTTAATAGAAGAGAGAGTGATGAGAAAAATTGTGGTGTTAACACATATCATCTAAGTTACTATTTTATTATAATAAGAAGATTTTAATTATTAATCTTTATCTAATATTTTAGTGAATTAAGTCACGATAAGAAATGCGTATTAAAAAATAAACGCCCAGATTAAGTTAAATAAAATAGAAAATAGATCTTAATAAAAGAATAGTCAATTATACTATTCAAAACGCTACAGCTCATCCTTCCCACAAACAGTCATAATCAGCATATCACATCAGCTTTCCACTTAAATTCACTCATTCCTCCCACAAACATTTTTTTCCCAGCACCATATTTCCTACAAACACATTTATTTTTCCACATCACATTTTCATTTTTAATTTATTTTAAATAAATATATTTAAATTATTGTAAATATATTTAATTAAAATCAATAATAAAATTAAATATCAAATGATCAAGTGAATACTTAAATAATTATGATTTAAAAATATTAGAAATTTTTTTATTTGATTAACATATTTTAATTAAAATACTATACTTAAATTATTATTTTATTTAAAATATTATATAATTTTTTAATTAAATATATTTTAATTTAAATCAATTAAAATCATTTTATAAAGTGGGGCACACCACTTTATTTATGTTTTTAAATTAGTTTTAAAGAGGTGTGGCCCACCACCATCATATTTGAGCGGCCCTTGGGGACGGACAGATGCCCTGCCGGACGTCTCCCCCATCGCCGCCCTTCCGGCGGGCGCGGTCCACTTCGAGGATGGGTCGGCCAAGGGCGCCGCAATAGGGACGGTCTTATGATTATCTGCTCTTAGACATCTAAACAGCAAAAGTCAAAAACATAATGACAGAAATAAAAAAAAATTCTTGATGCACCACTGTAAACACGTCTACTTTTAGTTTACGACACATTTAACTATATATCACAAGAAAAAGGTTCAAATACAAAGTGTATTTTTGTTACAAAGTGTGAGAAGACACAATGAGTCAAAAAAGACATAAAAAAATTATATCTCACAATTTAAATCGAATTTCAAAAAAGTAATTCGGACCTTTTGTTCTCCTAGTCGTCCTCACTAAAAAAATAAACGAAAAATAAAAAAAATAAAAAAAATTTAATGTTTTTTATTGTGTCACTTATGAAAGACACAATGACTTTATTGTGTCATTATGAAAGATACAATGACGTCATTGTGTCAATATAAAAGACACAATGACGTCATTGTGTCATATAAAGACATAATGAAAAAAATTATTTTTTATTATTTTTTCTGAAAGAGGACAACGAGAGGAACAAAGGCTCCGAAGTACTTTTTAAATTCGATTTATATTTGAGATATTATTTTTTTGTGATTTTTTAGCCTCATTCTATCTTCTCACACTTTATAGCAAAAATACACTTTGTATAATAACCTCACCCATATCACAAATTTGTTATATTGTTTACGAACGAGGACTAACAATAACATTACTATATTAGGTAAGTGTTTATCAAATTATAGTATTTAATATAGATTTTAATTTTTGATTCTTCATAATGTTTTAGTGATTAAAGCCAAGATAAGAAAATGCATATTAAAAAAATAAACCCCCTGATAATGTAAAACAAAATAGGAAAATACAATTTCATAAATAGTAGTCAATTTTTATAATCTAATCTCAGTTAGAGCTGTTCAAACCGTTCGACGTTCACTCGACGCTCGCTCGACGTTCGTTCGGAATTTGCTCGAAAATGCTCGTTCGAACTTTTTGCTCGGTTGTAAACAAGCCGATCGGCTCGGATCGGTTTGTAAATGAGACAAACATGAGCAAAGGTCCGCTCGGTTCGGTTCAGATCGAATTAATATATATATATAGTTTATACGTAGCGCTTTAGGAGATTTGACCCATTAAATACAAATATATAATTATATTTTATGCATATTTGATCAATCAACGTAATTATGAATTCTACGTGTAACATAAAAGTAAAATCCTAAGCCGTTAAAAGATATTTTTTCGATCATCTTCCGCTCTCACCATCACTGTTATCTGCAATGTGCTCTCCGTCTTATCGGCTACAGACTTAGCTTCATCGTCAGCCACAACGTGTTGTCATCCATTAAAGTATTTATGTAATGAAATGCAGTTGATATTTAAGTTATTAAACCTTATTCGATGCAGTATAAATTGTATGACACACAAGATAATTGGGTTGTATAATTTGTTTGCTGCTCGTTTGCGCTCCCCCGACGCCCGCTCGAAAATTTAACGCTCGAAAATTTAACGCTCGAAAAATGCTCGTTCGATTTTCCGCTCGGTTCGGTTTGAAAACGAGCCAATCATGAGCAAAGATCCGCTCGGTTCGGCTTGGCTCGTAAAGCCCTAATCTCAGTCATCTAAACAACACATTAGAAAAGATTCTTGATGCATCATCCTAAAACAAGTCGATTCATTAGTTTGTTTATGACACAACTATACATCATAGTCTGTCATCTTGTTTTTGACTTATTTAACTATTTGTCATCTTGTTTATAACCGTTTAACTCATTTTATATAAATATGCTAGTTTAGAAGAATAGGTTACATTTAACCATTTAAAAGAAAAGATTCTGCATCATAGTAAACAAGTCGATTCATCACTTAGTTTATGTCACGTTTAACTATATATCATACTCTATCATCCTGTTTATGACTTGTTTAACTGTCAGTCATCTTGTTTATAACCGTTTAATTCATTTCACATAATTTGACTAGTTTATAAGAACATATTACACGAGTTTAAGTGAGCAAGAGGCCATTTGGTTCACTCTAATTTTGTAAAGGAATTGGAAATGGAATTCAAATAGAAAATGAAATCATTTTAAAATTAAAAGTGCTTTTGGTTGATAAATTTGTGAATAAAATTGGATTGTTTAAAAAGTTAAATTACTAGCAACCCTAAATCAAGTATTTCAACATTGGCGCTTCATTGTTCATCCTCATCGAATACACTTCACCATTTTCAAATGCACTCCATCATCATTGCTCGATTTCGTCATATTCAATTTCAACATCATTGGATTCAAGTTCGATAAAGTAACAAGGATAAAGCGATGACAAATGGGACTGAATTGGAACTAATCGAATGTGAGGTTCTAATTGCTCTTTACTACCGACTTGAGGCGTTCATTGCCATCGCCTTCCAGATTTATACTTCACCATCGATTTGGGGGTGTTCATTGCCATCACCCTCCAAATATATTCTTCACCATCGATTGGGGTGTTCATCGCCATTGCCCTCGAGAATATTTGACATCTGGAACTGGATTTCACTGTTTATTGCCTGTTGCAGATTCACTCCATTACAATTTTTGTTGATTTTTGTTTATCTGAAATCATTAATATGAAGATGATGATCAAATAACAGGTGAATAAAGAAAAAGCGGGTCTTTTGGTAATATTCAAACATTTTAACAGAATGTTACAATTCCATCACGAGGATGAAGAAATGTGAATTCCTTTGGTTGTAGGAAAAAAATTCAATTCCAATTCATTCAATGGATCAACCAAACACAATTTTCATACTAACTTTTTTTCAATTTCAATTCCAATTCCGCCCAGTTCTATAAACCAAATGAACATTAAGGGTTAACATTTTTTTTTGAACATCTATGAACATTTAATCCTGTCACAGGGTAAATCTATTAGCGAAAGACCACACACACTTCGAATTTCGAACATAAACAAAGCTGATGACTATACTCGCCCACTATTTTAGTGAAAATCCACCACTCAAAAGTCCACTGTGGTAAAATCCCTGATTTATTTGAAATATATAATCAAGTAAAACTTGAACACATGACATCCACTCTAGAAACCATAAGATGCCTACTTCCAAACTAATTGATATAATACTCATTGACTTTAGGGTTAACATTTAAGGGTGGTAGAGGTGCCCATGCCACACCCACCACACTACAACACACCTACCAATCAAATAATGTCACGTCACATTGCACCACACCACACCACAACACACCAATTTAAGTATGGCTCTCGTATCACACCAAACCACAATTTTTTTTAAACCCCACTCCCACCACTGTTCATCCACTATTCGCCAATGCACTATCGTCACCGGCCACCACTCCTCACCACCAACACCCTCACCCACCATCGTACACCCAACACCATTTTCATCTCCTCCACCACAACAGCAGCACTTGAATGTTCTCCTCACCACCAAAACCCTCTCAAAGATACCCCAAATATTCCGGTGTTCGTGTTCAGAGGGGGGTAAAGGTCAAAATATGACCGTAGGAACGGTCAAAATGTGGCATGGAGCTGGGAGGTGGTGTGGCTCCGCATGTACTCGACGTGCGGTGGTTAAAAGTTGCAGTGTGGGGGACCGGAGGCGGTGTTTGTCGCGCGGCGTCGATCTCTGCCGCGACTCTCCGGCGTGAGCGCACCACCACCACCACCACCACCAACAAACCCCCCCCCCCCCCACACAAATAAAAAATAAAAAAATAAAAAAAAAAATAAAACAAACTTCCCTATGTCGCTTTAACAAGCCCTTTGTCACGTTGGGGATTCACCATCAAAGCATTTGACAAGAAGTCGTCATTGTTCTTCCCATGTCCCACCCCACACACCCTTCACTTCTCATAAATTTATCTGCTTTTCACTCTTCACTCACTTCACCAATCGCCCTTCACCGCCGATCACCTCCTTCTCCCGCGTATTTCTTCATAAATGTAGCTGTCACTCACAACTTCACGTCTGTTTCCTTCAATCTGTACACCATATATGATGATTGATTATCACATTCTTAGTACACACTTCACCCTAAACCCTTAATCAATCGTCACCACCGATACAACATATTCCGTCCGAATCGTGATTTCTGCAGTACTTGTTCGCATAATCGCCGGCCGGTGTGTTTCGCCGTGATGTCGGGGGCGAGGATGCCGACGTGGAAGGAACGAGAGAACAATAAGAGGAGAGAACGCCGGAGGAGAGCCATATCGGCGAAGATATTCGCCGGACTCAGAATGTACGGCAACTACAAGCTCCCGAAACACTGTGATAACAACGAGGTCCTTAAAGCACTTGCTGATGAAGCTGGTTGGACCGTTGAACCCGATGGCACCACTTATCGTAAGGTATGATATATGTAATCAGATCTGATTTTGTCCTAATTGAAGAATTATTGTCAAATTCATGTGATTTTTAGAATTCGTAATGTAATTAGCTAGGAATGTTGGTAAATTGTATCATCGATTCATCATGTGCGTATTGGTTGTTGAATTATGTGATTCCTGCAACTGATATTATGTGTTTATATGTTGTTGATGCTAATGTTGGTAAATCATGTCATTAATTCATGGTGTGCTGTTATGGTATCTGTGCAGTTATTTGATTCTTACTGTTGAATATCTCTTCATGCATTCGAATGTAAAGTTAGTGGAACTGTGATTAATTATGAATGTTGGTAGATCATGTCATCAATTCATCATGTGCATATTATTTGTTCAGTAATTTGATTCCTGCAACTGCTATTATTTGTTCAATAGTGGTGTATGATATTGTTGTTATCAACTTATCATGATGTGAATCTGAATATCACTTCATCATGTACATATTATTTGTTCGGTTACATGATATATTATGTGTTTCTATGATTGTTGATGCTAATGGTGTATGGAAGATATGACTAATTGATGTGAATTTGATTATTAGGGATGCAAGCCTCTGGAGAGGACTCAGATTGGTGGTGGTTCAGTGTCAGCGAGCCTGGGCTCGTCTTACCAACCAAGCCCCTATGCTTCATGTAACCAAAGCCCACCTTCGTCGTCAATCGCGAGCCCGACCTCATCTGCATTTGGACTCAACCCACACCCTGATTCTCTCATTCCATGGCTCAAGAATCTCTCATCTTCATCCTCATCAACCAATTCCTCCAAGCTTCCCCCTTTTCATATCCACAATGGGTCTCTGAGTGCGCCTGTGACCCCGCCTGAAAGCTCACCACGTGCTCAATCCCCGCCTCGAATCAAAACTGGTTCTGCTTGGGGTACACCACACTTCTCCTATCTCCCCTCCTCAACTCCACCTAGCCCGGCTCGCCAGACGCTTCCTAACTACGACTGGTACTCTGGGATACGGGTCCCACAGAGTGGACCCGCGTCCCCTACATTCAGTCTTGTTGCAGTGAACCCATTTGGGTTCAAGGAAACGAGCGTAGTTCATGGTGGCTCACGAATGTGGACGCCTGGTCAAAGTGGAACCTGCTCACCTGCAATTCCTCCAGGGATTGACAACAATGCAGACATTCCAATGGCTGAAGTTGTTCCAGATGAATTTGCATTTGGAAGTAACACGATTGTAAGGGTGAAACCGTGGGAAGGAGAGAGAATTCATGAGGAGTGCGTGTCGGACGATCTTGAGCTTACTCTTGGGAGTTCAAAGATTCAGGTTTGCAGTTTGAAATAATTTCGCCAACTGTAGAAACGAACATTACGTGGTTATAATTTTACTCGTCACTTACTATTTACCTATTTACCACGTTACAGATAAAAAGTGACCCGAAGAAGATATGTTCATCTAGCATCGTGCAGAATTAGTGCGTTTCAAGATCTCTATCTTTCTTGCTGCTATAAAGTATGTTATGTATGAATGAAAGTTATGCATTTGATTGTAATCCTAGCCATAGTCTTATTTAGCAATGAATGCAATTGGAAATTGAATTGCAAGTTGGGATGCAAAATGATTATATAATTTGTTCATGTTGAGGATCCAATGGTGCTTTTAGTAGAAAGACAAACAAAAAGAAAATAGCACTACATGATTTTCATTATTGCAGTTTTTTGGGTTTTGATGCTGCTATAATCACTCCACCTAAAGTATAAGACATCATCATCATGGTCATCATGAACCTTCTTACATTTGTGATAAACACAAATCATCATGATCATTTTATGAATAATAATTTGCAGCTTCATTATTTACAGACAAATCAAATCTATCAGGCTCAAATACACTCACCATATGTGCAAAAGAAATCAATCATGTTCAAATACATTCACCATATGTGCAAAAGAACTTTAAAAAAAAAAACTTTCAACTTACAAATACAATTGTAAGAGGACATCATGAAGAATACTAACAGCAGGAGGTCGCGGCAAAATTAATTTTTGATCTTCATAAAGTCTATGATTTTCTTGTGTGCGTGTTGTCACTGTACTTCCTTCAAGTGAGCAACCAACAAAACCACTTGCAAAACAATTAAATATCAAATAATGAGAAGCAGAGTAAAAAGTGTATCCAAATTCATTGATTGTGGTTTCAAGTTACCTTTATTACCGTCGTATGTATAGCAAGCAACATATTCACCATAACCGCCCTGGAAGCAACTTTAACTGCCCGCCCAACAACAATAGCAATAGCTCTCACCCCTGCACCTAGTGGTAAATGTGCATTTCGACCAAAAATCACTATTTTTTAGCATGACAGTGAAATCAGTAAGCTCACCCTCCAACCTGTTTACATACCACATGATAACGTCATCATGCTGAGTTAGACAAGGAAAACGCCAACTCACCTGAGCTCCCCAACCCATACAGATGAAGAAACTGCAGATGGCAGGGACCACGTTCCATGTTCTCTACAAGCAAACAAACAACCCGATACTGACATTGTAGGTGACCAATATGCCCACTTTTGCAAAAGTAAGAACCGCGAGGCCTTTTGCTTGTTTTAAAATTGAATCAGGTATTGATTTTTCTGGTGTCAAAGAACCAACCTGAAAAAAAAAAGATCATTAAGAAACCATAGATGTCAACGAACGTTCTTCAAATCACGCACACTTCACTTTAAAGTACCGCAGATGGTGTTTACAGCCTTCTAGATCTCAAATTCCATGGTCTGCCCTGTGGGAAGTTAAGCCTGTGTAGGTACTTGTGCTGCACGGCTAATTTGGTCCATTATATATGGTTGAACCGACCCAAGGTTAAAACAACACACACCACAGTCTTATCCAGGGATTTAAGAATACCCAAGTAGGTATCAATCCCCATTATTGTTTTTGCTTTATTACAGTTTGATTGAAATACTTGATCTTACCTTGCATAGTTTGTGTTTTCTTGATTATGATGTGTTGGTGAGTTATCTCTATAGGGCCATCATTATCTTTATGTTGAAAATGCTCCTCAAATAGAAACTGTGTTAGATGCATGTATGATAACTCAAATCAAAACTATGAGTTATAAATTTGCATTCTCTAAATTTGAAAAACAAATACATTTCTTGGTTTTTAAGTGAAACTTAACACCCCTCAGCTTGACAATGGAATGATGTAGCAATTAATTAGGACTAGATTCGTTCCGCTAGTTTGTGAAATGCCTAGAGTACCTTTTAATTATAGCGAAAGAAGGCAGCAATAATGCAATATAATAAATGGAGATCTTGGTTCTGGAGTTGAAGTAAATCACAGTAGACCAAAATCAGTACTACAAAAAGACAACTTTTGGCATGCATTTTTTTCTTGAACTTTGATGACTAATTGGCTAATCAAGCACCATTAGATAAGGTTTTAAGGAGTGAATGGAGAGTTACTGTAGGCTTATTTCACTTATCTTCTAAAGCATTGTGTATTTTGTCACAAAACTCATTACAACTGAATCAATTTTGTGTTTCAGTGACGAGTTTTAGCATTGAATATGTATCTTTTTTTGGGAATATGGTCCCATCTTTGGAGTGTTAATTACTACTAATATGTTTTTAAATGTTTTTGTATCTACCTAATTGTTACTGTTACTTTTAGGCCTAGTCCTTCATGCGGTTAAACCTATGCCGGACTCATTTGAACCATCCACGCAAGTTCACAAACCAGCTTTAAACGATGTGAGTACTACATATTTGTTGCTTACACGCTCACACAAACACACACATAACTTTTCTCATCCACGCAAGTTCATGAAACTAGCTATTAGATAGAAGGAATTAGCTCAAACTCATCTACATCCATCACCATATGTTGCTATGAATGATCCACCACATTAATCAGTAAGATTTAAAGGCATTTGACAGTTTTTTAATTGTATGCAGTGAATCTCATTTAAAAATTAAAGCAGCCTACGAATTTTAGTACTATAAGGTGATATGGTATGATTTGTTATATAACCATTTATTTTTTTATACGCATGTATATGAATATATTGTTGTGTAGATTCTTTGTGGTACCATGCGATGATCTATGGTATTTTCTTAAGCGCATGACTTTCATTGACCGTTTTCTTGAACAGTTAAAGAATCACCGAAAGCCAATGGCATTATTGTTTTTTTGTTATTGATAGGAATTTAACCTAAAACCTCTCTATTTTAATGAAGTCTTGGGTATCTCACATCAACCACTTGAATTTAAGAATCATTGCTTTTCGTTGGTCTTATGACTATTGAATGAAGTGTTTTTACTCAAAAACAATGTACAAAACTTTCACTACAACCCATGAATTAAAGCAATATTTTCAGATTCGGATCGAATGACGAACAAATCATCTTATTGGTTGACTAGTCGGACCTGTCGAACTGAATGATGTCTTAACTATATATATATATGTATATATATATATGTATATAGGGTAAGGTTCCTTTGTTAACCCTTGTTTATTGCGATAACCCGTTAACCCTAATGTAGCAAACACTTACACCACTGTAACTAACATTTACATCGCGTTACACCACTGATGTAACGATTTTCCCTCCATTTTTAAAAAACTCCACCATTTTTATAACGTTTTTAACATTTTGTATGACGTTATTTTTTAAACAAATTACACCATTAAATAGATTGTTTTAATATCTTTAATTTGAGTATAGTCTTGCTATATTTTTTTTTAAAAAATTTTAACGTTCGTTTTGGATCACTAGTTTTACCACTGTAACTCTAAGTTACAATGGTGACGTAGTTTTACCACTGTAACTCTAAGTTACAATGGTGACGTGGTTTGCTGTGGACCACTAGTTCGGTTAATGAGTTATCGCAATAAACAAGGGTTACCATTTGAACCTTTCCCTATGTATATATATGTATATATATGTATATATATATATATATATTTACATATATATGTATAGGGTTAGGATCATTACAGAACCACTTTTTATTTACAGAACTACAGAACCATTGATTTACATAAATGTATATTAAGTCTGGCAATACTTGACCTGTTTTACATATGTGTATATCAGACATGAACAATAAACTATAAAAAAACAACTAAATATCAACAGGTTTAACTTACATCTATGTAAACCAATTGTTTACAATTTACATTTATGTAAGTCAATGGTTCTTTTGGTTCTGAAAATAAAAAATGGTTCTGTAATGATCCTGATCCTATATGTATATATATGTATATATATCTTTATAGTAGGGGACCCGCGCTATGCGGCGAGATGAATCGCAAATAGTTAGCAAACACGTAATAGAATACTGCAGAAATCATATATCTTTTTACAACTTGTTAGGGAACCTCTGAATCCTGCAACAAAAAAATACAGTGGTTTATCGGCTATTGGACTGTTACGACGACCTAAATCCCCCAACCTGCATAAGGCTGAAAGTGGGATACGCAAAATGGAAATTTATATTAAAGGTTCACTTTAGTATCTTTATTTGGTAGTAGAAAGCAAAATGTTAATATTATCACTCACTCTAACATGTAACTAAAGATCAATATGATAACATTCAATTGCAAATAACTAAATAAGTGATCAAGTTTAAAGAACAAAGTTTATGTGTGTTACCACTCATAATGATGTATTTCATATGTTTTTTATGTAATTTGCAAATGTTGAATATTTTGACCGCAAGTTATGTTTTATCCTTGTGGGTTAAAAGAGTTCAAATTTTAGTTTTAGTGCACAAAACTTCTCAAAGTTTGTTAAAAAGGCAGATTACTATTGAAACAATATGTTTTGTTATTGTATTTGACACGTCCATCAATTAAAAATGTCGTAAAAATCCTAACAAGAACCTTACAACCAATACAATATTACCCATTACATGATCTGAGTAGTGGCCCTTTCATCTTGTTAAGCTCAAAGTAAAACTGAAAAAATAAAACTTACACTATAGGGCCCAATATTGTAGCCCATCCAAAAACACATAAATTTCAATTTCCATCATCCATTCCCCAACTCACAATGCAATCTCTAATACTCTTTTCTCTATACTCAACTTCCTCTAATATTCTTAAAATTTTATAGCTTACATAAATTATTTACCCGTAGATCATATTATATTTTAAAATACTATTTAACGTCTTTAAACAAAATGAAGGAACAAAAGTTGACACCTTGTCCGTCTATATTATTAACAACACAAGTTTACAAGTGAACCTAGCTTTAACTTTAAATCAGAAAACCAAATGATGAACTCATATCAACATAATTTGCATTTGGTGTTATCCATTTAAGAAATAAATTGCAATTTTAATGAAACTTGAAGCACAACTATCTTTAAAGTCTTGTACCGAAAGTAAAACAGACAAATATCAACATAATAGCATCGCTATTTAGCGAAACAATATAGTATTATTTTTACAAAGAGTAGAAGCTTGCTACAAAAGCAACAGTGCATAATCCACTGAAATTTTATTGGTGAGAGTCAAACTCACACAAAGAAAATAATGGATCTAAGATTTCGTCAATTTGATCTCACTTATTCATTAATATCAAAAGGCTTAAATTGCCATAAACACTCTACCAAAAAGAGAAGGAAAATACTCAACCTCATATCCACGTACATATGACCACCAGGACTTATTCTTATTCAATCCCACGGGTCTTGACTTTGACAACAAAACATAATTACCAATATAACACTACTCACGATGACTCAATTTAAATTAAAATTCTAACACCATAACCCGTTGACGCATTTAATTAGGTGGCAGATGACCCTTTTTGGCTCGTAAACAAAACTGATTAACCCAAAAAATATCACTCTTGCTTATTAAATCAGTTACAACGACGTATGTTGTTACCTTGAAGAGTGAGCTAAACACGTAGCAAAACGCAGTGCATTTGATGAAGCACCAAAGAACAAAAATTAAAATTAAAATTGTTAGTTTAGCAAAGCTACCTACAAAAAGGATTCACAAAGAGGACACCATCAGTCTTTTATTCAAACATTATATGGAGCTGATGAGCACAACTGTGACAGCAAATGTCAAAATTTGACTTGAAAGAGGTATGTGACCTTTGGCTTAAAGGATATGTAAATAACAATTAATGAAGATGTTTTCTTATAAAAAAAAAAGGTCAGTACAACTTTTGGAAAATTCTTCTTATCCTAGAGACATGTAATCTAAGAATTTAGTTATCTTATGAAAAAACAAGTCCACATTTGCTTAAAAAATTGCATGAAATCAGAAATAAAAACATTTTGGAGCTATATTTTTTAACACTCAAAAAGGAAATGAGTAATGAACTAATAGGTTGTCTTTCACAAGTCAAACATGGGCAGATAAATCTTTTCAAGGAGACTTACTTTAGGATTTTGCATATGGATAGTTTTCATGACATAAATCCGAGAGTGTATCCTGAGAATCCTTTTAATAGGAAGAAGGAAAACAAAACATACCTGATTTTGATTGAAAATGTGCAAGTTTTGATGATTTGATTCTAGTATTCAAAAGCAATAAACAACATAATTTAATGATGTTAAACTTACCTTGTCTCGCATCTCATGTAGATATTTAATATTTGTCATGCACAACTGATTTCAAAAAGCTCATTTGATTCTCTTATATGAGCATAGTCAAAAAGTTTGTAAGTTGTTTAAATATGTTGAAAGCTGAAAAGTGTGATTGATAACTATACTATTTAGTGTAAAAGTTTAAACAAACCATAATCGAAGATGGATGAGCAAATTATGTTGTTCAAACATCCATCCAAATTCATTGTTGTTCCCATAACCATAAAATAACATACCCCAACAGTAAGATTATCGATTGACAAACCTGAAATTTACCCATTCAATAGTCACTATGCGGTACCTAGCTCTTTTTGTTTGCCGTGCCCTTTATATAAAAAAATCAAATATTTTGATCATAGTCAAGCACCAATAATCCATTAGCAATTGTAAACTCAAATAAATTCAAAATTCGTGAAGAACATAGGCTAGTAGAGAGAAAATGAAAAACCAC
>CM044004.1:82844745-82872245 GCA_024085815.1 Flaveria linearis | reverse complement strand
GAATCCAATTCGAAATGGATCCAAGAAAAGTTTCGGACCGGTTGTGGGGTTTGAAACCGTGTAATTTGGTCGATTTAGGCTTCGCCGGAGTTTGGCCGGAGGTGGCCGGAGAACACGCCGGAAAATCGAGAGGGGGGAGAGAGAAGCTGTTGGGTTTTTAAAAATTTACACAACTGGTCCCTGCGGTTTCATCTTTGACATTTTATGTTAGGAACTTTTATTTTTAAGTTTCAAAAATGACAAGAGTTACCCCTGGACTTTATTATTATTAATATTATCATTATTGTTTTTATTAATATTATTATTATTATTATTATTATTATTATTATTATTATTATTATTATTATTATTATTATTATTATTATTATTATTATTGTTATTATTATTTTTATTATTATAAAAGATTAAACGTCGGGAATTACGAGATGTTACAGTCTCCCCTACTTTAAGAAATTTTGTCCCGAAATTTGTTTACGAGGAGACTGAGTCGAAAAGATGAGAATGCTTGGATTTCATTTGATCCTCATGTTCTTAGTAAAACAGAAGGTAAGCATGAAGCCTCAGATAGATCATAGTGATTTTTTTCTTTCTTGATGCAGTTTGTGTTTTCATTTTCTGAGGTACATTTTGAAGAACTTTCAGGTTTTGATAGGGTATCAAAAGAAGAAAATTTATCATCGATTAGGCTGACCGCTTTAGTGTTTACTTTATGTGTAATGGCAGAGCCATTAGAGGTAAAAAGAGAGCCTAAAATATGTGACTTCTAGTTAACATTATACACTTTCACGTTGATTAAGAATGAACGTTAATACAAGATGTTACCGTCTCCCCTACTTTAAAGAATTTCGTTTCGAAATTAAGAATGAACTTAAATGAGCAAAAGAGTTAAAATGAAAGATAAGTGTTCAATGTAACAGTGATTGACGTTTACAGATGAAACGCTTCACTTGATGGAATCTTACAAGATTCTTGGCATAATGCATGCCAATTTGAACCCTATCAGTGAAATGTGAGATGTTTTGAGATGAAATGTTGGAAAGCGATGCCGAGTTACCATCATATATTAGACTTATAAATCACAACTTCCAGAATATAATTTCATGGTAAGGTGATGTCTAGAAATCAATAAAAAGACCAACAATGATAAGAAATGTTAACCGACGGAATTTTAAGAATCCCAAATGTCACCATATGAAACGACCTTAACGCATATCTTGTGAATATGTATTTCTCCTTTGACCAACCATCGGTCTAAGAATAATACACTATACGAAGATCTTGAAATAAATTCACAACGATGGTTAAGAATATTATTATAAACAGAGAATGAATCAATCGTTCAAAATAACGATCGATGTTTTAACGCCATACCACGGTATACGAATATTTGAAACAGATACAAGTCAATTTCTCGACGTTGTGAGATAATGGGTCGAATTGAATTTTTATCCAATCGTTCTATAATGCACCAATTGTCATCATGACATTTAAAATAAGAGGCACCTAGTGGATGAAAAGTTAAACAGAAGATTTACGGGAACACGGAGATTAGGTTTTGTCATATGTAAAGGTAAGACACTTGGACACATGCCAAGTTACGCCTTTTCCTTTATGCCAAACCCATGGCTACAAGTTACGAAGGTTTATGAACCATTATATCCACATCGCAATGAGGATAATAATAGGTCTTGTTGTTCAAAACCAAGTTGGAATTTCAATGATTTTCAAGGTTAAAGATTCAAAAACGATTCAAGAAATGGCGCAAACAATAAGATAGGTATTTGTAAACATGTTTTGCAGGATAACAAATTCCAAAGATAGATTGCATACGTAATTCATCATACCCATAGGTATAGACGAGAACATTTGTATGACTAGAAAGACTTAATCACAAGTTGATAATATCTTTATTTGACAAAAGATTATTTAGGAAGACTACCATCACGTATTTAGGTGTTGATGATATCTCAAAATGAAAGTTGATAAGTGAGGAATAAATGGTTTGATGTAGCTAGATCGAGTCAAAACGTGAAGATAAAGGGAAAGAAATCGATTTAAGAATTTACATGCGTCAAGCTTGGAATCAAAATCAACCTAAAACGATCGGGTCTTCTTTCAAGTTCAGAGATCATGCTTTGGCTTGATAGGTCAAAACACTAATATTGTTTCACCCGTTAAGTTACTACATGCCTCTCGTCACTGGATTACAACCTTGGTAAGTTGAAGATCAATAAATGAGAATAGTCATTAAGGTGTGGTTTTCACTACTAACTTGATGGTGTATTCCCAAGGTATGACCACTAACTTACCAATCAACCAGTTTGATCCCAACCAATTGTTGAGGATTCACAGAAATAAGACGTGGTAACTCACCATTAAGGTAAGGAAAATCACTCCTATCTTAACGGTGAAGTTCTTACAAAAACAAAATATAACAAAATGAACTTCTTCATCAAAATCCAGAACTCACTCCTACTTTGACGAGGACGTTTCATTTGAGAAATTATAATTCATAAAAATGATATTATCATCAAGATATGAAATTTACGTCTATCTTAATGATTGAGCTTCATAATAACAAGAAAACAATCAAAGATTAACATTTGTCACCAAAGTACGGGTTTCAATCCTATTTTGGTGAGGTCATGTCATTTGTGAAGTGCAAGTTCCAATGAGAATAATTGAAGTCAATCCTCAGGATGAGGAATTTGCCCTAATCCAGAGGATGAAATTTCATAAAACATACAATTGGAAACCATTTATCAAAACGAATAGAGAATCATCAAAGTAAGGGAATCACCCCTGTTTTGATGAGTTAGAATTGTTTAGGAGGTACGAGTGTTCTTAGTCTAGATTGACTTACAAACCCTTGTATCTCCCATGGTGCAGACGGTTCAAGGTTCGACTTAACAACGAAAGGAAAAGAATATCACTTAGAAATTTAGAAAATTTCAAGTTATATCAATGTAACTAAAAGGAAAATCATGCTTATAAAATTTAAGATCAAAGTTCGAGGTAACAGGATTTGTTATGATGGTGTTCAAATCTTGGATGGTTCAAGTCGGGAAGACGAAATCAAGGACAGTAATTATTCAACACCACAATGAGATGTGAACATTCGATCAAAAGGAAATACATGGACTTCTCAGGATATGAGCTCAACCATAGCCTTATTGAAGACACGCGTACTTATAAGTGATCAATTATCACAAGGGTTTCGAGTCAAGTAAACGGATTCAATGATCGAATCAGATCACCATTTACACTTTGCCTAGACAAAGTATCCCGATATGTAGGAATTTCATCTACAGCATTGCATGTTCTTAGTTATGGGACACCTCCTTAAGAGGATTTGAGAACCATAAGTAACGGTTTAAAGTTTTAAAGACCATACGGTTTAGATTCCTAATATCTTTGGGTATATTAAGATCCATGTTCACTTTGATCAAGGTATAGAAATTGTTACATGAAACGCTGAGTTCAATACCGTTACACGTTACACGTTGAGCGTAAGAGTTGAAATGTAGGATGAGTTCAATATCAACAGAAACATTATGTAGGTTAAGAATGAGAAGATATTTAAACTTTGGTGATAAACCAGTTCAAGGATTCAAGGATTTTTAAAATACAAAAAGGATGGTTCCATTTGGTAACGCATTACCATTTGGAATCATTGACACGTCAAGGTAATTTGACCCATTTGCCTTAGAGACTTGCGTGTCGATCATAGTTTATCACTCATCCCAGAAATCCCCAGGTAAGCATAACTTGTCTCGCAATGAGATTTATACGATATGCTTGCCTTAACTCGAAGGCCTTTTGCCAAGAAATCCATAATACAGGTGTCTATGTGTCAAGTCTCTTTGGTTCGTAGAATCAAACCTTGATTCAGATAAGTTAGGAGAGTTGGTATGACTGCAGCAACCTCTCGGGCTACAAGAGTAGAAATCTTACAGCCAGAGTTTCTAGACCGTGAACGGGTTTGACGAGAAGACATTCTGTAATATCATTAAGATATTTTATGAGAATTGGATAATAGGAGTTATACCACATGAAAACAACAATCGGGAATTTGGCATAATAACAATGAGATGTTCCGAGTGTAATCGTTTGATTCGTAAATCAAAGCGAGTATGTTGACTAATCAAAGTATTATGTCAACCACAACTTTGTTGAAAACATGCGTACCTATAAGCAGATACTCATCCCAAGGGTTCCCAGGTAAGGTAGACAGATCCATCGGCTGATTTGGATTTATACGAATACCTTGCCTAGATAGAAAACCTCGAGATACAGGCATCTTACTCTTCTAATATTGCATGTATTCAATGGTGGGGCACAGACTTTGACGAGATTTTCATAAATTAGACATAGAGTCTAAGGAATTGATCCCACGACGATAAGTGTAGTCTCCACATGTCGTTGAGAATAAGTTTAGGAAGTTCATTTATCAGGGAGAGTCAAAGAGTCGAAGTTAAGTTTAGGGAGTCTAAGTTTTAAGCATACATAAGGCAATCCTATGCTAAGGCATCAAATTGCACAAAAGGCATAGCATTATGTAGCATTCAAACAATATGTAAGCACAAAAGTATAAGGATCTTTCTATGAGGTTCATGCAACTATAGTCTAGGTCACTATTTCTAATAACCTAAATCCCTATAGTTATGGGCTTTGATACCAATCTGTCACACCCCAACCTTGACGGCGGAATCGTCGAGGCGTGAGAGTTACGATCGTTCATAGCCACATAACACTATTTCCTGAAACATGTTAAAAATAAAAGGTCAACATAAAGATGTTGGTGAGCATTCTATAGTTTTGGATACATAAGTATATAAAAGATGACAATTCATGTTGTAAATTAGAGAACAAGGTAACTAGGGATGTAAGACAGAATGCACAATCAAACCTTGACAAAGTTTTACAAGTTCTCAAACGTTTACAAGTATATACGATTAGCTAAGTGTACTTGGATCAACCAAGCAGGCTTGTCAGGCCCATAGATCTATGACGTCGCCAAGCTAGCAATAGTTAATGATTGTACATGTATTTGACATTACATGGTAGCTACAAGATTCAACTAATCACAACACACAAGTAAATTGCCATAAGTTTACAAGATTCAACGTGTTTACAAGTGTAACGTTTATAAGTAACATGTTTCACCCCAAAGTGCGAAAATATGAAAAAGGGGTATAGAAATACTCACCTGGTAATTAAGTATATGAATGACGATTAATAAAGATAATAGCGACGTTCCAATGTAAACCTTCACGAGATACCTAAGAATATATATATATATATATATATATATATATTTTGACGAGATTTAAGTTTAATTATATTAAACTTAAAGTTTTTAACGGGAACTAGGTTTTTAGGTGGAGTTTGGGGTTTTTATAAATAAAATTAGTTATCAAGATTATATATATCTTTATAAAATAAAGAAAAACTTTATTAATCCATTTTATAATAATTTTTTAAGAAATTAAATTCTTATAAAATGATTAAATTCATAAAATGTAAATATGATTTCATAATTGACGTAATGATATTAACGTAGTGATTTCAATCTTTTTAAAGTTTATTTTTATAAAAATAAACTAATTATAATATTTATCTAAACTATTTATTAAAATATTTAAATATTTTATTAAATAGTTTTACAGAAATTAATATGGTGTCTAAAAATATTTAAAGTTTGCAAAAGAAAACCATTTTTATATTTTTCTAAAATTTTCTATAATTATTTTAATTTTTTAAAAATATTTACAGAAAGTAATTTGTTGATTTAAAATAAATAAGTTTATAAAAATGATTTTTATGATTTTTAGGATTTTTATATAATTTTTTTAAGGCTGAAAAAGCTTTAAAAAATAATGGTAGGTGCCCGGGTTCGAACCCGGGACCTCAAGAATTGCAAGCATGTGTCTAACCAGTGAACCAAGGCATCCAGCCGCATTAGTTGACGGTTTTTAATTCTTAAAAATACAATTTTAAGTTAATCCCCAAATCACTAAGAACCCTAAAATCGATTATGATCAAATCGACCATCCAAATGATTATGTTAATGAAAACATTCATGGGGCTTTGATTCCCCATGAGAAGTCGAACATGTATATGTAAACAATTACCCGTTTGATAACTAATTGAAGATGAACTTGATAAAGAACAGGTAGCGGCTAACATGGTTTCTGATTTTGGATCGAATGATGATTATAATGAAATTAATTTCGTGTGTAGCTCCGAACAAAGGTCCTGATGAAAAGCCCTTTGTTAATTTTGGTCCAAATTGCTTGGACAGAGACCTCGACTGAGTTGCAGGTTCACGATGAATATGAAGGTGGAATTCGATGTATATGTGTGTTTCAGATGAATCTGAGAGTTGAGTTCGATTAGGAGTGAAGAAATGATCGAGTTGGTAGCTTTAATTTGTTTATTATTGTTGTTTGAGTGTATTAGTGAGCTGTATCGAATCCGAGATAAAAGTGAAATTTGTGACCGTTTGTTTGACTGATTCAACACGCTTTTATGTTGGAATCCAATTCGAAATGGATCCAAGAAAAGTTTCGGACCGGTTGTGGGGTTTGAAACCGTGTAATTTGGTTGATTTAGGCTTCGCCGCAGTTTGGCCGGAGGTGGCCGGAGAACACACCGGAAAATCGAGAGGGGGGAGAGAGAAGCTGTTGGGTTTTTAAAAATTTACACAACTAGTCCCTGCGGTTTCATCTTTGACATTTTATGTTAGGAACTTTTATTTTTAAGTTTCAAAAATGACAAGAGTTACCCCTGGACTTTATTATTATTAATATTATCATTATTGTTTTTATTAATATTATTATTATTATTATCATTATTATTATTATTATTATTATTATTATTATTATTATTATTATTGTTATTATTATTTTTATTATTATAAAAGATTAAACGTCGGGAATTACGAGATGTTACAGTACATATCCATTATTATTTTGATATACTTCTCTGGTACCCTTCTGAGTCGTAAACTTTCCCAAATGAGTTGACGCGACACACTGTCATATGCTTTTTCTAGGTCAATGAATACCATATGAAGGTCCCTTTTCTTTTCTCATTATTTCTCTATTAACCTTCTTATGACGTGTATGGCTTCTGTTGTGGAGCGTCCTGGCATAAATCCAAATTGCTTCACCGTAATCTGAGTTTCTCGTCTAAGCCTCGTGTCAATAACTCTTTCCCATAGTTTCATCGTGTGACTCAATAGCTTTATTCCCCTGTAATTTGCACAACATTGGACATCTCCTTTTTTCTTATATATGGGGACTATGAAACTGCTTCTCCATTGCTGTGGCATCCTCCCTGTTTTGAAGATGATGTTAAATAGGTCTGTTAGCCATTGCAGACCCTCGTTTCCCAGGCACTTCAACACTTCAATCGGTATGTTGTCTGGCCCCACCGCCTTAGCCTTTCCCATTTTCTTCAACGCTCTCGTAACTTCGTCGACTGTGATGCTTCTATAGTAACACTTGTTTTGTTGGTGTGGTTGATTTGGTATACTAATCGCAGTTTGTTGGTGAGGTTTCCTTATGTTGAAAAGGTTATCGAAGTAAGTTTTCCATCTCGCCTTGATGTCGTTCTCCTTCAGCAATACTTTTCCATCCGCAGCCTTTATAAACTTGACCATTCTCAGGTCTTGTTTTCTACTTTCTCTTGCCCTGGCAATCTTAAAAATTTCATATTCTCCTTCCTTCGTCTCTAGTCGTTTATGCATCCTCTCGTACGCTGTGTTCTTTGCCTCTGACACGGCCTTTTTCGCCTCTCGCTTAGCCTCCTTATATTTATCTTTTAGCTCCACTCGTTCTTCGTCACTAGTACAGTGTAAAAGGTCTCTGAAACTCTGTTGTTTATTTCTTATCTTCTCCTGTACGTTTTCATTCCACCACTAGGCTTCCTTATGACCTACTGTCCTAATTGTTGCAAGTCCAAGAGTTTCTTTAGCTGCTTGCATCACTGCAGTTGCCATATCCTCCCACATTTTGTCTGCGTCTTCCTGTGGCCCAGTTTGGATCATAGGTATGACCTTATCTCTAAAGATGGTAATCTTTTCGTCTTTGAGCTGGCCCCATCTAATCGTAGGTCTGATTTTCTTAGTTGGTTGGACGAGTGCTCTCTTCAGGCGTAGATCAGCCACCAACATATGATGCTGAGTCACTACCGTCTCTCCCGGGATTGCTTTACAGTCTTTCCACGAGTTACGATCTTCTCCCCTCATCAGTATATAGTCTATCTGAGTGTGTCTTCCGCCGCTGGTAAAGGTGATCAGATGCGAATCTCTTTTCTTAAAGAACGAATTTACGATGCCCAGATCATGCGCCAAAGCAAAGTCAAGGAGCTCCCTCCCGCCGTCATTCCTTAGACCATACCCAAACCCTCCATACACCGACGTGAATTGATCGTTACCCTTACCGATATGCCCATTAAAATCTCCTCCTATGCATATTTTTCTTGTCTAGGTATGTATCTCATAACCTGATCTAAAGTTTCCCAGAACTTATTGCGTTTCGTTTCCCCTAATCCAACCTGTGGTGCATACGCACTAACCACTGCCACTACCTCGTCCCCTATTACTATTCTTAACATCATCAGTCTATCATCGTATCTTCTCACTTCCACTACATTATCCTGAAGTTCCTTAGCAACTAGAAAACCTACTCCATTCTTTGTACCATCTGACCCTGAGTACCACAGTTTATATCCGTTGCAGTCTTTTGCTCTCCCACCCCGCCATCTTGTCTCCTGAAGGCATGCTATCTGAACCCTACGTCTCTTCAACACATCTATTAACTCTAATAGCTTACTAGTTAGTGTTCCTACATTCCACGATGCCACTCGTAAACTATACCCTTTTTTCTCTTTAGTAGCACCTCTCTTCACCGAACATGATCTCCAGGCAGCCAAATGCCTCCCGATATCTATATTACCGCACTAACACCTTAAACAACCACTAAAGACGGGGCAAGAAAACAGAAGGTGAACAAACACAAGTCAAACAATGCTTTAAACGGAACAAAATAGGTAATAGCGAAATAGAATAAACAGAAGCACCGAAAATTAATCCAGAGTGTGAATGCACGCACACAAGAAATATCACTCAAATGATGCACAACTAATAGTCAGAGAACAACAGAAATATAGAAAATAGAGAACAACAGAAATATAGAAAACAGAGAGCACTGGTAACAAAAAGAATGTAATATACGAACGGATGAAAACACACCAAGTTAAGAGACAGATACTGGTACTCCTAACCCAGTCAAAACAGGCCTATTAGACTATGGAACAAAAACAGAAGGAAATAAGGGAGAAAGAATATCCTCACAGCGAGGGTTTTCCCAAGTTAGGGTTCCAGAACGATCTTACCAAATGATCTTACCAAATGAAGACCCGGGGGGGGGTGGGGTGCGGTGCGGGTTACAGGGGGAGTGGTGGAGTGAGGAGGCTCCGGTGATAGAGATGGGGTGGGAAGGCTGTGAGGTTGGGTGGTTCGGGGCGGAGCCGGCGTCTCCGGTGTGGTGGTGTAGGGTGAGGGTTGGGGTTGGGGGCGTAAGGTTCAGCCTAGTAGGTTTGGTTTCGGGGTGCTCCAGTGCGAGGTTAGGGCGGTGATGGAGGTGGTGGTGGTGTACGGCTGTCCGGGTGGCGGGAGATGATGTAGCCGAGTGATGATGTAGGTGGTGGTGGTGTACGGGTGGAGCGGTGTAGGCGGCAGCGGTACTGCGGTGGGTGATGGCAGTTCGGTGGCAGCGGGGTGATGATGTCGGAAGGGGGGGGGGGAGAAAACTCCGGTGAAGGCGGCAGCGGTACTGCGGTGGTACCGGTGTAGGGAGTTTGTTGGCCCGTGGAGAGGATGGTGGTGTTGACCGGTTGTTGAATGGGTGTTGTTGGCCGGTGGAAGAAGAAGATGTTGGTGTTTACCGTTTGTTGACCGGTGGCCGGTAGCCGGTGAGGCTTCAGCCTTTGACCGGTGGCCGGAGGTGACCGGTGACCGGTGGCCGGAGGCTTTGGCCTTTGTTGTTTTCCCAACGGTACAAAAGCGTGCAGGTAGAGAGAAGAAGTTAGAGAGAGAAAAAAAGCTAGATATATAAACGGATGTTCACAGATGTAAAAAACTGACAATATAAAATAGAAAAACACAAATATACGGTTTCAAAACCCATCTTCTTCTGTCTATTCCTCTCCTGCATCGTCATTCCACAATTGAAATCAAGTAAGTTCTTCAAATTATATTTGAAATCCATTAAATTATTGAAGTTATAGTACTGATTCTATGTTTTTTTGTTGAAAAACAGAATCAAAACGACCTAAAATGAAGAAGAAATCGACGATTCATAGCGGCGGTAAGTGTACTATATTCTACAACTTGATTAATGTAGTAACGAAATCAAATGGATATGTTGTGATATTCATATATGTACTGCATTTTATCCTTCATTATAACATTAAAATATATTGAAATTGGGTTATTATGTTTCCAAGTCGATGCATCTATCATTAATGTACTGCATTATAATTTCAAATGGATTTTAATATATGTACTGTATTCTAAATTTGATTTGTAATTTTATAAGTATGAACATGGATTTTCTATCATTAATGTACTGCATTATAATTTCAAATTGATTTTAATATATGTACTGCATTCTAAACTTGATTTGTAATTTTATAAGTATGAACATAGGTTGTAAGGCCCCGAATCCGAAAACCTCACAAATTGACCATTTTGCATAAAACCTTATTTTTAGTTCAAAACTGACAAAGTGTTATTTATTAAAGCAGCGGAATTATAACAATGTTAATTATATAAATAAAAACTAAAGCACCAACTTAGAGTCAAACCCGGATTTGTACTAGAAGTTCTTTATTTACAAATCATTGTCTTAACAAAATTTACTCTTTTATTATTACACAAAACATAAAAGCTAGTTGAATCTTTACAGGATGCCAGTCTTCACCCTCCAAGTAGCTCCTAATCAGGTCCTGCCCTAAAACTTGAGTTACCTGCCAAACAATCTAACATACATACAAAAGTCAGCTTCGCTGAGTGAGTTCTAGTTTTATATAAGTAAGAAATATAATCTTTTATCCTTTCATATAATGAACACGCATACATCATACTGCAAACATTACTTACATCACATTAGGCACGTTCATTATCTTTCATTCTTTCATTACGTTTCAATTCATCATAGGCAAGATTTGCACAAAGCAAGATCTCCATGTTGATTGACAACGAATGTCAATCCCCGTCGGTACACGTTATCCATGGTCACTACCCCCGACGGTTGATCGATCCCCGTCGGTACACATCTTCATGGTAGCTTCCCCCGACAGTTGATCCACACTGCTAGGCACATAGCCCGCTCATGAATACGGATCCATCATCATACATCAGACTCACATAAGTGAAGTCTATCATAGTGCTTGCAAGACTTTTCATCATCAAACGGGCCCGGGGGTAACATTTGTTAAGTTCCACTTCTCATTAGTATCATCTTTCACTTAATTTATATAATACTTAGCTTATTAAGTATACACATACCAAGTACTAGTCATCATAACGCGTAACCGTATCTATTTAATTGTCACATTTTTCTTTAGATCATTCTATCTATAGGCAATAAATACACGTAATTCACAGTTATTACTTTATCAAATCATATAACGAGTTATTTAAAAATAATCTTAATCATAAATCATATGGTATGTATGTCAGCCCCAAAACGGTAAAGCATGTATAAAAGAGGGGGATCTAGAACTCACCAGGATCGTTGAATGTCCATAATCGTCATCTACTTGAATTCTCAAGTAATGTCATCATCATAATCAAGTCTCCATCTTTTGCAACGAAACCTTAACCATCATCCTAGAATCATCATCATCATAACATCCTCATCCTCTTTCAAATACATCATCACCCTAACTTATCTACCACTAACTACCAAAGTCCCTATCATCATAGCTAACCAATAATGTCACATCATGTTATCATCAAGGATTATCATGACCATCATATTCAGGAAAACCTTTACCATTTGCATGCTAAGCCATCATTAACAACATCATCATATAACATCATCATCATCATTCATACACCACTTTTGCACTACAACCATCCTTACTGTGAAGATACCATTTCCATATTCAAACTCCATCTTCATCTTATTGAAACTATATCATAATGAACATTACCACTACCTAAGAGCTATTAGCATCATCATTAATGTGTCAACATAATCTAGACATCTTTACCATCACCAGACATCATCATCTTCACCATCCTTATGATAGCCCACACAATAATATTACCCAAAACATCCTTATAAATGTTACCATCATGAAGACCATAAGCCATGCCACCATATAGACATCATACCATCAATTCTTTCTTTTCCATAAAGTTGTCGACAATTACCAATTTACCTTTGTGGAATAATCACCATCCAAGCATCATCAACATCGTACCAGCTTCACAACACCACAATTGGACAACCTTGACCTATTTTCTCAAAGTATCGAAGGCTTACTGGACCCTCACGATACTAAGATCAGGATGAAATCAAGACAACATACGGCTGTATCAGCACCGCCTTGCCGGAGGTGCCCTCTGTTCAATATTGCTACTTTTGTTCCTGCTCAACCATTGTCTTCGGTTCTCGAGAACACCACAGCCACCAACGTGAGCCGACAGGGCTTATCCGGGAGGAGAGACGACCCAAGGCCCTGTCGTGAGCTTCAAATCGAAGAAAGGGGAAGAAAGGGGGTCACCATCATCACTAAATCATCATCATCATCGAACCCTCATCATTCTAGCATGAGCATCATTGAACCCTCTGCTCCAACCGAGCTTCATCGCAACACCACCATCACCCTGCACAGAACCGACCACAACCAACCTAACCTAACCACCGAAGTTGAACCAAAACCGAGTCACCTGGGCTGCTTCGATGTCGACATCGTCTCTGTCGCGAGGCTCCACCACTGCCGGAGCTATGGCAGTGGTCATGGAATGTTTGCCAATACCTATACTCGGTTCAGGAGCTCCCCCTTCTTGCTCGAAAACGAAGCATCTATACCGCTGTCGCACACTACCGGGAACCTCCCCGGGAGAAGATTGAACTCCCTCAATCTCGTCGAGAGCTGGAGTTGGAGGTGAAAGGAAGAATATAGGGGTGTGAGGTTGCTTCCCTAGTCATTTCCTTGGCCGGAGCATGCTGCCGGAGCTCCGACCGTAGCCATGAAAGTCGCCGGAGGGGGAGTGGGAAAAATCGCTCGGTTGTGAAGGGGGAAGAAGGATGAGCGGCCGATTAGGAAGAAAAGGGGTTTAGGGTTATTTTATGGTTTCTACAAATTGTCGATTTTGGTCCCTCAAGTTTCCATATTTTGTTTTCCAGCCTAAACTTGACAAACTAACTAATCTTTTCGAGAATAAAATTCAATAATACTATTATTGATGTTATTTCGCCACTTAGGTTCATTTTGGAAATTTAGGGCATTACAAGTCTATCCCCCTTATTTAGGTTTCGTCCTCGAAACCTGTTGGCCCTTACACAACGTGGGATAATACTTTCTCAATCACCACGGATTCTCATGTTTCTTCTAAACATGTTCCACACACACCCTATAATGTATGATCTTCTTTAGCCGCCAACACATAGCCCTTGCAACCTTCAAACGTCCTAACACACTCCTCTTATGGATCAATTTCATTAATGCAAACATTATGACTACGAACCCTAATTCATGAGTAATTATATTATCATCTTGTATTTAACCTTGTGAACAACATAACCGTTGTTCTGCCATGTTGTATTGAATATATATATATATATTCAGTCAGATCTTTGTATGGAACACATGGTTCTAGGTTTTCGACACTTACTGATAACATTATCACCAAGGCTCATGTTAACCTTCCTTATTTAGTTCATGTTCACATTTATTAACTAACTTCTCACTCAGACTTGGTGTCATTTCTTGTGAACCTTACCAAGGGCAAGATTATCTTCAAGAAGTACTGAACAAACTGTATGTAGTAATCCGTCACTTCCGTAAGCTACAGATTTATAACATCATCCTTGGGGAACTTTTTACATTACTGCTTCAATTTTATCAATTCTATCACGATTTCAAGAATTATACTTCATATGACTAGAACATTCACTCTAGGAATGTTGCTCATAAATTATCTTTCATCTTGTCCTTGACACCTCACAGATGTGACATGAATGGCCTCCCTTACTCTTGGAGTTGATGAGTATGTCCTCTATAATCACTATCGCGAACCCATTGAACATCGATTAATAACCCTATTCATTTAGTTCATAAATACTGCAAGGAAACTCATAGCATCCAAACCGTGACTGAAATGTTATCTTTAGGGTGTCATGCTTTTCAACCTGTAGCTGTTGATGATCCAACCTACTGTCGATCCGTGAAAACCATCTTGCCCCTCGAAATGGTGGAATGGTTTGTCAACTCAAGGTCATAGTTGCTTACCGTTCATCATCAGCTTATTCAGCCATCTGCGGTCCTCACACGTCTACCTTCTTCGATCTTCTTTTGTGATAACACCGAAGTATTATCTAGATGAACTAATCAATCTGACCCTTTATCAGGGATGTCTTAAAGCTATATCATTAACTCTTTCATTCCTGACAAAACCATCGGTACGGTGACATGACTACAAGCTGAGTCCCAGAAGACAAGTTGATCTCAAACTCTTTCTTCTAACTCCGATAAGGTCCTCCGGGGTCACATTAGGAAGACACGCTCTATAGCTACGTCTGTCAACTTTAAGACTTCGCCCTTAGCATCTTTTATTTACATAGGATATGCTCCTCAACCTTGTTTCATAGACTTTTCTATCTCATTATTAGGATCATCCCTGAAATCAGGCAATTCTAATTATCATAAGTCATGACCATACTTCCATCATGTACAAACCAACGGGTCATATTTCCATGTTGTGCAGTATCAGTCCCGTATGCAACTAGTCGATTCATATCCAAGACCATGTTACGTCTAATTAGGGTAGTAACATGCAATCCAGAAGAAGGCCCTAACTTTCCATTACTATTTACAGTCATTTACAGACACTTCTATCCAAATAGCTTTACTAAAGGTAGTTCCTACATTATCACTTTACCTTCTTAAAACACTTCTGAATTCCTGGTTGCGAAGTCTAGAACTATATTATATGTTTTTGCTGGTATCGCTGTCAAGTCTCTAATGGTCTCATCGGGGAATCACACACCTCGTACACATCTGTCAACTTTCCACTTCCTATAAGATTTATAATGTCAATATGGTCTGTCAAGGCAAGTTCAGATCATGACAAGTTTCGTAAGTTTTTAATGACAGTGGCCAGTTGTGATTAACTACTTACAGAACTTCTCATGTCCTAAACTCTCCTATCCTGAACCACGCTAACACTCGAACCTACTATCACTATTCTATGCACATATAGATCACATAAATTCAAGTAAGCACAACAATTAATGTTATCACACCCTATCCTTGATTCTAACTTCTGTAACAAGGCACTACCTATCAGAATAGCATTTACAAGATATTTCGTTACCTCTTGGCATGGAGCTTCTTGGACTGGCATCCTTTTATTTGGTCCCATTTTCTGTTTAAGTTTAGGTTTATAAATTAGTTTTCCCCAAATCTCTTAAACTTTGGCTCTGATACCAACTTGTAAGGCCCCGAATCCGGAAACCTCACAAATTGACCATTTTGCATAAAACCTTATTTTTAGTTCAAAACTAACAAAGTGTTATTTATTAAAGCAGCGGAATTATAACAATGTTAATTATATAAATAAAAACTAAAGCACCAACTTAGAGTCAAACCCGGATTTGTACTAGAAGTTCTTTATTTACAAATCATTGTCTTAACAAAATTTACTCTTTTATTATTACACAAAACATAAAAGCTAGTTGAATCTTTACAGGATGCCAGTCTTCACCCTCCAAGTAGCTCCTAATCAGGTCCTGCCCTAAAACTTGAGTTACCTGCCAAACAATCTAACATACATACAAAAGTCAGCTTCGCTGAGTGAGTTCTAGTTTTATATAAGTAAGAAATATAATCTTTTATCCTTTCATATAATGAACACGCATACATCATACTGCAAACATTACTTACATCACATTAGGCACGTTCATTATCTTTCATTCTTTCATTACGTTTCAATTCATCATAGGCAAGATTTGCACAAAGCAAGATCTCCATGTTGATTGACAACGAATGTCAATCCCCGTCGGTACACGTTATCCATGGTCACTACCCCCGACGGTTGATCGATCCCCGTCGGTACACATCTTCATGGTAGCTTCCCCCGACAGTTGATCCACACTGCTAGGCACATAGCCCGCTCATGAATACGGATCCATCATCATACATCAGACTCACATAAGTGAAGTCTATCATAGTGCTTGCAAGACTTTTCATCATCAAACGGGCCCGGGGGTAACATTTGTTAAGTTCCACTTCTCATTAGTATCATCTTTCACTTAATTTATATAATACTTAGCTTATTAAGTATACACATACCAAGTACTAGTCATCATAACGCGTAACCGTATCTATTTAATTGTCACATTTTTCTTTAGATCATTCTATCTATAGGCAATAAATACACGTAATTCACAGTTATTACTTTATCAAATCATATAACGAGTTATTTAAAAATAATCTTAATCATAAATCATATGGTATGTATGTCAGCCCCAAAACGGTAAAGCATGTATAAAAGAGGGGATCTAGAACTCACCAGGATCGTTGAATGTCCATAATCGTCATCTACTTGAATTCTCAAGTAATGTCATCATCATAATCAAGTCTCCATCTTTTGCAACGAAACCTTAACCATCATCCTAGAATCATCATCATCATAACATCCTCATCCTCTTTCAAATACATCATCACCCTAACTTATCTACCACTAACTACCAAAGTCCCTATCATCATAGCTAACCAATAATGTGCACATCATGTTATCATCAAGGATTATCATGACCATCATATTCAGGAAAACCTTTACCATTTGCATGCTAAGCCATCATTAACAACATCATCATATAACATCATCATCATCATTCATACACCACTTTTGCACTACAACCATCCTTACTGTGAAGATACCATTTCCATATTCAAACTCCATCTTCATCTTATTGAAACTATATCATAATGAACATTACCACTACCTAAGAGCTATTAGCATCATCATTAATGTGTCAACATAATCTAGACATCTTTACCATCACCAGACATCATCATCTTCACCATCCTTATGATAGCCCACACAATAATATTACCCAAAACATCCTTATAAATGTTACCATCATGAAGACCATAAGCCATGCCACCATATAGACATCATACCATCAATTCTTTCTTTTCCATAAAGTTGTCGACAATTACCAATTTACCTTTGTGGAATAATCACCATCCAAGCATCATCAACATCGTACCAGCTTCACAACACCACAATTGGACAACCTTGACCTATTTTCTCAAAGTATCGAAGGCTTACTGGACCCTCACGATACTAAGATCAGGATGAAATCAAGACAACATACGGCTGTATCAGCACCGCCTTGCCGGAGGTGCCCTCTGTTCAATATTGCTACTTTTGTTCCTGCTCAACCATTGTCTTCGGTTCTCGAGAACACCACAGCCACCAACGTGAGCCGACAGGGCTTATCCGGGAGGAGAGACGACCCAAGGCCCTGTCGTGAGCTTCAAATCGAAGAAAGGGGAAGAAAGGGGGTCACCATCATCACTAAATCATCATCATCATCGAACCCTCATCATTCTAGCATGAGCATCATCGAGCCCTCTGCTCCAACCGAGCTTCATCGTAACACCACCATCACCCTGCACAGAACCGACCACAACCAACCTAACCTAACCACCGAAGTTGAACCAAAACCGAGTCACCTGGGCTGCTTCGATGTCGACATCGTCTCTGTCGCGAGGCTCCACCACTACCGGAGCTATGGCAGTGGTCATGGAATGTTTGCCAATACCTATACTCGGTTCAGGAGCTCCCCCTTCTTACTCGAAAACGAAGCATCTATACCGCTGTCGCACACTACCGGGAACCTCCCCGGGAGAAGGTTGAACTCCCTCAATCTCGTCGAGAGATGGAGTTGGAGGTGAAAGGAAGAATATAGGGGTGTGAGGTTGCTTCCCTAGTCATTTCCTTGGCCGGAGCATGCTGCCGGAGCTCCGACCGTAGCCACGAAAGTCGATGGAGGGGGAGGGGGAAAAATCGCTCGGTTGTGAAGGGGGAAGAAGGATGAGCGGCCGATTAGGAAGAAAAGGGGTTTAGGGTTATTTTATGGTTTCTACAAATTGTCGATTTTGGTCCCTCAAGTTTCCATATTTTGTTTTCCAGCCTAAACTTGACAAACTAACTAATCTTTTCGAGAATAAAATTCAATAATACTATTATTGATGTTATTTCGCCACTTAGGTTCATTTTGGAAATTTGGGGCGTTACATAGGTTTATCATAAATGTGCTGTATTCTTGGTATTATAAAATTGGTTGTACCTGTACGTGCATGAAAACCATTATGTACTTGTACATCACATTTTGTGCTGTATTTCATCAGATATGTACTATATTCTAAACATCTCATGCATATATCATGTTATATGCACTATATGCATTATAACATTGATATTTATTGAGGTTGTGTTATTATGTTTCCAGATATTACATGTTGTGCTGTATTTCAACAGATATGTACTATATTCTAAAATCTCATGCGCATGTTGTGCTGTATTTCAAACAGATATGTACACTATACGCACATGTTGTGCTGTATTTCAACAGATATGTACTGTATTCTAAACTTGATTTGTAATTTTATAAGTATGAACATAGGTTTATCATAAACGTGCTGTATTCTTGGTATTATAAAATTGGTTGTACTTGTACATGCATGAACACCATTATGTACTTGTACATCACATTTTGCACATGTTGTGCTGAATTTCAACATGTTTCCAGATAGTACAAAGTATGAACATGGATTTATTACACTATAAGCACATGTTGTGCTGTATTTCAACAGATATGTACTATATTCTAAAATCTCATGCACATCTTGTTATCGTGTGCTGTATTTCAACAGATATGTAGTATACTTTTAGGTAGGTTTTAATGTTATAGGTTAGATTTCTGTATTGCACATGTACTATATTATTTACAAAAACAGTGATGCAATTGCTAATGTTATAAACTATCTACAGCTATTGTGATATCAAAGCCGACTGTTTCTGATGATGATTTTCAAAAACCATTGAAATCAATAAAACAGTCTGTATCTATGAAAAGCCTCACGAATACAAACAAGCCATTAAAACCATTTGTGGAATTTGAAGAAAACAATAGACTGCGGATACGAAACCCACCAAAAAGCCTTTGTGATTTAATTGAGAGCTTAACGAAAGCACAACAAAAGGCTGTTGAAGCTATGGGATTTGGGAGCATAAACTCACTGCATAAAATGTCTACCTTCTAACCTAGCATTTTGGTTGATATCAAACTATGATCTTGACACAAACAACTTGAATGTCGGTTCACACGTTATAAAGATAACACGAGAACTAATGCATGAAGTTGTTGGAATTCGAATGGGAAACATAAAAGTAACTGAAATAAATAAGCCTACAGGAAGAGATCCAGTTGTAGCAGAATTCAAAAGCCAATTTCATGGAATTCGTTTGCCTTCTGTAGCTGAAGTTATTAAAAAAGTCAAATCATCCAATGATTCAGGACGGTTATTCCAAATCAACTTCCTAGTAGTATTTGTTACAGTTTTGTTGAGGATGACACAAGGATCAAAAGTAAACATGGAGTTTCTCATATCATTAGTAAAAGGAAGAGACATAAAATCATTGGATTGGTGTTCATATATAATAACATGTTTGAACAAAACAAAAAGAAAATGGAATGGAATTCAGCACTACAATGGACCTGCTACAATTCTTACGGTACGTCATACTATATACACCTATCATTTTTGAATCTAGTACAGTGTACTAACATATAAATAATCTTTTAACAGTTGGTATATGCATATGACTCGTACAAAAGAAGCAATCGTAAAGAGAAAAGGATCCCCGCAATATCATATAATACATCTGAAACTCTTATGGATCTTGCTGAGAAACAAGGTTTACAAAATGACATGGTAACAAGGGTGAAGGACAAAGAAGAACAAGGAAAAGTTATAAAAGTAGGAAAAAGGTTGAGGGATGAAGAAGATCCAGCACATGTGCAACAAGAGTCTGAAGAAAAGAAGTGAGCAACCAGAAAAAATGAAATTGAGCATCGTTAAATCTGTACCAAACGAAAGGCTGAAGCTCAAGATAAAGGTAGCTAAAAAGAAAGATGTTGAGCTGAACTCTGATAAAATATCAGAGGTTGAAGAAGAAATAAGACTGGGTGATGATGATCAATTGTTGCCATCTCCAACACAACAGAAGATTGATAATATAACAAGTAATGAACTGGATGACATAATACCAACTAATGATGATTGGGAGAAACAGTCATTCTTTCAAGAAACAATTGGTTCCTTAGAAGGATTGTCTGCTTATGCATCACTTCAGTTACGCAGCCAACCAGTATATCCAAGGAATGAAAAGGTTTATGTATTCTTATAAAAACTATCTATTATTTTAATTAACATTTTATATAATATGTACCACTACACTGGATTTAGAAAACAATCTAATAATAATGAATTATGAGCTGCATTTGTTCATTCTACTAGGTTTACAAAAACACAACTCTTCTGTAAAAGAGTATAAGGATTTAACAACACATTTATAATATGTATATTGTGCTGCATTATAATACGTACATTATGTTGGATTATAATATGTACATTGTGCCGCATTATGATATGTACATTGTGCTGCATTTACAATTGCAGCACATTTGAAATGTTATGTAAAAAATATATATGTACAATTGTGCTGCATTTACAATTGCAGCACATTTGAAAATATATATACATTTATAATATGTATATTGTGTTGCATTATAATACATACATTATGTTGGATTATAATATGTACATTGTGCCGCATTATGATATGTACATTGTGCTGCACTTACAATCGCAGCACATTTGAAATATGCTGCATGTGTAACACACTACTATATTAAACAACATGTGCTGCATTATTAAATCGAAATAGAATGTACATTGTACTGCATTTAAATATTCAGTATTATAAGCCACGATTTACATTGTTATCAGAGCATATTATGGTCTTACATTGTTATCAGAGCATATTATGGTCTGAATTTTTACATCTTTAAATCAACCAGTCAATAACAAATTGTAAAATATAGTACTAGTAACAATAACTATGTATACTTTTTCTTTGATCTTAGGAGTGGGCATATCTTATAAGGAAAAAAACAAATGATCTTGATGAATTTGTTGAGGGTGTTGATCGTTTAATCGAAAATGCATTGCAAAGTATGATTCAAATGATGAAATATTCAATGCTTTAGAAGGATGGATGTCAAAGCTAACAAAATATCAAAAAAAGGAAAAGAAAATGAAATGAAAGAAGCTGCAGATGGAGATGGAGAAAACATAAAAAAGGGAGTTGATTTAGACGAAGAGAATAAAGAAAAAGAACATGTGGATACAGAAAGAGAAGATGTAGATGTTTTAGATGGAGAAATCATCATGAAAGAAGCTGATTTAAATGTTGATAATAGAGAAAAAGAAGATTTAGATCAAGTAGGAAATAATGTGGATGTACAGGATTAAACAGCACATCAAGAGGACGCGGATAAAGAAGGGAAAGAACGAGAAAGAGTTTTAGATGGAGATAATATCGAGAATTCAGCTGGTTTAGCATAAATTATTAAGAAAGAAAAAGTTTACGGAGAAGGAAATGATGAGGCAGATGGACGGGAGGAGATTAGAAAACAAGATGAAGATGATGTTGAGAATGTTTTAAAAACAATACAATTCTTGCAAACAAATGATCCTCAATTGGAAACTCTTGTACAAGAGAATTTGGTTGAGAAATCTACTTTCACAGATGAAAAAGTAGAAAAGGATATAGCTACAAGAGCTGAAGAAGGAGAAGAAAAAAGAGAAAAAACAACACGCATAACAAAGTTGTCTGAAGCTCTAAGATCTCCATTTAAAGAGCGTGTTGTGCAAATGAATCTTAAAAGGCACAAAGATGAAGAACTTGTAGCACAATATATATTTGCAGCAATTGGTGATATTTGGTAATTATATGACTATCTTGATTTATAATATAACACATTTAGTATCACATATTTTTAAAATAACTTATCTGTTAAAATAATGCAGGGAATTCGTCTTTGAAACTGCAAGTGGGAATAAAACCTCAAAAATAAGCTTCGAGTCGTTTTATCCAAATGAATATTTGCATTGCGGTATCATGACTTGCTGGTCATTTGTACTCAACAATGAGGAACAATTCAGAGCAAATAACTCACCTAAAAGACTCTTCTGTCCATGCAATATGGTGGTATGATTTTTAATACTAACTGATATTTCTAATATAAAATTACAGTACAATAAATTAGTTGTACTATAATAGAAAATACATTTGGATAAAACAACACACATAATTAAAACACACATCTACAGGAGGTATTGTTAATTTAAAATAGCACATATAAGGAAAAACAGCACGCATAATAAAAACGATACATAAAAAAAACAGCACGCTTTAAGAAAACAACACACTTAATGAAAACAACACGCATTAAGAAAACAGCACACTTAATGAAAACAACACACATATAATGATACCACATAGAAACAATTACATTATGGTGGTATGATTTTTAATACTAACTGATATTTCTAATATAAAATTACAGTACAATAAATTAGTTGTACTATATTAGAAAATACATTTCTTATCATGAATAGTTGTTTTATAATGCAGTACATACTCTACACTGTTATCATGTATAATAATACAGTACAACTAATTATTTTTTTGAAAACATCGTTTATATGCAGGGGGATTTTAATGTGAGTAAAAAAGTGTTGCAAACTGAGTCATTGCAGAACTTCAGGATGAATGTAGAAAACACTCTATTTGATTCAACATTTGGTTCAATTAAAGAAGTAGACATGATGTTCATCCCAATTCTCCAAGATAGGCACTTTTATGTCATCTGTTTTGATTTCAAAACACCTTCAATTGACATATTGGACAACATGAAGGGAAAAATCAAACCAAAACAAGCCACACGCATTAAAATGGTGGTAATATACTAATTTAAAGCTCATGTTGTTTATCGCATAACATATCTTCTAAAATTTAAAATTATGTACTAATTTACAATATTCTGATTTCAGAAATCAGTTATGATTCTATACTTGAAGGAAGAAGACCCTAAAAAGCATGAAAGAATAAAAACATTGAATCTAGTAAAGTTAGCTTTACCATGGGAAACTACACAGAACTTTGTTGATTGTGGCATCTTTGCAATGCAACACATGGAAACATACTTTGGTAAACATAAGAAATGGAACTGTGGTCTTTCAGAAGAGTCAGATCAACAAAATGCTGAGTTGTATGATCTTAGAATCAAATATCTGACAAAAATACTGTTATCGGATATCAACTTATTGATGGAAATGGTGACATCTGATGTATTGAACTTTGATAAAAAAGATGATGCTGAGAAGAAGAAACTGAAGGAAACAACAAGGAAAATAATAGAAGAAAGATTAAAGAAATCCTTTGAATGAAATAGTTATATAATCAAAATATGTTTTATTTTCTTTATCAGCAACAGAAAGTAGTACACTTTGTATTTTGTGATACATTTGAATGGTTAGAGCTATAAAAAGTAGTACAACTTTGGTTGTTATATTTGGTTTGCTAGAAATTGAATGGTTATAATAAATACAGTACATATGCTAAAAAAATGTAGTACAATTGCATTCTATATAGGTTTATTTATTTGTATACACTGGAAATGATATCCGATAATAAAAGGTATTTTGTACTGTATTTAAAAATGAAGCACAACTATAATACTATGTATGATTGAAGAATATAATTGATTTCATTTACATCATACGTATAAAATTTAAAGCAGCACATCATATGTGTTGAATATGTAGCAACATGTGCTGTATTTTTGAATTGTATTTTGTACTGTATTATAATATAAGGTTTTTTGTACTGTTTTTAAAAATGAAGCACAGCTATAAAACTATGTATGAATGAAGAATATAATTGATTTCATTCACATCATACGTATAATATAAAAAAGCGGCACATAATTTGTGTTGAATATGTAGCAGCATGTGTTGTATTTTTGTACTGTATTTTAAATGAATCACAACTATAAAACTATGTATGATGGAAGTATATAATTGATGTCTTTTACATGAAAAATATGAAATATGAATTATCAAGTACTATTTGCATTATCAGAACCACCACCAGCATTCTTCAATGTACAACTTCGCTGATTATGGCCGCTCTTTCCACATATCGCACAACACCTAGTCTGTTTCCCTATTTTTTTCTCTGAAGATGATATCTCTTGAAAAGATTTATAACGTTTATGAGAACCCGAACCTTTGTTTTTAATTCCAACAGGTCTTCTAAAAGTAATAGATGATGGCTGATCAGAACCAAGAATATTCCCCAACCTCTTATTCTTAGATACTGGTCCTGAAGGAACAGGTAAAGAATCCACATTCGCTTGTGTTTTTTTACTTCTTCTAAGTAAATTTTTAACTGATCCATGTTTGTAACAAGTTTGTTGATAATATAATCATGCCTATACGCAATATCACAAACAATGCTGTCAACAGAATCAACATTCTCACCAGCAGAATCTCGCTCAATAACAGTACGCATTGACTTATTTGGAGCAGCATCTCGGGTCCATCTTCTCATAATATATCTTTTAGGAAACTGTTTAATACCACAAGCTCTTAAAACGTAGAAGATATGCCGACATAACAAACCGTATTGCTCGTATCTGTTGCAACTACATGTAATTATTATATCATTTTCTCTAAACAGAACCTATATCAGAAAACATAACATTTAATAACAATTGCAAAATGCAGCACAGGTAAAAAATATGTGTGCTGTATTATAAAACTAAAACAAAATAGTACAAAAACAGATGATTATATAAAAGTCACCACATTAATGGATAAAACAATATAATCTTTGTATAAATACACACAAAAATATGAATTAATACCTCACATGTATATTAAATACAGTACAATAGAAAAAACCATTACTCTTAATGAAAACAGCACATATAAGAAAGATAACACACATTATAAAAACAATACACATAATAAAAACAACACACTTAATGAAAACATTACGCTTAATGAAAACAGCATTAAAATCTTTGTATAAATATCACACAAAAAAATAAATTAATACCTCAGACATATATTAAATTCAGCACAATAGAATAAACCACAAATCTACAGCAGGTATTTTTAATTTAAAACAGCACATATAAAGAAAACAGCACACATAATAAAAACAACACACATAATAAAAACAACACGCTTAATGAAAACATTGCGCATAACAAAAACATCATCTAACACATAATAAAAACAGCACGCTTAATAAAAACAACATTAAAATCTTTGTATAAATAGCACACAAAAGAATGAATTAATACCTCAAAGGTGGCCGAGACATTAGCATCTAACTCCTTAATTAAAAACTTGACAAAGTCACCAGCTGGTTCAAAGCATTTACATATACATTCATGAACAGCACCAATGATTTCACCTTGAACATCATAAAATATCTCTCTCGTATAAAGTTTTTCAACTTGATATTCCAACTCAAAATTAGTTTTTATCTCAGGTGTAGTGTATCGTGTATTGTGATCATTTTTACGACGTGTAAACCTTTGAGCCTCCATAGCAATATCAAAGTGACTTAAAAACTCTAACAAAGACAACTCTGTGTTGCTAATTTGACCAAAAAAGTGGTTTTCACTCTCGGACCTAGATGTAGTACGCATAAGTCCAGACATGTGAACATGACGATAATATGCAGGTATCCAATCTTGTCTCAAAAAGAACATGTCTAACAACCATTTGTTAGATTGTATGTTATACTCAACCATTATATCAGTCCAACATTTTTCAAATTCAGCAGGTTGAATAGCATCAGTCCAAACAATGTCGCACAACTTACGCTTAAAGGACTCGTCTTGGGATAACTTGGGTCCAACCTGTTATAAAAAAATAATTTTATTGGACTGAAGAAAACAGCACATTTAATAGATCATATATAAAAACATTACAAAAAGTAAAATCGACCTTGGATGAAACTTTGGTCATAATATGCCACATGCATAGTCGGTGTCTACTAGTTGGGAAAACATCTTGAATTGCAATCTTCATGGCCGGGTCTTGATCAGTAACCACAACTTTAGGTGCTACACCAAAACATTTCCAAAGAGCAGCAAGTAACCACTTATATGAATCTGCGCTTTCTGATGCTAACAAGCCAGCCGCAAACGTAATGTTGTGATGATGATTGTCAATTCCAGTGAAGGGAACAAAAACCAAGTCATACCTAAAAACAATAAAAACAACACACACAAATTAGTGTGAATTAAACAATTATAAAATAGAAAAAATAGAAAAAACTTCATTACAAATAATGATTCAATGGTTTAATACATATAAATAAAAACAACACACACATATATTAAATACAGCATAATAGAAAAAACCACACATCTACAGGAGGTATTTTTAATTTAAAAGAACACATATAAGGAAAACAGCACACATAATAAAAACAACACAAATAATAAAAATAACACGCTTAAAGAAAACAACACACTTAAACAAAAAATTTTAAAACAGTAAAACGCAGCACAAAAAAGATACCTGTTAGTACGAAATGTAGCATCAAAAGATATAACATCACCAAACAAAACATAATCTCGCTTCATATCCTCATCGGCCCAAAATAAACCAGCAAGAGCACCTTTCTCTCCAGTTAAATATTCACAAGAAAAATCGGGTAAATACTTCTTTTTCTTTAGAAGACGATTTACGGCCATATCAACATCAAATTCACCAAGAAACAAATTAAGGTCTCTTTTAAAGTTCTTGCAATCAACAGCAGTCACACCAACATTCTCAAAGCCACCACACATTACTCTCATAATATTAAACACCTTAACTGGACCAATATTCATTATAGAAAAATCGGTAATTAGTTGTTGTTGTGTGAATGACAAATCTCTTGCTGCACATAATAGATGGTAGTCCTCAGGATCAACAAAGCTATGGTTATGCTCCTCATGAAAACCATAAATGGTATAGTATTTCTTACATTTACTTAACCCTAAACGAATGTGAGCCTTACAACCGGTACGTTTAGATGGACGCTT
>CM044004.1:81964745-82107245 GCA_024085815.1 Flaveria linearis | reverse complement strand
ATATTAATAATAATAATGGCATGATCATTATAATAATAATAATTGTATTTGTAAATAACTGGTGAAATTATAAATATAATTACTACATTTATCATGATTAATTTAAAATTAAAATTATATAATGTCCATTAATAACTTGATAATTATTATTTAAAGTCCATTTTCATAAAAATAACTATTTATACATTTGTATTATTTATTAAAATATAAATAATTAAAGTTTTTAAAGAAATAATTTTCCAGAAAATAATTATATAACTTCTAAAATAAACAATTTTATAAAAATTATTTTTATAATTTTTAGTAATTTTTCTGTATTTTTAAAAGGCTCAAAAAGACTTTAAAAAAATAAATGTTGGGGCCGGGTTCGAACCCGTGACCTCCATCCCATCATCACACACACAAACTAGTGAACTAAAGGCATCCAGCCGCGGTATTCCTGGTTTGCAATTCCTTTTAAACAGTTTAAATCCAATTCCCCCAAATCTCATAAACCCTAGAACTGAAATCGTTCAAATTGAACACCAAAACGATTATGATAATGAAATTAAACATAGGGCTTTCAATCCCTATGTGATTTCGAGTGCAATGATGTGTTCAATTACCTGTTTAAGGTCGATTTGAAAGTGATCTTGTGGAAGAACAGTCGTGACAGAGTCCGGGTTCAATTGAGACTCAAATGGTGATGTTAATCGAATTAATTGCACAGGAAGTTTCCAATGATACTAATGATCAAAAGCCCTCTGGAAATTTCGGGTTTTGAAGTTCGAGGAGGGGTGTTCGATCAATTGCAGGCCGCCGATGAGAATGATGATCGAATTGGTTTAGTTGTGTGTTTTTAGATGCAATTGAATGCGTAGACTGATTAGGAACATTTATAGGATGGTTTTGGTAAAGCTAATTCGATTATATTAAAGTGTTAGTGCGATTTAGAAGCTGTAAAGTGGCCGAAAGTTGCATGTGGGTTTAGATCGATCGCACTCAGTTTGTTTTCAAATTAAAGTGGGGTCAGGTGTTCGATTTTTGTTTACGAATCATTTGGGACCGGTTTCGTATTTATAATCGAGTATTGAAGCGGTTTGGGGTTCGCCGGAGGACCGCCGGAGGCCGGCCGGATCCGGTGCCGGAGTTACGGGAGTGGGCGGGGGTTGGTTTGGTAATTTTTTGAGATTTACATATTTGGCCCTGTGGTTTTCAATTTATTATTTTATGTAATAAACTTCTTTCAAAGTTTCTAAAATGACAAAATGCCCCCTTGACTTATTAAACCCAAGTTTAATAAATTTTTTAAATTATTATTATTATTATTATTTATTATTGTTATTTTAAAGTTAACACGAACAAGTATACGAACAATTCGATTAAAACCACAATTAGATTGCGAAAAATAATAAATGTGTGAGGAGAGTTAACGAACTTTTAAGTTAATTAACGGACCTGAAAGTGACGAGTGTCACAGTATCCCCCAGTTGAAAGAATTTCGTCCCGAAATTCAGCTGGAGTTAGGTCTTGAAGTTGTATCCGCGAACAAATGCGGATATTTGGATTTCATCTGGTCCTCGCGTTCCCAGGTGAATTCTGGACCTCGCTTAGAGTTCCATCTAACGCGTACAATGGGAATTTTGCTACGCTTTAGTGTTTTGACTTCTCGATCCATAACCTCTACTGGTTCTTCAATGAAACGAAGTTGTTCATCGATTTCCAGTTCTTCTAGCAATACACTTTCTTTCCAAATCATACAATCCCCTTTCTAGGGAGAGACTTTGAGTCAAACGTGATCTCCCACATTGAATTCTAGAGGATTCCTATGAATCACCTTCTCCTGATGGTCTATCTTGGTTTCATGCTTCGATAACCAATTCATACGGTATTAAGTCTATGTCAAAAACATGATCTTCGTGTACTTTTGTGTAACCTCTAATTATTACCATTGGTCATTTCAACCGAGTAAATAATTTCTAAGCAACTAGGGTTAATGCTAAGTTCAAGAATAATTCCAGAAGAATCAAAGCTATTATCAACCCTGGTATCAAATAGATGTGTAGCTATTGATGGTAAGGTACGTACATGTAACAACATTGGGTCTTGTCGAATGTGGTTTGCTTCAGTTGTAAATGTATGACCGCGTGATGTATTACCTTGATTTATATGACCTTTATTTCCATAATTTAACTGTTTTTACTTTCTAGCTATAGCCATTTCCTAATTCTGATTGTTTCTAACTTGTCCTGTGGTCCTAATCGACCTAGGGCACACTTATGGTAATGGTCGGAACTCCAACCTTCTTAATGTCCCCGTTTAACGCATGTTAGCTTAATCGTATTAACCAACATAGCTAAGTTCACAACATTGGCATTCTTGTCTACCTTACCGCTAGATTGCTTGTTCGACCCTCCAACTTCTTTCTACTACCCACTAGATTTTCCCAGTATCCTTCCTAATTCTATTTGGTCTAATGTCATAAGGTATGACATCAGCTTTGTCAATTCAGGGAGTTTGTCAGTATAAAGAGCACGACCTAACCCTACCATTGCACGATTTTAGAATTACAATTCTAACTTTTGCATTTTATTCCTTAGGTAATAGTACTCAATCACCAAGGCTTTGAACTTATCTTAAGTCATTTGCATCAATTGAACTTATCCTGTTTGAACTTATCTTAACTTAGCTTGAACCTGGGTGTTCCACCAGGTTAGTGCCTTGCCCTGTAGTGAACACGTGGCATACTTGATTCATCAAATCCATGAAGACAGCTGGTGCGTTGGTCAACCCGAATGGCATGACCAAGAACTCATAGTGTCCATATCGAGTTCTAAACAATATTTTCGGTATGTCATTTTCACGAACCCTCAATTGATGATAGCCCGATCGAAGATCGATCTTTGAGGAGTACATTGATCCCTGCAACTGATCGAAAAGATCGTCGATCCTGGGAAGGGGTATCGGTTCTTAACAGTCAAATTGTTCAATTCCTGATAATCTTGTCATGTACATAGTGTTATCCATGATTTGAGTATCAAGATATGGTTATTAACGAAGAGTTAATTAACCGGATTTGTACAAAGGAAACGATTGAGAAGGAATTCACTTGATCAAGGAGCGATCGAAGGAATCTATGTACAACAATCTAAAATCCGATGAAGTAGTATTATTAGAGTATGTCGCGTCTCTTGTCTACTGATGTCGTATTAGCCGGCGTTTTTATCTTTCAAGACTCAATCCAACAAGTTGTGAATAAGGGCGCATATAGAAAATGCGACATCGATAGACGTATGGAATAAAAGTTGGGTTAACAACATAAGTCCTTAAGAGAGTTCTTATAAAGCCCTTATTAATCCAAACAAAATATAAGTCAAACAAATAATGATAGGGTGTGATTATCGAGGGTCTTCTCAAAGTACTAATATGTGATATAATGCCTACAATTTTCTTAAATAAGTATACCATAGATAGTTTGTAAGACAGGCTATGTAATCATAACCAATAATGCATTTAAAGTATTCAATCAGTTCCTTAGTTATTGAAATGCTAAGTGGAGGAATGTCTCTTAGAAGATAAAATTAATGTCATGATTGGAAATATCATGAAGGCTCTAAGTAGGACAGGACTTAGGTAATAGCAAGTGTTAGTAATGTTTTGTTACCCTTAACAAGGACTTACTAGAATTATGATCCTAGCACCCCTAGGGTATAGAATAGAAACTTGTAATACTCATGATCGTTACCTCATGGTAAGATTAGCCAGACTTCTCATGCACGGCGAATTGCAATTACGTGTGCACCCGTAATGGTAATTTGCTTTGCATGTTCACCCTTAGCTTTACCTACCCCAAGTTAACATCATAGTATTATCCAGATTCATCAAGCACATATGTATAGAATCAGGTATAGGGACCAGAAACAGGCCTAGAGGAACATACATGTAATATTAAATCCATAGACTTAATATACTTGACCCATTTGCCTTATGGACTTGTATTGACCATAGTTTATCACTCATCCCAGAAATCCCCAGGTAAGCATAACTGGTCTCGCAATGAGATTTATACGATAGGCTTGCCTTAGCCCGAAGGCCTTTTGCCAGGAAATCCAGAATACAGGTGTCTATGTGTCACACAAATCATGAAGAACATTTAGGTGATATCAAATGCACACAAACCCTCCGTGACTCACAGCACAGGGATATGTTAAAGCAAAAGTTTTCAGGCAACCAAATTAAGTAAACATAGCTTAGAAATCTATGTGTGTGTAACTAATGCAAATCCAACTATAGTCTAAAATGCAATGCAAATGAGATGCAAAGTTCATTTTAGTTCGCTATAACTAATGCTCTGATACCAATCTGTCACACCCTCAAAATCCGCTAACGGGGTTTTACCGTCAGGCGTGTGACATAACCAGGATCTCAGATAAGCATCAGTTACACCAAACGACTCGATAATTACAAAACATATAAATTGCTTAATAATAATGAAACAAACCAATTATGTTTAAGTTTTGCGGAAGCGAATACAGTAAAACATTTAACAATAGTTTTGGAACACGCAAACACGAGTCCAGTCCAATTTATGTAAAGTAAATGCAAATTAAATCTTGAAAACAGTTTGTGGTGAATGCGGAATGACATGCGGTAGATGTTGTGCTCCTAAACGTGCCATATCAATGTCCTGAGAGAAAACATGCAAAATCTCAGTACAAAACTGGTGAGTTCACAGGTTTATCAGAAAACAGTAAGTATCAGTATTGAAATTCCCGGATTTTGTAATCAAAGCATACAATGGGTAGCTAATCCATAATGATCCCTATGTGTATGAAGTCGTGACCGAGCTGACATGTAATCAATAATAAAGCAGGCCCGGCTGTGGATCACACACCACAACACTTGTAATTAGGCTAACCGTTCACCGTTTGACGAACGTTGTGCTAGCGTGACTAGACGGGGTGGGGTATGTCAATCCCAGTAGTACTACTAACAATCACCTCGCTAAGTCCATATTAACGGTCCGAAGGGCAAAGTATAACACCATAGTATCAAGTATATGCGGTATTACAAAAATACAATGTAATGTAACGTTTATGAAAACAACATGTTTCTCTCTCCCAAAAAGAGTATAATGTAAAAGTGGGGCTGTAAACTCACCTTGAATTAATGTAATGAAAGCAACAAGAGCTTCAAAGAATAATGCACGATCAAACACGATCAACACCTATGATTTATTGTAACTAAGTCTTTAAAATGTGTCCATTGCGCATAAATATATTTGGTTAAATTCGGGTCGGTTCAGTTTGACATACACGATTTGATATACAAACAACACCACGTATTAATAACATTACCAATATTGATATTAATAATAATAATGGCATGATCATTATAATAATAATAATTGTATTTGTAAATAACTGGTGAAATTATAAAATATAATTCCTACATTTATCATGATTAATTTAAAATTAAAATTATATAATGTCCATTAATAACTTGATAATTATTATTTAAAGTCCATTTTCATTAAAATAACTATTTATACATTTGTATTATTTATTAAAATATAAATAATTAAGGTTTTTAAAGAAATAATTTTCCAGAAAATAATTATATAACTTCTAAAATAAACAAAGTTTATAAAAATTATTTTTATAATTTTTAGTAATTTTTCTGTATTTTTAAAAGGCTCAAAAAGGCTTTAAAAAATAAATGTTGGGGCCCGGGTTTGAACCCGTGACCTCCATCCCATCATCACACACACAAACCAGTGAACCAAAGGCATCCAGCCGCGGTATTCCTGGTTTGCAATTCCTTTTAAACAGTTTAAATCCAATTCCCCCAAATCTCATAAACCCTAGAACTGAAATCGTTCAAATTGAACACCAAAACGATTATGATAATGAATTAAACATAGGGCTTTCAATCCCTATGTGATTTCGAGTGTAATGATGTGTTCAATTACCTGTTTAAGGTCGATTTGAAAGTGATCTTGTGGAAGAACAGTCGCGACAGAGTCCGGTTCGATTGAGACTCAAATGGTGATGTTAATCGAATTAATTGCACAGGAAGTTTCCAATGATACTAATGATCAAAAGCCCTCTGGAAATTTCGGGTTTTGAAGTTCGAGCAGGGGTGTTCGACCAATTGCAGGTCGCCGATGAGAATGGTGATCGAATTGGTTTAGTTGTGTGTTTTCAGATGCAATTGAATGCGTAGACTGATTAGGAACATTTATAGGATGGTTTTGGTAAAGCTAATTCGATTATATTAAAGTGTTAGTGCGATTTAGAAGCTGTAAAGTGGCCAAAAGTTGCATGTGGGTTTAGATCGATCGCACTCAGTTTGTTTTCAAAATAAAGTGGGGTCAGGTGTTCGATTTTTGTTTACGAATCATTGGGACCGGTTTCGTATTTTGTAATCGAGTATTGAAGCGGTTTGGGGTTCGCCGGAGGACCGCCGGAGGCCGGCCGGATCCGGTGCCGGAGTTACGGGAGTGGGCGGGGGTTGGTTTGGTAATTTTTTGAGATTTACATATTTGGCCCCTGTGGTTTTCAATTTATTATTTTATGTAATAAACTTCTTTCAAAGTTTCTAAAATGACAAAATGCCCCCTTGACTTATTAAACCCAAGTTTAATAAATTTTATAAATTATTATTATTATTATTTATTATTATTATTATTTTAAAGTTAACACGAACAAGTATACGAACAATTCGATTAAAACCACAATTAGATTACGAAAAATAATAAATGTGTGAGGAGAGTTAACGAACTTTTAAGTTAATTAACGGACCTGAAAGTGACGAGTGTCACACCTCCCCAATGCGCACGAACCCTGTGGAATGGGTAAACCTTCGTTCCCTATCAGATTTGAACCCGGGATAAAACCCAGATCCGTCCCCTCACCCAGATGTCCCTCCAACTGACACAAGTGGGATTCGAACCCAGCACTTCCACTTTGGGAGGACAAGCTCATAACCACTGGACATATCGGTTGTGTTTTTTTAACCAATCCTTTTTTTTCTTTTTACTAATTTTAAGTATAGTTAATTAATACATGTGGGCTAGAGGTGTACAAACAGGGGCTGAAAATTTTAGGGTGTTATGTTTCGCACACCATTGATTAGACATTTCATAGTAAACGGTCGTTTACTATGCTGTAAACGGTCGTTTCCTTATCTGCAAACGGTCGTTTCCTCGAATGCAAACGGTCGTTTCCTCCACCTGCAAACGGTCGTTTATTCCATCTGCAAACGGTCGTTGAGAGGTTAGACGAAGACGAAGAAGACATTCAATGTGATGACGAAGTTGAGAGGTTCAAAGAAGCTTACAAGAAACAAAAAAATCCAACAGTGAAAAGGAATTGGTTAGAAAGGATAAAAAGCATAACGAATCCTATCAGCATAAATCTTAACGAGCCTACGGTGCAAAAAAATACTCGTGGAAGGCCAACACTCAAATCTCAAAAACAAAACAAAACAAACCAAACCCTTCACCTGCTGAACCTGCTCGAGATCATACCTACACGACAGATGATTTTGTTAGCTATGATTTTATGGGGTTGAGCCCCCCAAAACATACTTCAAACGTAGATAACACAACTCAATCTTCTCTATATCATCATCCTTTACTAATACAGATTCCAACACTTTTCCATCCGTATATAACACATATAGAGAACGTAAGCAGTGATGGTAACTGTGGGTTTCGTGCAGTTTCCTTCTCCTTAGGATACGGTGAAGAATATTGGCTGAACATGAGGTATGAGCTTTTAAACGAGTTACATAACAATTCTAATTTATACAGAAATCTTTTCTCCAGCTCATATGATGAGACAGAACGTAGTTTATCATGGCTACAACCGGGTCCAGCTCCTCATCAACATTGGATGATAATGCCATACACAGGATTATTGATCGCCAACAGATTTAATGTGATTCTTCAATGCTTATCTCCCACTGAAAGTGCAACTTATTTTCCGCTATGGACAGGTCCGGATGAACTCATGTACCACCAATTCATTACTATTGCACATGTGTATGGTTGCCACTACGTCTCTGTGCGTTTGGAGGGTGAATATCCATTGCCTTTCATAACGCCGTTATGGAATTTTCACAAAAGTAATAATGCGGCTGCGTGGGAAAAAAGTACGAGGAGAGACTTCAAAGATATAGTCAATATATACTTCAAAATAAAACTGTTACTCGTTTCAATATAGATTAGATTAGTATCACTTGTAACTGTTCTCTTATAAGGTTCAAATATTTTAAACTTATATATAAATTATTCGTTTAGTAAAAAATCATATAATATAAAATTTAATATAATTAATAAAAATTTAACATAATTAATAGAAAAACTTAATACTTATATTTATTCATAAATTTAAAATAATAATATTAAAAAAACACAAACGACCGTTTTAAAAAAATCATATAATATAAAATTTAATATAATTAATAAAAATTTAACATAATTAATAGAAAAACTTAATACTTATATTTATTCATAAATTTAAAATAATAATATTAAAAAAACACAAACGACCGTTTAGGTCATAGTAAACGACCGTTTACTTTTGTGTAAACGACCGTTTGCAGATCTGCAAACTACAGTTTAAACCCATGCATACGACCGTTTTCTAAGCCCTAAACGACCGTTTACCCCTTGACAAACGACCGTTTGTCAAGGTGGTGTAAAATTCCCAACCGGTGGTGTATGGATCAATGCTGCCAAATTTTAACACGGGCGACAAAATATTTTTGTCAGTAAAAATCAGGTGGGGTAAGACTTTTTACAGTCATTTTTTCTTTATTTTTTCATAGCTTCTAATATAAACAAAGAAATAAACATAATCAACTAAATAAACAAAACTTACAATCTAACCAACACAAACAATTTAACATAAAAAATTAAAATCTATTTAAATAAAATTATAACTAATTAAACTACAAAATCAAAAGAAAAAAGTTATGACTTACACAATTATTATTGTTTTAATTATTAAAGTCATCATGTTTCTTTTTTCCTAGCGCTCCCGTATGCTCTTATTTCATATTATCTGTGCCCCCATAGGATCATTAATTATTTTTGAATAAAAATATACGACCCTGCTTTGGAGGATAAGTGCTATTTTAATCGGGCCCACCAATCACTTTTCCAGCCGGGACCGCACCCTCACCCCCCTCAGGAGGAAACCCATTGTTGAGAAAACCCATTGGCTCAACTCTAAGAATTTTTGCTCAAAATGAGACTTGAACCCATGACCTCTCCTTATTTACATATCATGGGTAAATCTAAGAATTTTTGCTCAAAATGAGACTTAATCCTTATTGACCTAACATTTGTCATTGTCTGTGTTAGACGTGACGGGAAGGGAACAAACATACAAACAGACATTTTCGGTTTGAAACGCTAAGTAACTTGATTATAGGCTAGCTACCTATCGATATACTTTAATTACTTTACCATTCGAACATTTACAAACATATTATCTGTTATTAAACCTGTGAACTCATCAACTTTACGTTGACACGCTTTAGCATGTTTTCTCAGGTCACAGGAACGCACAAGGTTAAGAACTCAGCTAGGAATGCATTCATGGCATACATTATCATTCGATCAGTTTATTTTGTTAAACAATCATTGCTTTATAGTTTAAACACACGTTGACTTTGTTGAATTGTTGACTTACTATTTTCGAAACGCTTCCGCAAGTTTAAAACATTTATGTTTGATTTAAAAGTCTGATTTCTTAATGAGTTGTTTTACAACTATAATCTATGGTGTAACTGGTGCTATCTGAGATCCTGGTGTTTCATTTGTCAAATCTGAGAAAATGCCTGAGTGATGAATCACTTGTCGTTCCATTAGAGGAACTAGAAATCGATGAACAGCTTCGTTTCGTTGAAGAACCAGTGGAGATCATGGATCGAGAAGTCAAAACCCTAAAGCGTAGCAAGATTCCTATTGTGTGCATTAGGTGGAACTCGAAGCGTGGACCAGAATTTACCTGGGAACGCGAGGATCAAATGAATAAGTATCCACAACTGTTCTAGGATCAGGCATCCACTTCTTAAAGTATTATTTTAAGATATCATTTCTTTCAATTTCGAGACGAAATTTTATTCAACAAGGGGATGATTTCGCAACTCTCACGAAAACATAAACCTTTCATAAATTCTTTCATTTGAACTTGTTTCAGGGTTTCTTGAAAACCACCCTGGATACCCAATCGATTATCGCATATGTTATTCTTCGCTAAATACAACGTTCTAATTTTCGAGACGAAAGTTTCCTTAACAAGGGGATGATGTGACACCCCGTGTTTCGTATTTTTCCAGGTTAACGCCATAACCGTTATCTAACCTCTCTCCATTAAAAATGATTTATTATTATCTCCAACTAAACTTAATAATTGTTTAATTATCATAAATCTAAAATAAACACAATTAGTTTACAACTATTAATTACACTAGTTTAAACTAATGTACAAATTAGGGAAACCAGGAGGGTTAAATATCTAAACTTTAATATTAAAAACTTGTGTTCATAACTTCTCTTCCACCTTTCTTGGCACCCACATAACCATCGATATCCCTTCTTCCCGAAACCCTATTTCCGCCCAAAAAGCTCCCTGTCGTCACCCTACGAAAACCATCATCATCCGAGGACAAACTCCAACCTCAGCGTCGGTTTAGTGGTGACCGCGATCCTCATTGTGAAAGCCCTATTATCACGACCCGCACCGTAACTAACTTTCCTGGCAAACTCCTCTGTAAGTTAGTGACACCACAGTTAACCGCGAAGTACTCGACAACTGTGAACGGCCCGTATCATGTTCGGTATGGTTCTTTTCTCGTTAATTCTCGATTCGGAGCATTACGGTTTTGGTTACGGTTTAAATTTTGGTTTCGTTGGGTTCGACGCGGGCTACATTAACTGGTTATATACGCGTTCTGCGGTGTGTGTGTGCGTTCTTAGATATATACATGTTATGTGATGTATATATATATGTTTCTGCTATATATATATATATATATATATATATATATATATATATATAATATATATATATATATATATATATAATTGTGTGTGTGTTGGTGCCATGGATGAATGCAAAACTCTTGTATATATATATGTGTGTGTGTGTGTGTGTCTTGTGTGTATGATCCACCGTGTATATATGTGTGTGTTGTTTTAATTTTTGGTTAGTCAAAGTGGGCGAACATGGATTCATGGCTATGGTGTGTGGTATTCATATATATATATATATATTATATATATATATATATATATATATATATATATGATCTAAATATTGGGTATTATATTAAGGGGTCGCCTAACTAATTTATCAAAAGAAAACATACATGGATTTTCAAGAATTCGTGAGAATGTTTGAGTTTTGTACACGTGTGAATTTGTGTATGGTCGTGTATGCTTGCAAGCGGGAATATCACACTGGCACCGTAACCGAACCGTGATCGTAAACCGTATCATTCTATTCTGAGTAAATAAATTCCATTACTAATATTTAATCTCAATTAAATATTAAATGAAACTCAGGTCAATTGGAACCCGATCCTTTGTGCGTACTTTTTGATTTGTTGCAACACATTCGAGGTGAGTCTTCACAGCCCCTATTTTACTTTCTTTCCTTTTCGGGGGAGAAAACATGCAAACATATTTACAAAATGGTTTTGGTATTATTGTTTATCGCCTGTTACGTTAGTGTAAACATACTTAAAAGTCCTTACATTCTCGAACCGTTAGTAATGTGTAGCGAGGTAATTCTGAGTAGTACTCCTGGGTTTGACAAACCCCGTCTGGGATAGTCGCGCTAGCTTGATTAGAGGTCAAACGGGTGCGTTATTGACCTAACATTTGTCATTGTTTGTGTTAGACGTGACGGGAAGGCAACAAACATACAAACAATCAGTTTCGGTTTGAAACGCTAAGTAACTTGATTATAGGCTAGCTACCTATCGATATACTTTAATTACTTTATCATTCGATCATTTACAAACATATTATCTGTTATTAAACCTGTGAACTCACCAATTTTATGTTGACACACTTTAGCATGTTTTCTCAGGTCACAGGAACGCACAAGGTTAAGAACTCAACTAGGAATGTATTCATGGCATACATTATCATTTGATCAGTTTATTTTGTTAAACAATTATTGCTTTATGGTTTAAACACACGTTGACTTTGTTGAATTGTTGACTTACTGTTTTCGAAACGCTTTCGCAAGTTTAAAACATTTATGTTTGATTCAAAAGTCTGATTTCTTAATGAGTTGTTTTACAACTATAATATATGGTGTAACTGGTGCTATCTGATATCCTGATGTGTCACACGCCTGACGGTAAAACCCCGTTAGCGGGTTTTGAGGGTGTGACATCCCCCCTCTCCTGTGCACAAAACCGGGTTTAGATCATAATTTTTAGAACTGGGTTAATATAAGCTAGAACTTTAACCGATAGGAGTCGAGTAGGGTTTTAAAAAAATATTATTTTTTCTTTCAGAAAGCCAGTACTAAAATCTCCTTAATTAAACAAAATATAAATAGCATAAATTGTAACTTAATTAAAATTAACGTAAAAATTAAATATTTTCTAAAGTCCTTTTAGAGCTTGCTTTATAAATTTCTTTTAATTAAAATTAACTTCAATTTAAACAGTTTCTTTGCTCAATGCACACACTTTGACGCTAACAAAGCGTGAAGAGTTCATTAATTAAAGAGGATGTTAAGAAATTTATCGCTAAGTAGGTAGTTTAGATTCAAACTATTTCATTATTATGTATCATATAACACAACTACAAGAATCAAGACCTATACCGACGATAAGTGTCGTGCCTATAGCTCAGGCTATCTATTAGGAATGACACTTATTTTAGGAACATCAAATCTAAATCTGGATTCGGAAATTTATATACCAATATTTTCAAAAAATTCCGGATTGAAATTTTAAAATTTTCAATACAATATTTTTGCACCTCCGTAAATGCTTTAGAGGATTTATCTGTTAGGGTTTGACATGGGTGTGTGAAATTTGATGACAGAAAACAAGTAAATGTGGACCTAATGGTTTAAAATATACATTTATATTGTTTTATATATATTTAATTCTTGTTATCTGTATTTATTAAACTTTATTTACACGTACGCACATGTTAAAGAGCTTGTATATAATATAGATAACTAATAGTATATATTTAATGTTCTTATTTTAATGATTTTAAAATTTAAAATGCTAATTTTAATTTAAAATATAGTTTTAAAATGTATTTCATTATTTAAATAATACGAAATAAGAAAAACCATTCAATATAAAAGATAATTTGGTGATGAAAATAAATACAAAAAAGAAAAAAATAGTGACGGTGCAGAAATAGAAGTAAGTTTGTGTAAGAATGTAGCATTAATAAGTAGGCCTGTAAATAAACCGAACGTTCATGAACTGTTCATGAATAGTCGGCGAGAAGTTCGTTTATGTTCGTTTATTTAGGAAATGAACGAACACGAGAACGAACATGAACAAAAATTTATATTCGTTTAATTAAACGAACAAACATGAACACATGCTTTGTTCGTTCGTTTACGTTCATGAACGTTCGTTTATGTTCATTCATATATGTTCGTTCATTTACGTTCGCTTATTTATATATATTCATATTAATAAATTAAAGGGTATTATGTGTTAACATTTGAAACATAAGTGCATAAGTTATACTAGAAACTTATAAGTTTAGTGAGATTTTAGTTTTCACTAATACACCAAAAATTCCAAAATGATCATTTAAGGGTTTTTATATTCATTTTTGTTTGTTTATTATGGTTCATTTATGTTCGTTTTTATTATTCATTTGTATTCGTTTATGTTTGAGAACTGTTCATTTAGCTTCTTAACGAACAAACATGAACAAAAACGAACATTTTTTTTCTTAATGAACGAACATGAACAAAAAAACGTGTTCGATAATATAATACCGTAAGATGATAATAATAATAATATAATAATAATAATAATAATAATAATAATAATAATAATAATAATAATAATAATAATAATATAATAATAATAATAATAATAATAAGTTCAGGGGGTGATGTTGCTATTTTTAAAACTTAAATTATTTAAGTTTGTACACAAATGAAACAAACATTAAACCACAGGGACCATTTTGTAAAAATTTCAAAAACTTTCTGTCTCTCTCTCCCCGTCGGCTGATCTACTGTTCCGGCCACCGCCGGTCGTCCTCCGGCGAGCATCCACGATCAAAAACACGCGGTTTTGACTCAATAATTGATCCCCGACAACCTTTTATGCAAGATGCGAACCCTATGCCTCGATTAAATTGAAAAATTGGATTGTAATGGATCCAACCGACCCACAAACCGACTTTCGGCCGACCACCATGTGCAAATCGCACTAAACGGACGTAATAATGCAATTAACTTTACCTACACAATCATTTAAACGTTTAAAACATTCCTTTGAGTTCGTTTGCAACAAAACAAACAACAAACACTCCATTCGATCTCCACCTCGTCGTCGACCTGCAACTCGATCTTTAACCCACCTCCGATCAATTTTAACTAAAATTGATAGAGGGCTTTTGCTTGTCAACGATGTTAGAATGATCCTGCAAAGTTAATTCGATTATCATCAGTGTTTGTTCATCATTTGAATTCTCCCCAAAGTCGCGACCTGCTACCGATCGATCAACACCATTCGAGCTTTGAAACAGGTAATTAAACACACCTATTAGTTCGTTTAATCATAGGGAACAAAAGCCCTATGGTTGTGTTCGTTAACAACATCAAATTGATGTTCAATTTGGGATCAATTGGATTCTAGGGTTTCTTGAGAAAAGGGGGGGGGGCGATTTTTAACTTAGTTTATAAAGTTTTGGAACCATTTTACACCACGGCTGTAAGCCTGGTCTAGTGGTTCCATGTTCCCCCTGCAATGTAAAGGACCCGGGTTCGAAACCCGGCCACCTCATATTTTTTTTATTAGTTTTTCACCCAGAATTTAATCACAGAAAATTTTTAAAAAATATATAAATCATTTGGTAGGCTTCAAATATTTTTAAAGGTCACTGAATATTTTTTATATTTTTCTAAGTTAGTTAAATCAGTATTTTGTAATAAAACATTTTAACAAGAGTGTTTTTGAATAATTCTTTAAAAAGAATAAATCCTTAAATAATAATTAATAAACTATTATTAGTCTAAACGTTTCCTTTCGATTAGTATTGTTTAAGTTATGATTTATACTTATTTATAAAATATGGTTTATATGTTATAAATAGCCATTTTTAAAAATGGACTATAAATAATAATTCAGATTATTATTTTATTTTTGGACATTGTATTATCTATAATTATGGATCAATCGTGAAAATTGTGGAATTATAAAGATTTTGTAATTTCATAAATTATTAACAAACGTTATAAATAGTTTATTTTGTTTAAAAATAATCTGTAAATAGATGATTTAGGCCCGTATTTTACAGCCAACTTACGGAGGCCGTAACTTCTTCATAACAGATTCAAATCAGTTAAACCTTATGTCCATGACGAAGTTCGTCGAAAGACGAATCTGTTGATATATAAAACATAGAAAAACTCATTCGTTTAGACCTCCAAACAGTCGTTTTCGTAACAGCTAGCAGTTCTGCGCAGCTGTAAAGATCTACGTTTTTCTCATATTTTGGTAATCCAAATCAGAAACTTTTCTAAATGAAAGTTGCTTAGAAATCACTAATCTAGTAAACTGGAGATTTTCAGAATTTTTAAACGTCGTTTAGTATTTTTAACGAGTGCGAAAAGACAGGGGCAGAACTGGAATTTTCCAAATTATAATTTGCGTCACGTTATCGTAGGTTCTCGCGGCGTTAACCGAGCCTAGATCTTGTTTCTGATTATTGTCACTCGTGTATAAGGTACGGATTCTTGGTTATCTTTATCATAGTATAAATTCTGTTCCGTTACTTTGTAGTACGGATTTTTGATATGTTATTTCCGTTAATATGAATCGTTTAGCCTTTATTAGTCGTATATCCTTATTATTTAATTATGCTCCGATTCGTTCGACTCATTAGTGTTATTTAGTGAGACCTGTAGCATGCAATATATATTTTATGAATTGTGCTCATTATTGCATGCTCCTATAAATGTTCCATTGATACGTTATATATTGGTAGTTGTACTACCATTTGATTGATACTCTATTACCCGAGCTCTCCGACATGTCATTGTGGCGTCAATGATGTGACACTTTTCGTGACGGTGTGTAATAAATAGTTCACGGCGTCTCCGTTAACACGTTAGTACTCAGGTAGTACTTTGGCCATATTATTTGGGAGGCGGATGGATCGATCCTAGTTCAGTTCAGTTCAGTTCAGTTCCGGGGGATGGAATCATGTGTGTACGCCCCACACACCATCTCATTAGTGCATAGTCTAGCTAGCTATGTACTTATCAGTTCAGTTTTGGCTCTGGGTACTTCTTATATTACACGACTTATTTTGTTTGTATATACGTGTCGTGTAGATCAGTTCAGTTCAGTATTACATGTTCAGTTCAATATCAGCATTATATGTTTAGATTCAGATTTCCGTTTCAGTATCATATGATCCGTTCAGTATTCAGATATAAGTATTTTATGCTTCGTATCATTACTATTGTTATTTCCGTCACTGAGCAACTTTTGGCTCAGCCGTATTTTCTTTCGTGGTGTTTTCTTATTTGGTTGTAGGTAATCAGGGTATTCCGGGAAATCAGTGAGGAGTGGTTGAAGATCAAGATTGTATTTTACATTAATTGATGTAATGAATAACTTAATTAGGTTCTTTCGAATTATCTGGTTTTCTTGAAATTATCTCTTTAATATTATGGATTTGGTTTTTGATTTGATATCTGTAATAGTGACACGTCAGCCTCTTCGGGTTGGGGTGTTACAGTTATGGTATCAGAGCAAAGGCTCTTTCTTGTAGAAAACTTAAACATTAAAATAAACTTGTGAGGTAATGGGTAGACGTTGGGTTAGGATCTAACTTTGTTTCCAATCTAAATTCCAGTATTCACACGTGTATCTTCATTTCAGATGGCTCCTAAGAGACGTGTGAACAACCGCAATAACTCGAATGGCCCCTCATCTGATACTCCTCTTGAAACCCTCGTTGCTAATGCCGTAAACGCTGCTATTTCTGGAATACTCCCTAATCTGATGACTCGGACTGCTCAAACAGTCATCCAGCATATGCAACAGGCAAATTCGGAGGGAAACAACACAGGACTTCCACCCGGTGGAAATAACTCAGAGCCACCTTCTGGCGGGAACAACACAGGAGCACCTTCCAGTGATAATACACCACCACCCGTGATGGTATTCATGTCTGGTTGGAACGTTTTCAGAAGCAAAGGCCTAAGTCTTTCAGTACTTCCAATGATCCGGTCGAGGTGCAAAACTGGATCAGTCATATTGAGAAATTGTTTGAGGTACTTGGTGTTGAGGACGTATACAAAGTAAGGTTGGCTACTTACAAGTTAGAAGATGATGCTCACAGATGGTGGACGACTGTGAAACAAGCTAGAGGAGGAAACGAATATGCAGCTACACTTCCTTGGGATAAATTCCGAGGAATGTTTTATGAGGAATACTTCACTGCTGCTGACCGCACTGAGTATCGTAGACAATATGCTAATATTAGACAGAGGGACGACGAGCACATAACAGATTTCAAGACACGATTTACGCGGTTGGTAAGTTTTCTTGGTGCATCTGCAGGCTCACCGCAAGAGCAGACAGAAAATTTTCAGTGGGCCATATGTGAAAGGGATCGAAAGTTTATATTGAATCATCGGTTTAAAGATATTAATGAAGTGGTTGATGCTGTTAAAAACCTATATAATGATAAAAAGAATGGAAGGAAGTCGTATGATGATAACAGTAAGCGGCCTAGAGAGAATGACCATGATCAGTCATCTTCTCATACGAATAAGAATCATCTTCACCACCACGAGACCGTCGAAACCGTTTCGATCGCAACAACAACAATAACTCTCGATCATGGAAGAATCGAAACCAGAACCAGAAATCAACTCATAATCAGACTCAGCAGGCTCCTACTCGTACTCAACCACCAAATCAGCAGCACCCTAATCAGGATCGGAATGCTATCCCTCAGTGTAACACATGCGGGAAACTTCATAAGGGAGCTTGTCGTCTGGCCGGAGGATTATGTTTCAGATGCGGACGTGCAGGACACATGATTAGGGATTGCCCTCAGCGCGACCCCCGTAATAACGCTGGAGGGAATCAAGCTAAACCTGCAACTGGAGGACGAGTTTTTGCACTCACAGCAAATGAAGCGGCTAACGCACCAGGTATATTTCTGACCCCTTAGTTAGCAACGTATTATATACATATATATGTCTTACCTGATACTGATAATAAACGCCCTAGGTATGATCTCCGGTACCCTTTGCATAGGAAAGCGGGATATTTATGTCTTATTTGATACGGGCGCTACGCATTCTGTCGTATCTCTTTTGTTTGCTAAGTACTTAAGGACTGCACCGACTGCTTTAGAGCACGCTTTGGTTATTACGACTCCATTAGGAGAATCGACTATCATCTCGCATGTCTATAGAGATTGACCGATTAGAATCGAGTCTATTATTCGTAAAGCTGATTTGTTTCCTATGCAAATGAGTGACTTTGATGTCATACTTGGTATGGATTGGTTAACTCGACATCACGTTACTATTGAATGCCAGACTCGTCGTGTTTTATTTGGAAATCCTCAATGCCCTGAACTCGTCTATCAAGGGACTCAGCCTCGGAAATCGTTGAAAATCATCTCTGCGTTTAAGGCTCAGAAACTCTTGTCGCACGGTTGCGTGGGATTCCTAGCTTCAGTGAAAGCTACATCTTCTGAAAAGCTAAACATATCTGATTATCCGATTGTATGTGATTTTCCCGACGTATTTCCTGAGGAGTTACCCGGACTCCCACCAGATCGCGAGGTAGAATTCACTATTGATCTTATTCCAGGTGCTGAGCCGATTTCTAAGGCACCGTATCGTATGGCACCTATAGAGCTTAAGGAGTTAAAGGAGCAGTTACAGGAGTTACTGGATTTGGGATTTATAAGACCAAGCGTCTCGCCTTGGGGCGCACCGGTCCTATTCGTGAAGAAGAAAGATGGTTCTTTGAGACTCTGCATTGACTACAGAGAACTCAACAAGATCACTATCCGTAATCGTTACCCTCTGCCTCGTATTGATGATTTATTTGATCAGCTTCAGGGTGCAAAGTGTTTCTCTAAAATCGATCTGAGGTCTGGTTACCATCAGTTAAAGATCAAGGAGTCTGACGTCCCTAAATCTGCCTTCCGTACTCGGTATGGTCACTATGAGTTCCTGGTTATGCCGTTCGGGTTAACTAATGCCCCGGCCGTATTCATGGACCTAATGAACCGAGTCTTCCGCAAGTTCCTCGATAAGTTCGTCATTGTATTTATCGACGACATCTTAATTTATTCTAAAAGTAAGGAGGAGCATGAGAATCATCTTCGTATCGTGCTCGAAACACTACGTGAAAAGAAGCTTTATGCCAAATTTTCAAAGTGTGAATTTTGGCTGAGCAAGGTAGCCTTTTTGGGTCATGTTGTTTCTGCGAAGGGTATTATGATGGATCCTGCTAAAGTTGAGGCGATCACTAAGTGGCCTAGACCGACCTCAGCCACAGAAGTCCGTAGTTTTCTTGGCCTTGCTGGTTACTACCGCAGATTTGTTGAAGGTTTTTCTGTTATAGCTTTACCCCTTACGCAACTGTTAAGGAAAGGGGTTAAGTACTCTTGGAATGATGAACGAGAGAAAAGTTTTGAAGAGCTCAAGAAAAGATTGGTGTCTGCTCCTGTTCTCACACTTCCATCGGGCACGGGTGGATATCAGATCTACAGCGATGCCTCTAAAAAGGGACTTGGATGTGTGCTAATGCAGCATGGTAAGGTCATTGCTTATGCTTCACGGCAGTTGAAACCTTACGAGGTAAATTATCCTACGCATGATCTTGAACTCGCTGCTGTTATTTTCGCGTTCAAAATATGGCGTCATTATCTTTACGGAGAGACTTGTGATATTTTTACTGATCACAAGAGCTTGAAATATATCTTCACACAAAAGGAACTAAACATGAGGCAGAGAAGATGGTTAGAGTTGTTAAAAGATTATGATGCCAATATTCAGTATCATCCGGGAAAGGCCAATGTGGTAGCTGATGCCCTTAGCAGGAAGAGCTCAGGAACAGTAGCCTCCCTACAGCTACAACCACACAACGTTACTGATCTTGATAGATTGGGTATTGGCCTACTTATTGGCAAGAGCAACGGATATCTCGCAACACTCCAGATTGAGTCAGACTTAATATTCCGGATTAAGAACGCACAGAAAGACGATGGTGAACTCTGGGCAATCTTACAGAATGTGGAGATTGGTAAGCAATCAGAATTCAGAGTAGATGAACATGGGGTAATCTGGTGTGGTAAACGTTTATATGTGCCTAATGATTCTTCTCTTCGAGAATCGTTATTAGCTGAGGCACATAGTTCTCCGTTTTCTATTCATCCTGGATCTACTAAGATGTATCGGGACCTTCGTCAGAACTTTTGGTGGAATGGAATGAAAGAGGATGTGGCTAAGTATGTTAGCCGTTGCCTTACTTGTCAACAGGTCAAGATCGAGCATCAAAGAGCTAGTGGTTTGCTTCAGCCACTACCTATTCCTGTATGGAAATGGGATGATATTTCCATGGATTTTGTGACAGGGTTGCCAAGGACATTTAAGAAAAATGATACGATATGGGTTGTCGTTGACAGATTGTCAAAGTCAGCTCACTTTCTCCCAATTCAGCAAGGATTTTCGGTTAGCAAACTATCTGAAGTGTTTACACAAGAGATTGTTAGACTTCATGGCACTCCGGTGTCTATTGTGTCTGATCGAGACCCGAGGTTCACTTCTCGTTTTTGGAAGGGTTTGCAAGCTGCATGGGGTACCAAGTTGAGGTTTAGTACGGCGTTTCACCCTCAGATTGACGGTCAGTCGGAGCGTACTATTCAGACACTTGAGGACATGCTTCGAGCTTGTGCCTTAGAGTGGACTGGGAACTGGGATGAATACTTGTGTTTGGTCGAGTTTGCTTACAACAATAGTTGGCAAGCTAGCATTGGCATGGCACCTTTTGAATTATTGTATGGTCGTAAATGTAGAGCACCTATTTGTTGGGAAGAAGTCGGTGAAAGAGTCATCGAAGGACCCGAGTTAGTTCAAATCACGAATGAGAAAGTTGCTATTGCTAGGGAAAAGTTAAAGGAAGCTCAAAGTAGACAGAAAAGCTATGCAGACCGACACCGTCGACTTTTGGAGTTTAAGGTCGGTGACAAAGTATTCCTGAAGGTTTCGCCTTGCAAAGGCGTGCAACGTTTTGGTCTAAAAGGGAAACTTAGTCCACGGTTTATCGGACCCTTTGAAATCCTAGAAAGAGTTGGTGAGGTTTCATATCGTTTGGCTTTACCACCTCAACTGTCACATGTGCATAATGTTTTCCATGTATCTCTTTTAAGGGGATACAATTATCATCCTGTTCACGTGGTTAACTATCCACTTCATTTGATTCGTGAAGACTTATCGTACGAAGAGGAACCTGAGGCCATACTTGACCGACAAGAACGCATTATGCGTAAGAAAACTATTCCTTTTGTTAAAGTATTATGGAAAAACCATTCCGAACGCGAAGCTACACGGGAGATAGAAGATGAAATCCGTTCTCAATATCCGTATCTATTTACCTCTTAGTTATTATCTTCTATATGTTTCTGTTATCAGTTATGAAGTGATCTGTTTCTTGAACATCAAATTAGTCCTCTCTTATACGATTTTGTCTATTGAATTGATTCCGTTTCAGCAATCGAATAATTATGAGTGATTTCGTTCACTTGTTGCTTGTTACTACTCTGTGTACGTTATGTCACATCTGTTCGATCTGTACCTAGCAATTTCGTGGACGAAATTTTTTTTAAGGGGGGTAGAATTATAATACCGTAAGATGATGATGATAATAATAATAATAATAATAATAATAATAATAATATAATAATAATAATAATAAGTTCAGGGGGTGATGTTGCTATTTTTAAAACTTAAATTATTTAAGTTTGTACACAAATGAAACAAACATTAAACCACAGGGACCATTTTGTAAAAATTTCAAAAACTTTCTGTCTCTCTCTCCCCGTCGGCTGATCTACTGTTCCGGCCACCGCCGGTCGTCCTCCGGCGAGCATCCACGATCAAAAACACGCGGTTTTGACTCAATAATTGATCCCCGACAACCTTTTATGCAAGATGCGAACCCTATGCCTCGATTAAATTGAAAAATTGGATTGTAATGGATCCAACCGACCCACAAACCGACTTTCGGCCGACCACCATGTGCAAATCGCACTAAACGGACGTAATAATGCAATTAACTTTACCTACACAATCATTTAAACGTTTAAAACATTCCTTTGAGTTCGTTTGCAACAAAACAAACAACAAACACTCCATTCGATCTCCACCTCGTCGTCGACCTGCAACTCGATCTTTAACCCACCTCCGATCAATTTTAACTAAAATTGATAGAGGGCTTTTGCTTGTCAACGATGTTAGAATGATCCTGCAAAGTTAATTCGATTATCATCAGTGTTTGTTCATCATTTGAATTCTCCCCAAAGTCGCGACCTGCTACCGATCGATCAACACCATTCGAGCTTTGAAACAGGTAATTAAACACACCTATTAGTTCGTTTAATCATAGGGAACAAAAGCCCTATGGTTGTGTTCGTTAACAACATCAAATTGATGTTCAATTTGGGATCAATTGGATTCTAGGGTTTCTTGAGAAAAGGGGGGGGGGGGCGATTTTTAACTCAGTTTATAAAGTTTTGGAACCATTTTACACCACGGCTGTAAGCCTGGTCTAGTGGTTCCATGTTCCCCCTGCAATGTAAAGGACCCGGGTTCGAAACCCGGCCACCTCATTTTTTTTTATTAGTTTTTCACCCAGAATTTAATCACAGAAAATTTTTAAAAAAATATATAAATCATTTGGTAGGCTTCAAATATTTTTAAAGGTCACTGAATATTTTTTATATTTTTCTAAGTTAGTTAAATCAGTATTTTTGTAATAAAACATTTTAACAAGAGTGTTTTTGAATAATTCTTAAAAAGAATAAATCCTTAAATAATAATTAATAAACTATTATTAGTCTAAACGTTTCCTTTCGATTAGTATTGTTTAAGTTATGATTTATACTTATTTATAAAATATGGTTTATATGTTATAAATAGCCATTTTTATAAAAATGGACTATAAATAATAATTCAGATTATTATTTTATTTTTGGACATTGTATTATCTATAATTATGGATCAATCGTGAAAATTGTGGAATTATAAAGATTTTGTAATTTCATAAATTATTAACAAACGTTATAAATAGTTTATTTTGTTTAAAAATAATCTGTAAATAGATGATTTAGGCCCGTATTTTACAGCCAACTTACGGAGGCCATAACTTCTTCATAACAGATTCAAATCAGTTAAACCTTATGTCCATGACGAAGTTCGTCGAAAGACGAATCTGTTGATATATAAAACATAGAAAAACTCATTCGTTTAGACCTCCAAACAGTCGTTTTCGTAACAGCTAGCAGTTCTGCGCAGCTGTAAAGATCTACGTTTTTCTCATATTTCGGTAATCCAAATCAGAAACTTTTCTAAATGAAAGTTGCTTAGAAATCACTAATCTAGTAAACTGGAGATTTTCAGAATTTTTAAACGTCGTTTAGTATTTTTAACGAGTGCGAAAAGACAGGGGCAGAACTGGAATTTTCCAAATTATAATTTGCGTCACGTTATCGTAGGTTCTCGCGGCGTTAACCGAGCCTAGATCTTGTTTCTGATTATTGTCACTCGTGTATAAGGTACGGATTCTTGGTTATCTTTATCATAGTATAAATTCTGTTCCGTTACTTTGTAGTACGGATTTTTGATATGTTATTTCCGTTAATATGAATCGTTTAGCCTTTATTAGTCGTATATCCTTATTATTTAATTATGCTCCGATTCGTTCGACTCATTAGTGTTATTTAGTGAGACCTGTAGCATGCAATATATATTTTATGAATTGTGCTCATTATTGCATGTTCCTATAAATGTTCCATTGATACGTTATATATTGGTAGTTGTACTACCATTTGATTGATACTCTGTTACCCGAGCTCTCCGACATGTCATTGTGGCGTCAATGATGTGACACTTTTCGTGACGGTGTGTAATAAATAGTTCACGGCGTCTCCGTTAACACGTTAGTACTCAGGTAGTACTTTGGCCATATTATTTGGGAGGCGGATGGATCGATCCTAGTTCAGTTCAGTTCAGTTCAGTTCCGGGGGATGGAATCATGTGTGTACGCCCCACACACCATCTCATTAGTGCATAGTCTAGCTAGCTATGTACTTATCAGTTCAGTTTTGGCTCTGGGTACTTCTTATATTACACGACTTATTTGTTTGTATATACATGTCGTGTAGATCAGTTCAGTTCAGTATTACATGTTCAGTTCAGTATCAGCATTATATGTTTAGATTCAGATTTCCGTTTCAGTATCATATGATCCGTTCAGTATTCAGATATAAGTATTTTATGCTTCGTATCATTACTATTGTTATTTCCGTCACTGAGCAACTTTTGGCTCAGCCGTATTTTCTTTCGTGGTGTTTTCTTATTTGGTTGTAGGTAATCAGGGTATTCCGGGAAATCAGTGAGGAGTGGTTGAAGATCAAGATTGTATTTTACATTAATTGATGTAATGAATAACTTAATTAGGTTCTTTCGAATTATCTGGTTTGCTTGAAATTATCTCTTTAATATTATGGATTTGGTTTTTGATTTGATATCTGTAATAGTGACACGTCAGCCTCTTCGGGTTGGGGTGTTACAGATAATGTGTTCGTGTTCGTGTTCGGTTACATTTAAATGAACGAACACGAACATACTGATGTTCGTGTTCGTTCGGTTCATTTACTTGTCTATTAATAAGAAAACAAGTGTTTTTTTTAGAATTGGTGATGTGTTCGTGAATATTATATTGCTTAGTATCGAGGGTGGTCTTGTGACAATATTAGAGTTGAGTTTTATTTATACATACCCGGTTCATGACTAGTAATATTATGATTTTTAGAGGCGGGCTCGTTAGTATGTTTTTTTTAAGTGATTTATACTTGAAATAAAACACGTGTTTATTTGTCTAAAATACCATAAACATAATTTGAAGATTTTTAAAGACTATATATTAAAGGGTATAATCATGCATCAAACATATAAATCAAAACGTTAGAAGACTTTCATCGCTTAAGCTGCATCATACATGGCTGGCTCTTTCATTTTGTTCAACGCATCACCATCACTAACACATAAATGAGCTTTGATCTCTAGTAAATCACCATGATCATCAACATCATCTTTGTTTGGAGGATGATTATTAAGATAACCATCAACCCCATCCTCCGTTGCCTCGATATGAAGATCCTGCGCAACATCAGTCTCTGCAAACTCTTCATGAACATTGTCCTTAGTTTCTGCTGCATCACCATCATCATCATAGCCATGATCCTTGTCAGGAACAATTAGACGATTCCCTTTATGCTCGGTTTGCTGCATTTGAAGATGATCCATCATCTCTAGCACGCGAGCATACAAATCACCATGGACTTGTTCCATCTCATCCTTCATTTCTTTTACATAAACATCAAGAACATGATCAACTTCATCATTCTTTAGGCTGTGCTCATGCACATCAAGATTATTATCGACTCCATCGTTCTTAGGAAGATAAGTATCATTAACTCCTTTGTTTGGAATGTCATCACAAACTTCATTGTTGTTTGGATGATCACTATCCAATTGCAATGCATCCTTCTTCAGAAGATCAGAATCAATTTCTTCACTTTTGAGAGAAGGGTCTTGGACTTCTTCATTCTTCAAGTGTTGATGATCATGATCTTGATCCTTCATTAATAATGCATGAGCTTCATCTTCTTTGTTTGGTAGATGTTGAATTTCAATTTGATAATCATCATCAACCCTTGGTAGATCATGACCAATATTAACTTCATCTTTTTTTAAAAGATACCCATCATCAATAATCTTAAGTAACTCAAGATCAACATGAATTTGATCATCTTTCTTTTGATCATCTTTCTTCAAGAGATCACCATGCTCACAAACATCCACCATCTCTAGTACATGAATATTAAGTTCATCAACAACAAGATGATTCACTAGAAGAGGGGATTCATCATTCTTTTGAACAAAAAGATTTTCATCAGCTTCATCTTTCTCTAGAAGATCATCCACTTCATCTTTTTGAACCTCGTTATCATCTTTATCGCAGTTTAAATGGTTTTCACCTTGATTTTCCTCCTCTATCGTTGATACATTAATATGATCATCAATAGTATGTGCCTCGCTATATACTTGTGTTTCATCATCATGAACTTGATTATTCATCTTCAACACATGAACTTGATCTTTTTCTAGAAGATCATCTGCTTCATCTTTTTGAAACTTGTTTTCAACTTTATCAGACTTATAATGTTGTTCACCTTGATCTTCCTCCGTCATCTTTGATACATTAACATGATCATAAACCTTATCTTCCTCAAATAAAACTTGAATTCCATCACCATGAACTTGATTATCCATCTCCAACACATGAACTTCATCTTTCTTAGGAGGATCACAATTACAATGATTATCAACAACCTTCGGTATATAGAGAATGAACTTGAAAGTAAAGGCACATATGATAGGGAAAGACTTGTTTATGTTAATATCCCCTCCTCTTTTGTTGTGATAACCAGGATAATCACTTTTTTGAAAATCCACTTTCTCCTTCAAAGTAAGACCGGCTTTCTGAGCCAGCAAAACGACATTCCAACTGTCATATGGAGGGTCATCTCTATGCCTCAAATGCACCTCACCACCTTCAGTCAACATCTTGCTAGCACTTCTAAAGTATGCTTCCACCAATGCCTTATGCATCCTGTCACACATACATAGTACACCAATCATGCATCATGCACAATGTTTGAAAAACCAGTGCCTGCATTGGTCTAAATAACTATGTAACCACATATCATAACATGTTTTCACTACTAGAAAATTGATCACTTACACCGATTAAGTAAACCACGTTTTGGAATAAAGTGACAAATTACTTCTAAACACCGACACCTATTAACTGAAGACACGCAGAAACATTACACCTGATCAAAACAAAAAGTTATTTTCTCAAACTTTCGAGTATGAAGAAATGGTTTTTTTTTTTATTTCAACGGACTTATAAAATGTAGCAAGTACAAATTAATTTTTGAAACATATTGCAAGGCCAATTTGTAAAGTGTATTTGGTGGTGCACATAGTGAACTTGGATATATCTAAAGTCCTAGACTTTTATTATCATTTAATTATTATAAGTGCATATTTTTTATCCATACACTTAAACTATATTTACACATGATTTTGGTACTCAAGCAGTGAATTAAGAAGACCTAATGGAGTTATTGTTGTTGGATTTCAACTTACTCGATTAATTCGGGATCACGTTCGCATAAATAATCAAAATGACCAGCATGTGGAAAGTTGAAGATGATGATGTCAAACTTCTTGTTCTTGAGAATGGGATGAGTGTCCATCTTGTAGACATCAACATTATGCAACAATAAGCAACCTAAGTTCTCCAACTCATCAAGGTGTGGTATGCTCGTCCAATGTTTACAAATCAGCGACTCTATAACATTGTGCACTCTCTTTAGATAAAAACAACATAACATATGTGATCACAATTCAACGCGTGATTAACATCATAACTAATTAAGAGATTTTGAAGTCAAGTATATAAGCTTAATAATATTACCTCTATCGAGGTACGAGGTAGCAACGATGTTTTCAGCAGTGCGAAAGGCGCGAGCTAAACAAGCGGAAAAGGAGAAATCGCCTTCGCCCACGAGTAAGATCTTTTGAGAGCTCTTGTAACAGTGAATCCATTTCTCTTTTCCGTTTGATCTGTTCATGTCTTTCTTGAACACACACTAAAACACACATTGATTAATCTTGATCATGTGGTGTTATATATGTAAGTAGCAGGGGAAGTAAAGGTAGATGTAGCATTTTGTGATACCTCTTCATCTTCTTCCATGAATAGGAGTTACAAGTTAATGAATGCATGCATCAAAGTTGCTATCTCAACTGGCTATCTCAACTACTAATTAAGTGTTTTAGTAAAAGATGCAGATGCCTAAATTTCATGACTTTTATTCATTGGGTGATAATGATTTAGAATTTCAAGTAAGAATGCGCGATTTATCAAGTTTGAACCTATCTAATGCATATGATCAATTGGTACAAATATTGTCACACACCATGTGATCATCATACTTTTAAATTTACAAATTTTGTTTATCACAGAACTTAAACATCAGTTACATATGTATCATTACGCCACAAACCCTTTGATTGAAATAACATCTAAACTTTTTTTTTGTTGTGGCTTATAAAACTATGGTAATCAGGTTTTAATGTGCACCTAAGTGAGAGTTTAGATTAAAAAAAAAAGTTGGACGCCCAAGTACATCGGCCGTTATAGCATCAAGTACTTTGACCAAACCGTAATATTATCCGAACCAGAAATTCACACTGAAAACAGTTTGAAATGAACCAGTTAGGATTGAAACCGAACCGCCAGTTTATAATCGGTTTGCAACTTGCCTCGTTCAAACTAGTTTAACCCGAATTAGGCCGGTCAAAAAACCAGAACCAAACTAAACCATCAAAAATGTTTTAAGTTTTGTTGACCCAAACCAAAATGGAAAAAAAAATGCACACATCTCGGGAGTAAGCATTCATAATAAGCTTCCACAATCTCATCTTCATATATAATTAAAAAAAACTATATTACTTTAAAAATTTTGTACATTTTTCTAAAGAAAAAGGTTCAAATACAAAGTGTATTTTTGCTAAAAAATGTGAGAAGACACAATGAGTTAAAGAAAAATCACAAAAAAATTATATCTCACAATCTAAATCGAATTTTAAAAAATAATTCGAACTTTTGTTTCCCTAGCCGTCCTCACTAAGAAAAAAATAAACGAAAAATAAAAAAATAAAAAATGACGTTTTTTATTGTGTCATTCATGAAATACACAATAACGTCATTGTGTCATTATGAAAGAAACACTGACGTCATTGTGTCATTTTGAAAAACACAATGACGTCATTATGTCATTATGAAAGACATAATGACATCATTGTGTCATTTCATCATTGTGTCATTTTGAAAGACACAATGACGTTATTGAGTCATTATGAAAGACACAATGACGTCATTGTGTCATTATGAAAGACACAATAACGTCAATATGTCATAAAAATACACAATGAATTTTTTTTATTTTTTTCTGAAAGAGGACGCCGAGAGCAACATAGACTACAAAGTACTTTTTTAAAATTCAATTTAGATTGTAAGATATAATTTTTGTGATTTTTTTAGTCTTATTATGTCTTCTTATATTTTACAGTAAAAATACACTTTATAAAATAATCTCACCCTTTTCTAAAAACATCTCACATTGACTTTCCATCTTCATTTAAAACAAATAATACTTAGTTATTTATTTTTTTCCCTCACAATAACTTATAGGAATTTAAAATAATAGATGTGATGACCCCCTAAATATGATGGATCATTAGGGATGAACAACCGGTCAAACATAATCGCTACTAGTACCAGTATTCAATTTTTTAGGTTTTCGGTATCGGTACCCTTCGGTTTTAGTACTGTTCGGCGTTTTCAATGGTACCGGTACTAATAGGTATAAAATTGACAAAATCGGTATGATATTTGGTTTACACTTTAACCTATTCGATATTGGTATTTTTTGATACGATACCGGTTCAGTACTCATCTCATCCCTAGGGTTCATTATGTTTTCTTTAAAATTATAGGGGACGAAGAAGATGATAAAGAACTTGATATAGGTGTAAAATTATATTTTTTTATATTTTCAATATAGTTTAGATATACATATATAAACGGTGATCTTGATATGAATGCCAATGGGTTGAGAGCTAACCCTATTTTCTAGGCTTAAAATGTCTTTTAAACATTTAGAGTTGGGTATGGCCTAGGTTATGCTTTTGAAGATATGTAAATTTAATGTTAACTAGGCATGATTCCTTGACGCGCGTTGCGCGTCTTTGAAGCGGAGAAAACGACCCAAGGCTGAGATAAACGTATATTGTTTTTACCATCATGTCCTTTTTTTAAAAGGAGGTGAATTGTTCCAAAGAACAGACATAAATGAACGTGATTATTGATCTCAACTTAACGTTTGGTTTCCGTAAAAAAATTTCTTTTGCTCAGATGTGGGTTTTCGGTTACCATGTGTAACCTTTCGTATTTTTGTTAAATAAAAATTAACTTTGTTAAATTCTTGTAAGGACCTTTAAGCCGTTTGTGAAACCTTGAGTGCTTGTTATGTTTGTCTAGCTAATTTAAAAGTTATTTAAATTATTTAAGTAATAATAATAATAGTAATAATAATAATAATAATAAACTATAATAATAAGAATCATAACAATAATACTAATAAAAGTAATAATACAAGTAATTACAACTTTTGCGTATTATAATAAATGTTCATTTAATAAAAATTTATAAAGGTTAAACAATTAATAAGTTATAAATAAAATTTATAAAATTTAAATAACTCATAAGCTTAATTAAGTTAAGGGGCATTTATGACAATTTAGAAACTTTAACCATAAAGTTTTTACATAAAATGTTAACAAGGGAAACAACAGGGACCATTTGTGTAATTTATTTAAAATTACCCAAACCGCCCCCCTCTCCCCGTCGGTCTCTCCACCGTCGGCCAAACACTCAGGCGAGCCCTCAGCAGCCAAAACCACTCGATTTTTAACCAAATTAAACACCCGACAGTACCACGGGGAGGATTCGAACCAAAACAATTTGAAAATTTGAATCGTTCAGTGCGATCTAGAACCGCACCACTTTCGACCACTTTTCCAGCAAATCGATCGCACTAACCTCTATTATAATCCAATTAATTGAACCTAAACGATCGTATAACTATCCATAATCCATTCCTGATTTCAATTGCACCTGAGAAACACATCTTCCTCACATTCGATCATTACTTTCACCTTCGACCTGCAACCTATTTGAACGCCCTGTTCCGAACGTTCTAACTTAGAATTGACAGAGGGCTTTTTATTATCGAGGTTATTGGAAGCTTCCTGCAAAGTGAATTCGAGTATCAACATCACTGCTATCCGAATCATTCACGACTTAGTCGCGGTCTATCCTACGTTTGTTCATCATCAATACCTTTCAAATCCGGGTAATTAAATACATACATTTGCTCGAAATCATCTGGGGAAGCAAAGCCCCATGATAATCGACAGTAACAACAACGGATTGGGGTTCAATTTTGGTTTAATCGAATTTAGGGTTTATGTGAAATTGGGGGTTTCTCTTATTGATGCTTAAAAGAATTTGGAACCGGGTTTATTACGCGGTTGTATGCCTAGTTCACCGGTTCCAGCTTCCCTTGCAAACCTTGAGGTCCCGGGTTCGACCCCGGGCAACCTCACATATTTTTTAAGGCTTTTTAGCCTATATAAAATATATGAAAAATTCTAAAAATTATAAAAATAAGTTTTACAAACTCTCCTTATTTTAGAAGTTATCTAATTAATTTTCTATAAATTTATTTATTTAAAACACCTTAATAATTTTTATAAAATATTATTTATAAATGTTATAAATAATTATTTTTATAAAAATGGACTCTAAATAATAATTTAAATCATTAATTTATTATTGGACACTATATTATTATGGATTAGTCATAATAATTGTGGAAATTATATAATTTATAATCTCATAAAGTTATTTACAAATATTATTTCTTATAACATTATACCATAACAAATGGTTTAGATTAATAATATTGATATTAATCTATATATTATTATTTGTAAATAATTATAAAGATTTATTTATACATTAAATCATAGCAATATTTATACTTAAAGACATTTCTAAAATATTTACATATATAATTCTTCTAATGGATTAAGAACGTAAATAATTACTTTGTAATGTATTATTTATCAAAAACCCCATAATCTCATTGAAACCCCAATTCGTATTTGAATGTTAATTTTAGCTTTAATTTAAACTTGTAATACATTTTTAGGGGCCTTGAAATGAATACTTTGGATTATCTTTTGGATTCTACTTTAATCTTTATCATCATCTTGTAATGCCTATATCAATGTGAGTATTTCCATACCCCTTTTTTTTATTTTCACACTTTGAGGTGAAACATGTTAACTTATATCATTGCACTTATAAACTTATCTGAGACTTGTAAACTTTATGGCAATTCATCATGTAAAGTTATGGTTAGTTGAACTTTTATGGTTACCATGTTATGGCGTTATATGTATAATCATTAACTATTGCTAGCCCAGCGAAGTCATAGATCTATAGGTAAGACAAGCCTGCTTGGTTGATCCAATTACACTTAGCTGATCGTATAATGTTGTAAACATTTGAGACTTGTAAAACATTGTCGAGGTTTGATTGTTGCATTGTTCATAACATCCCTAATCACTTTATTCACTAACTTATGACTTGAATTGACATCTTTTATATACTCTATGTATTGAAAACTATGGAATGCTCACCAATATTTTTATGTTGACCTTTTATTTTTAACATGTTTTAGGAATAACTCAAGTATGCGTTCTACTCCTTGAAGCTTATCACACTTAGGATTGGACTTAGAGAAATAAACGAATGATCTTGTTACTTTTATTCTGGATGTATCTTTGATTGAACTTTTACTTGTATTGTTACAATTGAATCTTGATTAATATATTTGGAATTAATAATAGCGTTATGTGGCTGTGAACAATCGTAATTCCTCACACCTCGACGTTTCCGCCGTCTAGGTTGGGGTGTGACAGATTGGTATCAGAGCCCATAACTATAGGGATTTAGGTTATTAGAAATGGTGGCCTAGACTATAGGTTATGCATGAACCTTATAGAATAATGTTTATATTCTTGTAAATATATACATTGTTTCCATGCTACATAATGTTATGCCTTTTGTGCAACTTGATGCCTTAGCATAGGATTGGCTTATGTATGCTTAAAACTTAGTTACTTGTCTCCCTAAACTTATCTTTGACTCTCCCCGACAAATAATAGCTAATCTATGAAAATCTCATCAAGGTTTTGATTCTATGAACCAAAGAAATTTGTGTGACACATAAACACCCATTCTGGATTTCCTGGCAAAAGGCCTTCGGGCTACGGCAAGCATATCGTATAAATCTCATTGCGAGACCAGTTATGCTTACCTGGGGATTTCTGGAATGAGTGATAAACTATGGTCAATACACAAGTCTCTAAGACAAATGGGTCAAATTACCTTGACGTGTCCCAAATGGTAATGCGTTACCAAGTGGAACCATTCTCTTTGTATCTTAAAAATCCTTGAATCCTTGAACTGGTTTATCACCAAAGTTTTAAATTCTTCTCATTCTTAACCTACATAATGTTCCTTTTAATATTGAACCCATCCTACATTTCAACTCTTACGTTTAAACGCTCAACGTGTAACGTGTAACGGTATTGAACTCAGCGTTTCATATGACTAATTCTATACCTCGACCAACGTGAACATGACTCTTAATATATCCAAAGATATAGGGAATCTAAACCGTATAGTCTTCGAAACTTTAAACCGTTACTTACGGTTCTCAAATCCTCTTGAGGATGTGTCCCATAACTAAGAACATGCAATGCTGTAGGTGAAATTCCTACATCTCGGGACACTTTGTCTAGGCAAAGTGTAAATAATGATCTGATTCGATTATCAAATCCGTTTATCTGACTTGAAACCCTTGAGGTGAGTGACCACTTATAAGTACGCATGTCTTCAATAAGGTTTTGGCTGACCTCATATCTTGAGAAGTCCATGTATTCCCTTCGATTGTGAATCGAATGATCACATCCTATTGTGATGTCGAATCATTCTTGTCCTTGATTTTGTCTCCCTGATTCAAATTATTCAAGATTTGAACATCATCATAACAAATCCTGTCACCTCAAACTTTGACCTTAAATTTTGTAAGCATGATTTTCCTTTTGGTTACATTGATGTAACTTGAAATTTTCTGAATTTCTAAGTGATATTCTTTTCCTTTCGTTGTTAAGTCGAACCTTGAACCGTCTGCATATCATAGGAGATGCAAGATTTTGTAAGTCAATCTATGACTAAGAACACTCGTACCTCCTAAACAATTCTAACTCATCAAAACATGGGTGATTCCCTTACTTTGATGATGATTCTTCATTCGTTTCGATAAATGGTTTCCAATTGTGTGTTCTATGAAATTTCATCCTCTGAATCGGGGTGATTTCCTGATCTTGAAAACTTACTTCCATTATTTTTCCTTGGAACTTGCACTTCACGAATGACGTGATCTCACCAAAATAGGATTGAAACCCGTACTTTGGTGACAAATGTTAATCTTTGATTGTTTTCTTATTATTATGAAGTTCAATCATCAAGATAGGCGTAAATTTCATACCTTGATGATAATTTCATGAATTGTATTTTCTCAAATGAAACGACCTCACCAAAGTAGGAATGAATTCTTTTTTTGATGAAGATGTTCATTCTGTTATATTTTGTTTTTGTAAAACTTCACCGTTAAGATATGAGTGATTTCCCTTACCTTAATGGTGAGTTACCTCGTTTTATTTCTGTGGATCCTCAACAATGAGTTGGGATCGAACTTTTTGATTGGTAAGTTAGTGGTCATATCTTGGGAATACACCATCAAGTTAGGAGTGAAAACCACATCTTGATGACTATTCTCATTCCTTGATCTCAAACTCGCCATGGTTGTAATCAAGTGACGAGAAGCATGTAGTAACTTGAAGGGTGAATCAATGTTGGTGATTCGACCTATCAAGCCAAAGCATGATCTCTGAACTTGAAAGAAGACCTGATCGCTTTAGGTTGATTTTGATTCCAAACTTGGAACATGTAAATTCTTAAATCAATTTCTTTCCCTTTATCTTCATGTTTTGACTCGATCTAGCTACATCAAACCATTTATTCCTTACTTATCAACTTTCATTTGAGATATCATCAACAAATGATTGAGTGATGGTAGCTCTCTTAAACAATCTTTCTTCTAAATAAAGACGTTATCAACTTGTGATCATGTCTCTAGTCATACGAATCATACGAATGTTCTCGACTGTACTTACGGGTTTGATGAATTACGTATGCAATCTGCATTTGAAAATTTGTTACCTTGTAAAACATGGTTACAAATACCTTTCTTATTGACTGTGTCACTTCTTGAATCACTTTCGAACCCGTAACCTTGGAAATCCTTAAAACTCTATCTTGACTTCGATCAACGAGACTCGTTATTAATTACATTGTGATGTGAAGGTTCATAAACCTTCGTAACTTGTAGTCATGGGTTTGGCATAAAGGAAAAGACGAAACTTGGTATGTGTCCAAGTGTCTTACCTTTACATATGACAAAACCTAACCTCCGTGTTCCCGTGAATTTCCTGTTTAACTTTTCATTCACTAAATGCTTCTTATTTTAAAGGTCATGATGACAATTGGTGCATTATAGAGTGATTGGCTAATTTCATATTGACTTATGTGGGATAATGAGTCGAGAAAATTACTTGTATCTGTTTCAAATATTCGTATACCGTGGTATGACGCTAAAACATCGATCGTTATTTTGAATGATTGATGCATTTTCTGTTTTTAATAATATTATTAACCATCGTCGTGAACTCATTCCAAGATCTTCGCATAGCGTATTATTCTTAGACCGATGGTTGGTCAAAGGAGAAATACATATTCACAATATATGCGTTAAGATCGTTTCATTATGTACAGTGACGTTTGGGATCCTTAATTCCCGACGGTTAACCCATCTTATCATTGTCTGTCTTTTATTGATTTCAAGACATCACATTATCACGAAACTACATTCTAGAAGTTGTGTCTTATAAGTCTAACATACCACGATAACTCGTCATCATTTCCAATGTTTCCTCTCAAAACGTCCCGTATTTCACTGGAAGAGTTCAAGATGACATGTATTATGTCAAGAGACTTGAAGGATTCCCTAAAGTGAAACATCTCATCTGTAATTAAACGTCTATCACTGTCCGTTTGTACACTTACCTTTCATTACAACTCCTTCTGTTCATTTAAGTTTCATTCTTAATTTCGGGACGAAATTCTTAAAAGTTGGGGAGACTGTAACCTTTCGTATTTTTGTTAAATAAAAATTAACTTTGTTAAATTCTTGTAAGGACCTTTAAGCCGTTTGTAAAATCTTGAGGGCTTGTTATGTTTGTCTAGCTAATTTATAAGTTATTTAAATTATTTAAGTAATAATAATAATAATAATAATAAACTATAATAAAAAGAATCATAATAATAATACTAATAAAAGTAATAATACAAGTAATTACAACTTTTGCGTATTATAATAAATGTTCATTTAATAAAAATTTATAAAGGTTAAACAATTAATAAGTTATAAATAAAATTTATAAAATTTAAATAACTCATAAGCTTAATTAAGTTAAGGGGCATTTATGACAATTTAGAAACTTTAACCATAAAGTTTTTACATAAAATGTTAACAAGGGAAACAACAGGGACCATTTGTGTAATTTATTTAAAATTACCCAAACCGCCCCCCTCTCCCCGTCGGTCTCACCACCGTCGGCCAAACACTCCGGCGAGCCCTCAGCAGCCAAAACCACTCGATTTTTAACCAAATTAAACACCCGACAGTACCACGTGGAGGATTCGAACCAAAACAATTTGAAAATTTGAATCGTTCAGTGCGATCTAGAACCACCCCACTTTCGACCACTTTTCCAGCAAATCGATCGCACTAACCTCTATTATAATCCAATTAATTGAACCTAAACGATCATATAACTATCCATAATCCATTCCTGATTTCAATTGCACCTGAGAAACACATCTTCCTCATATTCGATCATTACTTTCACCTTCGACCTGCAACCTATTCGAAGGCCCTGTTCCGAACGTTCTAACTTAGAATTGACAGAGGGCTTCTTATTATCGAGGTTATTGGAAGCTTCCTGCAAAGTGAATTCGAGTATCAACATCATTTGCTATCCGAATCATTCACGACTTAGTCGCGGTCTATCCTACGTTCGTTCATCATCAATACCTTTCTAATCCGGGTAATTAAATACATACATTTGCTCGAAATCATCTGGGGAAGCAAAGCCCCATGATAATCGACAGTAACAACAACGGATTGGGGTTCAATTTTGGTTTAATCGAATTTAGGGTTTATGTGAAATTAGGGGTTTCTCTTATTGATGCTTAAAAGAATTTGGAACCGGGTTTATTACGCGGCTGTATGCCTAGTTCACCGGTTCCAGCTTCCCTTGCAAACCTTGAGGTCCCGGGTTCGACCCCGGGCAACCTCACATATTTTTTTAAGGCTTTTAGCCTATATAAAAATATAAAAAATTCTAAAAATTATAGAAATAAGTTTTACAAACTCTCCTTATTTTAGAAGTTATCTAATTGATTTTCTATAAATTTATTTATTTAAAACACCTTAATAATTTTTATAAAATATTATTTACAAATGTTATAAATAATTAATTTTATAAAAATGGACTCTAAATAATAATTTAAATCATTAATTTATTATTGGACACTATATTATTATGGATTAGTCATAATAATTCTAGAAATTATATAATTTATAATCTCACAAAGTTATTTACAAATATTATTTCTTATAACAATATACCATAACAAATGGTTTAGATTAATAATATTGATATTAATCTACATATTATTATTTATAAATAATTATAAAGATTTATTTATACATTAAATCATAGAAATATTTATACTTAAAGGCATTTCTAAAATATTTACATATATAATTCTTCTAATGGATTAAGAACGTAAATAATTACTTTGTAAAGTATTATTATCAAAAACCTCATAATCCCATTGAAACCCCAATTCGTATTTGAACGTTAATTTTATCTTTAATTTAAACTTGTAATACATTTTTAGGGGCCTTGAAATGAATACTTTGGATTATCTTTTGGATTCTACTTTAATCTTTATCATCATCTTGTAATGCCTATATCAATGTGAGTATTTCCATACCTCTTTTTTTTATTTTCACACTTTGGGGTGAAACATGTTAACTTATATCATTGCACTTATAAACTTATCTGAGACTTGTAAACTTTATGGCAATTCATCATGTAAAGTTGTGGTTAGTTGAACTTTTGTGGTTACCATGTTATGGCGTTATATGTATAATCATTAACTATTGCTAGCCCAGCGAAGTCATAGATCTATGGGTAAGACAAGCCTGCTTGGTTGATCCAAGTACACTTAGCTGATCGTATAATCTTGTAAACGTTTGAGACTTGTAAAACATTATCGAGGTTTGATTGTTGCATTGTTCATAACATCACTAATCACTTTATTCACTAACTTATAACTTGAATTGCCATCTTTTATTACTCTATGTATTGAAAACTATGAAATGTTCACCAACATTTTTATGTTGACCTTTTATTTTTAACATGTTTCAGGAATAACTCAAGTATGCGTTCTACTCCTTGAAGCTTATCACACTTAGGATTGGACTTAGAGAAATAAACGAATGATCTTGTTACTTTTATTTTGGATGTATCTTTGATTGAACTTTTACTTGTATTGTTACAATTGAATCTTGATTAATATATTTGGAATTTAATAATAGCGTTATGTGGCTGTGAACAATCGTAATTCCTCACACCTCGACGTTTCCGCCGTCTAGGTTGGGGTGTGACACCATGGCTGCATCACGGGTTGCAAGTGCAGAAAACCACAATTGTCGTCACCGAGTATGCCACGCCAATCAACCATTCAGCCACAGTCATCATAGCAATGGTTGTAGCAAATGGATTCGAGAATCATAATGGAGCCAGTGACATTTGGAGCCAACGAATGGAAATTGTCATTAACGTATCATAACCACGACCATCAACAAACCAGAAGCACACGAAAGTAAGACCCCAACAATTTCAAACAATCAACCAAATACCTCATCTCAAACAATCACCGCCGGTCACCACCGTCGCCTATCACCGCCGGTCACCACCGCCTCCACCTCACGCCACGTATCCATCTCCGTCCATCATCACCATGAGGCATCATCACTAAATCCCCTTCTTTTTGCCCTGTAAAACCCTAAAATCCATCCGACCACCCACCACCAGCCACCACCACCTTGTACCTGGGTCACTATCACCGCCATCTAGCTATAATATACCACAATCGAGCCAACATATACCACCAAACTCTCTGATTTAGATCTAAATCCAGCCGCCTACCACCGCACCACCTCAAATTTAGGGTTTTTAAAATTTTTAGGGTTTAATAGCGGAATATGAAGGGGATTTGGTGAGATGATGATGATGGTGCGATGGTGAAGGTAGTGGTGATGTTGCGATGATGGTGATAATACGGAGGTGGTGATGATGCGATGATGGCGATGGTGGTGATGCTATGATGGGGGTGATAATGCGGTAATGTTGGTTATGATGGGTGGTCATCGTGGTGCTATGGGTGTTCGATGGTGGGTTGGTGGCTGGTGGGTAAGAGGGTCGGGTGGTGAGCCCGGTGGCTGATGGCCGACGGAGATAGATGGCGGCGATAAGGAAGAAGAAGGGGAGGGGGGGAGCAAATACTTAATAGTACACAACGCATAAGAGGTTGTACTCTACTGTACTACTGTTCATTGAATAGTGATACCACTTGCTTTATTAATATTAGGTAATTTTACTTCATAAGATTTGATAAAATAATTATTTTTTATTTGAAAATTTAGAAACATCATTTTTACTTTTAAAAGTTTAAAAAGTTGTTTCAAATTTAATTTAAAAGTTTTATTATTTTATATTCTTTTGAAGGGAATTTATTATTTTTTGTAAACCTCAGGGAGCAAAATCGAACTCAACACTTAGTTTTTTCCCCCATAAAACCTATTTTTTTATCTTTCTTCTACTTTTAACCGAACTGGTTATTATGACGAAAAAAATACCGGTTCATTAATTAACCGATTAGGTTAATTAGGGGTTTTGGATTTTCAAAAAAACCTAATCAGATACACCGTTTAGGTTATTAACCGAACTGATGAAACGAAATGCCGGTTTCGATTCCGGTTAAGTTTTTATTTCGGTTTAGTTTTCCTTTTTTTGAACGACAAATATACGACCCTGGTTCGAATTATAGGTCTTATCTTAATTGGGTTCACCTATTCGTGTCCTAACCGGGACCGCACCCAATCCCTTCAGGAGGAAAACCTCCTGACCTCAACTCTAAACATATTGTTTAAAGTGAGACTTAAACCCATAACATTTTCATATTTACATGTGATATGTAACTCTTTTTTTTTTCGATTTAGTTTTTTTTTAAAAGATTAATTTCTTTAATTGTAAAATCCTTTACCAAGTTAGTTGTTAGTAAGGTTCGAACCCCTGACCTTAATGTTAGAAACCCATGTTAGCATCATCATACCACAACGGGTGAGTTTTTTTTTTTTTTTTTTTTTTTTTTTTTTTTTTTTTTTTTTTTTTTTTTTTTTTTTTTTTTTTTTTTTTTTTCTTCGATTTAGTTAACCGGTTGTTTTGGCAACTCTAGTTTTGTCCTACCAATTGAATTAGAATTTTGGGTACCACAGTTTACCGAAAACCCAAAATCAACAGGAAAGCAATGAAGACAGCTGCGACGGTAATATTCATCTCCGACAACGTCGCCGGCGGCTTCGCCACCGCCATCATTGACGGTCTTCAACCAAACCCTAGCTCTCTCTTCGAAACATCGTTAGTGTTCTACCAACTTTTCTTTCTATGCAAGCTACTGCTTCGATCCGCTTAGGTGAAGCGAATAATCGATTATCTTTTGGTTCTTCATTTTACAGAAAAGAGTCGTTTGATCTGCCTCTGGATCGGTATGGGATCACGGATACCAAAGCATCCGGAAGCGTTACTCACTTTGTGGATACCAGTGGAGTGAATCAAGTAGGTGTTTCTCACTTCTCTTGATACCATATCAAGTTGTTAGTTGTCACTAATATTTGTTTGTTTAATTTAGGTATACATTTGTTAGATGTATGTTATGATTGAAGACTTAGAGTAAACTAATTCGAGTTTGGAGGATGATTTTATCATGTTTGCTTAGTTGAAATGCTGGATTTGTGTAATTATGCTTTGTTTTTGACCTAATTGACTAATTAAGGCTAGAAACACAACTGGTATGTTTATGTATATGAGTTATAATCTAAAAGGAGTGGTTACTAATTGGATTATGACATTGGAGATGAATGTTGAGCTCATAATAGGTGGATTTTTGTTATGTGTTGTTTGTGGTTTAAAAAATTAGTTAAAGATTGTAACTATGACTGTTCTGTTCTGGACAATGTTTACGTAACCGCATCAGCCATCAAATAAGCTGCTTTACCTGTACACCGGTCAAACCATTTTCAATAACTGGTTGACGTAGTAAACAGCTTAAAAGCTAAAAAAACATGTATATGACTAATATAAAACATAATTTGAAACTACTTTATTTTTTGGTGTGGATTTGTAATGGTAGCAAAACAAGAAGCCAGGAATAAACAAAATATGGAGCTTGAAGTAGCAAATGAAACAGTAAACAAGATTTAAAAAAAAATAATTTTTTTTGAGATCTGGTTCTATATATGGAGGCTGAATTGGTCGAGCCCTTTTCGCTTCGAGTCCACATCACGCCTTGGGTGCACCTTGCACCTTTTACTGCCTAGGTTATTGTTTGATTGTTTAAGTGATATGCAACATTTCATGTGGATGACAAATAACACTGTAAGATTTCCACCCTTTCATCAGGTGTCCATCCTGGTTTTAAAGAAGTATGAGACTCCAATATTGGCATGTGCCATCAGTGAAGTATTGTCATCATTAGTAGGAGAAGACACATCAACCATGCCTTCATTGATTATCCCATTCCTTGTAGATTCTTCTAAGCTTAAGCTGGAAAGAAAAAAATCACTCGATGAATATATTTATGGCATCCAAATCGGTCCCCAAACTGATATGATACAAGCCTTGGCCAGTAGACATGTAAAGGCACCCTCATCAATGCAGATTCATCATGAACCCCTTTCTTGTGTTCTTCAGTTGGTGCGTGTCCTGAATACGGCTTCATTTATTCTTATTGGGCAAAGTGGTCAACATAAAAATCGTGCGGATGACTTTGACGTACGTATCCTTTCTGTTTATCTCTTTTGAAATTAACGCAAAAGGTGCTTAGCTTGTTTTTTTTCCTCTGTGTGTGTGTCATCTTGTTTTGATCTCAAGTGGCTCCTTTTGCTACTCTTGAAAGAGTATGGGCCTAAATTTGAAGCAGGAAAGCAGCATAGATAAAACACGGCAAACACGGACCAATCACCCGATTTATAAATGAGTGATTGAGTACCTTTAAGCTACACATAATGCATTCACTCGACTAAGAAATAAGAACATTGTATGCTACTAGCAGCTGGCCGAGCTGTCAGGTGCTAGTACTGCCTGACAGTAAGTTAATGCAGCTGCAACATTGAAGTTGTGGCACAAAACCAGCTCTTGCCTGTTCAAGCTTACACAGGAACAAGATTGATAATGCTGTATATATTTTATTCCTATTTTTCAGCGTCAAATGTTGTAGTTACCGAATGCTTATTGATCTTGTAAAACAAACCCATGCCTATCACCCTTAGCTTTTACCAGAGGCTGCACAATGGGTGTTTTGAGTAATGGGTCAAACTGGGTGATTCTTTGATCAGTCTGGAACGATTAATTATTTTCTTCTGGACGGAAGTCGGAACAGGCCGTGGTTTACCTGAAACACTTCTACCTCAATAAGACTAAGACGATTTAGGAGGTTGTATGCATTAATTATAAATTTTGGACAACTTTCGACCTGCTCGGTCCACTTTTTTTTTTTTTTTTTTTTTTTTTTTTAACTAATACTTGTTTCAGTGTTTGACTGATTAGGGAGATAACATAACCTGAACTAACCCATTTATATGCTATATAAGTCAAACAAGTATAATATTAGTTATATAGCTATATATCTTATTGACTTTTTGGTTTTCTTTTCTAGATTATCTGTGAGATAGGAGAAACATTGGCTAGCGCCACATCCCTGCAATTTGTGAAAGAAAAAGTAACATGGAACCCAACCAAGGTGTCAAAAGAACCGGAGAATGAGCCATGGCGTGCGCTATATGGTTAAAATAATGTTTATTTGAGATGTTCAGTTGCAGTCATATAGCATCATTATTTTACATGTACTATTGTAATCATACTTGAAAAGTTTAAAAATGAAATGTCTGCTTCGACTTTGGTGATTGCTAGAATTTTGCCAGCATTAATGCTAAATGTAACCGATAGCTTAACTTAGCTAAACATAGTGTGGACCATTACAGCTTGGTTAGCCCAGTTTAGTGATTAAGGTTTATGCACGCTGATCACGTTTTCCGCTTGATAATTAAAAATCTTTCAACTGAATTGGTGATAAGTTAATTCTAGTTAAAGTCACCAGCTTAGAATAAATTAGTCAATATCTTAGAGAGATTCAAGCAAGGCTTGTTTCTTGCAATGTTTGAGTGGTTACAGTTTTTAGTTAGGAAACATTTAGTTCTTCCCTCTAAATAGGCAATAGAATAAGTTATTAGAAGTACCAGTTTTTTTTAGACAAATTGAATTTTAAAAATCCAAACTATAACTTATTGGCCAATAATAATATATACTAGTACCTATTTATAGTGAAGAACTATTTATAGTGATTAAATCCAATTTGCCTTCTTTTTATAGTATCCTAAATAAAGTTTAATGAACACATAATCAATTCACAAAAATCATAATATGAACGCATATCGTAAATAGCTTGAGGCTTTGAAAAAGTGAGAAACCAAGAAAAATAGACTAATCTAGTCACTTCACGAAACACTTTCCGGGCAATTTAGTTATATTAATTAGGGCATAGGGTTACGATTATTTTAGAACCTATAAATATTTTTAGAACTATGAGAACTCCTCTTATCATCTTTCTAAAATATAAAAATAAAATAATAAAAGGAATTCAAATATACATGTGTACGTCATACGTAAGTTATAATATTTACATGTGTGTAACTAAACTAATAAAAATTTTAAAAACATATGAAACATTATGTTGATTGTTTTTATGTTACTTTGATGATTTTAATATATATAAACATACATAAATACATGTTAAAAGAATAAAATTTATAAAATATGAACAATTAATATTAGTTCTCGTAATTCTTAAGATATTTATGAGTTCGAAATGATTCTAACTGTTAGGACATAAATGGCAAACAATTAAAAGTAGCAAATTAAAATATGCAATTTCAAATTTATACAAGCAATAAGATAAAAATATCACCAATCGAGGCAAGGAAGCACATATAGGCATTTGTTTAATAGAAAGATATATTTATGACTAGGTTAGAAACCTAGTCTATTATATGGATTGTTTAATTGTATGGTTATACTTTTAGCAATAAAGATTTAAATGTTACATATTTATGAAATAATATATGGTTTCTAATTCAAATTCAATAAACATTATACAATTATCTTTAGAAAGGTTTTATAAAAGAATAAAAGAAATGTTTAATTTATAAAAATATATTATGAACAACCCTAAGTTTTTTAAATTATAGAACACTTTATAAAAAATTTTATAGAAATTATTTAATAGGACATAGACATAAAACAACAAATAAAAATAAAAATAGATAATGAAAATTTATATAACTAGGTATATTCTAACTCATGTGTTGCGCGAGCAGTAACCTATTTTGAAACCATGTTTTTTTCTAGCACAAACGAATTGTTAAGGCTCAGAATAGGTAGCCCGTTGTAACTGCAACCTAATGGACGTGTCACGCCAACAAACGGATACCTTTTTTAGCTTCATCATGGCCTGTATGTGTACCACATAACCCAAATCAGATCACAAAAAGCGGTGTTAAAATAAAATCGTATTACCAACATTTTTGATGCACCATTGACATGACATGTCTTAGATGAGCAGTCATTCATCATCATCAACAAATTAAAACCAGACAACAGAGTTCTCAACCCGAAAAGCTTCGTCAAATTATGTAAAAGGCCAATGGATCCCATCATTGACATAAAAAAACACTCCACGGACCTATGTCTCAGATGGAAAGCAGTCCATCATCATCGACGTCTTACAAATGACCATGGCAAACAACACCAAGTATACATCTAACATCATAAATATCGCCAAAAACCCCCAAATAGCAGAGGTCCTCATCCCAATGATGGTCTCAGATGGATAACAATCCGTCATCATCGACGTGTTACAAATGACAATGGCAAAGAACACCAAGTATACATTCACCGTCATGAACATTGCTAACAAACGAAAATGACAGCGAAGCCGGAGCAACCATTGTCTCCGTCGCCATAAGCAAGCAAGTACACATTCCAATTTCATAAAGGCCTAGAATTCCTATAATACTCTTGGAGACAAAATCGATCAATGAATCGAAAACCCAGACACTGTCATCACCCCAACCACCGGCTCCTTCACCATCATCACCCCCATCACCATCATCACCCCCGTGACAATGCGACGACCCCTTCACTGTCATAACCCCCACCGGCCGTAACACCAAAACCCAGACGAACCCCATAACCTTTATGGTCCCGACAAGCCCGCTAAGTGATGACAACGGCTCAACTGTTGTTGCATGTTGTAGATCGGGAAAGAAAGAAATGATTTGAGTGCAAAACCACCGCTGCCATGGCTAACCTTTTAGAGTTTCGCCGGTAGCAGTGGCGAGCACTGACGGTATGTTGTACAGCGGAAGGTTTTATAAAAGAATAAAAGAAATGTTTAATTTATAAAAATATTTTATGAACTAAATTATAGAACAATTTATAAAGATTTTTATAGAAATTTTTAATAGGGCGTAGACATAAAACAATAAATAAAAATAAAAATAGATAATTCAAATTTATATAATTAGTATGAATATTACCTCCACCGTAAATTTCCTTAGAACTCTAACATATAATAAACCACATAAACATAACATGTTGTATATCTTATTCTTTAGTAGACCCTACTTTCTAATTCCCAGGATCATGTTGTTTCATTGATTATATTTATATTTTAACAACAAATTTATTTTATTCTTGCACATAAACTACATCATATATATTACATTTGCCCAATTTATTCACCATCTTTGTTAATGGGATTATCTAGGTAACCGGATTTAAAGTATTCGTTGACCATTTAAAAAAGTCTTACCTCATTGGGTAGAGAATCATGTGTGGATGTATTTGACGTACAACCCAAAAAATCAGGGCTCTGTTTTTTTGGCCCCAAACCCTAGGTTCATCTTTACGTAGTTTGAGCTGGTGATACTAAACAGTAAATGTCGTTTATAAAAAAGTGATATAATAAAATAATTTTCTAATTTTAATCGTTAAAACAATAAAAATAGCAATAATAAGATTTAATTACACGATTGGTTTATGTGATATAACCATATTACAGTATTGTTCTCAAACTTGAAAATTTACTTCTGTGGTCCCAACTATATGAGAAAATGTAGCACTGGCGGCAACAATGGTTGTGATGTTCCGACGTTGGTGGTGGCTGTTATGGTTGATGGTGGCCGCCGGAGTGAATGAAGATTAAAATCAATAATTTACTGATAACATACCTTTATAATAAATTAATTTTTAATAAGCTTAGGAGTGAGAAGTAAGTTGATAAAAATATTCATTTTAGTAAATATTTGTTTAATCACTCGTTCTGATAATAATGTTTTCACCAACACTCATAAAATTGCATGTTGGTTTTAGGGTTTTTTTTCTCCTCACAATGAAAGACATGAAAAACATAAAACCTTAAAACTCTTTTATCATGGATATAACTAAAAAAAATAAAACAAAATATCAAAATTAACAAATAGAGCATTTAATGACTATGAACTTTGGAGAGTAGTGATTGCTTAAATATTTTTTTAACGATAATTACGACTTTGTTTCAAATGATATGTGTTATTTTAGTCGGACCCATCTATATATTTCTCCGTCGAGGCCACACCCTCAACTCTCTCATAAGAAAACTTACAACTGAGAAAACTATAAGCTCAATCTAGAACATTTTTGCCTTGATTGAGACTCGAATCCACGACCTCCCATTCGGGAAACATAGAGCTACCACTTAGCCAAGAAGGGTTTGTGATGACTGTTTAAAAACTTGTTGAAAGATTTGGACCTATGTGTTGCATAAGGGGTCGCCCATAGCCCATAACCAACACAGAAGAAACTAGAAAGTTGGACACCAACCCTATTGAAATTTTGATACTGATTCACATGAAACTAGACATTGTTAACCCTCAACGTAATTTGACACCGGAGCCAAAAAATAAAATTTAAGATTTTATATATAGAAACTATTGTAAAAAAATTAACACATATTTTACAAAGTTTATAGACCAAATACATATTTATGCAATTAAACTCATTACTCCTATATTTATTATAAACATATAGCAGTTTCATATTTTGTTTTTGAACTGGATATGTATAAACAATATTGATCCTTTTATATATGACATCAAACGGTTCTTATATCCAGTTCAACCGATCTGATCGGTTGACCAGCTAACCTCTTAGGCGTTTGGGTTTAAAAACATTGGAAATGGGAGTGATATGTTAATAATTATATATGCTTACAATATATATTTCTTTGCATTTCAAATATTTTTGTTATAAAATTCATTTATTTATACACTTATTTATGTTTTATTTGAAATTTGTAGTTGTCAGATGAAAGTCGATGTTTTTTGTGAAGAAAAGTCACGATTTGAGGAAGTTCAAAAGAAAAATGTTTCTGATATGACCATATCAAAGTTGTATATGACCATATCGAAGTCGTATATGCCCATATAAGCTATCAAACTCCAAGAAGCTCTTTTTTAAAGTTGAATACGGTCACATGGCTTCTTATATGGCCATATTTGAACAAAAACGGGTTATAACCCCAAAACACTCCATTTCCAACATAACTTTTATTTTTCTCTTAAACCCTAACCTTCAAACCCTTAGGTGATTTTGAGTATTCTCAAGAGTTTTTGGGAGATTTGAAGACAAAGATTGTAGATTTCACACTTTCAAGAAGGATCTAACATCATCTTTTCACTCAAAATTGGTTTGAATTCCTCTAGATTTACTATGAGAGCTTTCATGTTTTTAAATTTTGGTGTGTTTTTTGTAAGCCTCAAGGGCTAAGCTCTTACTATCACTTGAATTAGATGAAACTTAGAATAATTTAACAACTTGCACGTGATTCTTGGTGTTATTTATCTTAATGTTATGATGAAAGTTGATTATTCTTTAATGATTATATGTATTTGTTCTAGTTTGATGAAAAGTTAACCTTGTGGTGTTGTAAGCATGTTATGTTGGAAAACATCATGTCTATTACAACAAGTATGCATATGATTGCATCTTTTTGTGTGTAAAACTTTGTGACATTTGAGTAGAAATTGTGAATGAAGGTTAAATGTTTAGTAAAATTAGGCAAATGTGCATCTGTATGCTTATGTTTGACAAAATCATGGTGTATGTCATAAATCTCTATTGTCATTGGTTATAAATTGATTTTGTAATCATGATTTAATGTTCATGGGTTGAAGAGTAATTATAATTTTGTCTATTTTACATAAGTTGAGGTGGATATCATGTGTTTATCGTGTTAATTTTCTATAATTTTATGAAACTAGATAACCCTAACGAGAGTTTAGTTCATCTTTAACATTGACATAATTGTATCATTAGTTTCTTATGATATAACTTTAGTTGGCTATTGTGTGTTTATCATTTTAGCTTTCTGAAAAGTTATATGTCTAGATATTTTTAACAAGGGTTTAGGCTACTTCCATCTATAATGTGTAAAAAATAGTCTCACCTCAAGTTTATGCTAGTTGTTATTGTTATGCTAAATGGAGGCAAAGTCCAAGTAGTATCTTTAATTGGATGTGTATCTTCACCTTTATTTTCTTGCTTTGCTAATTTTCTTCCTAATCATTTTTAGTTGAATTCAATATTCACAAATCCAAACTCAATTAATCGGTTAGATAGTGATAAAAGTTTAGTATCGGGAGTCATTGTGTCCACGGATCGATACTCGGTTCTTACCTGAAGCTATACTACTATATGATAGTTGCACTTGCATATTGTGTGTAGTTAGTCTAAAGGTGATAACCATTTCTTTCAATTAAAAAATTGTGTGATTTTTCACACCAAAAAGATATATATGTTTACACATATCAGGGAGTGATACAAATAATTTTTAGCAAAATGGGAATTAAAGTGTAAAAGGAATCAAGTTCAAGGGACGAAAAGGAGGACTACTCTACAGTGATGAAGTTTGAACTAGTTTATATAAGGGGAGGGGGTGAAAGTAAATTTTTTACAGGGGTCAAACTCAATATAGATAAAAAAAATTAAACTAGAGAGTCAAAAATTAACACTACTAAGAAAAAAAAATAAAAGGTCAAACATTCTAGGTGACGATTCCAGTAATACATATTCCAAAAGACCCAATCATTTGAATTTTATTGGTCTATGCAGAATTCTAGACTTCTTTAGGGCCAAAATGGATAAAGGATTGCTAGGAAATAGCCACCTCTTGTAATCTAGCAACAGAGACAAGTGACTACTTTTATTTGAACTAAAACACTTATGACTTTCCTCAAGTCATAAACTGTTACTAAAACTCTTAGTTTTAGCCGTTGTTTTGATAGATATAGAATTCTAAAGTTGTGGAGCTTTGCATTCTGTTACTAGGAAAAACGAAAAACGAAGTAGAAGATGGATTAGCTTCTAAATAAAAAAATAGAGTTAAATGCATTTTTTATCCTTGAAATTTTATAGAAATTTCCATTTGAGTACAAAAGTTTAAATTTTACCATTTGCATCCAAATGTTTCACAAGAATTACCATTTGAATTCATTTGACCACTCCTAACTAACACCTTTAACTTTTTTTGTTAACTTTCTTACAGTAGGGGTATTCTTATCAAAAAAATTACAAAATAAAGAATCAACTCTTCGTGAGGGGTTTAATGTGTTTAGTATTGTTTGTTAATCACCACTCGATTTGAATCCACCTATTACGTAAATAAAATATAACGATAACCATCTAAAAGTGAATCATTTCTTAGTTCTTAAAATATATACACCACAAAAAAATATAAATAACCAAATAAATTATATAACACAAACCATTTGTACTATAACCATAAAAGAAAAATCACTATAAACTTTTGGATGCAAAGGGTAAAATTTAATCAATTTGACTAAAAACCCAGCCCACGTGAAAAGTTTTACGTGTACAGTCTCATTTGGTAATTGCACTTACGATTTGACTCCATAATCTTTTGTTGTTTTGATTTGTTAATGTATTTTGATTTAGTAGTCATGTTACTTTTGCTTGTCTTGTTAAATAATAGATTTTTTTGGTTTAAAGTTTTATTATGATTTTGATGATTGATATTTTATGATTATAATTCATAGACTGTTAATGTCATAATGTCTATTGTTTTCTTATACTTCTATGATAATTTATCTTTTATGATTATGATTCAAACTGTTTGTGTCATATGTCTTGTTTGTTTATTTATATTTATTTTATGGTATATATTTTATAAATTTAGAAATGAGTTACTTTTATATGGTTATTATTATATATTATTTTATCTAGGTGGATTCAAATAGCAATAATAATTGTCAAAAGAGATTGAATGCATAAAACCTCTCATGTAGAGTTGATTTTTATTTTATAATATTTTTGACAAAAATACCCCTAATGTAGGAATGTTATCAGAAAAAGTTAATGTTGTTAATTCGGAGTAGTTAAATGGATTCATATGGCAATTTTTATGAAACATTTGGACGCAAATGACAAAAGTTAAACTTTTGAACTCAAATGACAATTTCTATGAAACCTCAAGGATGAAAAACACATTTAACACTAAAAAATAAAAGGAAAAAAAACCTTTTGCAATATAATCAAACTAAATGGTGCTTAAACTAATTATGATTGATGTTGCAGTTTTTAGAAATCGTGTAAAAGTGACTATGATAATAACTCTTAGTTTTTTGTTTAAATAACAATATGATTAGTAGAAACATCGCAGTAGTAAGCAACATCAGTGATTTATGTAACATACAAGTTACCAAGAGCGACATGTAAACCCTAACAGTTATGACCCGTCTAAAGTAAGGTCACAACACCCTAATTCTAAGCAAGCAAGGAATTCTATGGATGTCACACCCTCAAAATCCACTAACGGAGTTTTACCGTCAGGCGTGTGACATAACCAGGATCTCAGATAAGCATCAGTTACACCAAACGACTCGATAATTACAAAACATATAGATTGCTTAATAATAATGAAACAATCCAATTATATTTAAGTATTGCGGAAGCGTAAACAAGATAACATTTAACAATAGTTTTGGAACACGTAAACATGCGTCCAATCCAGTTTATACAAAGTAAATGAAGATTTAATCTTGAAAACAGTTTGTGATGAATGCGGAATGACATGCGGTAGATGTTGTGCTCCTAACGTGCCACATCAATGTCCTGAGAGAAAACATGCAAAATCTCAGTACAAGACTGGTGAGTTCACAGGTTTATCAGAAAACAGTATGTATCAGTAATGAAATTTCCGGATTTTGTAATCAAAGCATACAATGGGTAGCTAATCCATAATGATCCCTATGTGTATGAAGTCACGACCGAGCTGATATGTAATCAATAATAAAGCAGGCCCGGCTGTGGATCACACACCACAACACTTGTAATTAGGCTAACCGTTCACCCGTTTGACGAACGTTGTGCTAGCGCGACTAGCCCGGGTGGGGTATGTCAATCCCAGTAGTACTACTAACAATCACCTTGCTAAGTCCATATTAACGGTCCGAAGGGCAAAGTATAACACCATAGTATCAAGTATATGCAGTATTACAAAAATCCAATGTAATGTAACGTTTATGAAAACAACATGTTTCTCTCCCCCAAAAGAGTATATAAGTAAAAGTGAGGCTGTAAACTCACCTTGAATTGATGTAATGAAAGTAATAAGAGCTTCAAAGAATAAGGCAACGCACGATCAAACACGATCAATACCTATTATTGATTGTAATTAAGCCTTTAAAATATACTCAACGCGAATAGATATATTTGGTCGGATTCGGGTTGGTTCGAGATTGACTCACACGATTTGATATATATACTTAAGTTTGATTAAAGTATCTTTTATAACTTATAGTTATTGTCGTAAATAATTCGTAAAATTGGGAGATGTATAATTCTTATGATTTTTCATGGTTATTCGTATTTCCGCACGACTTAAGGTCTATTTTTATAAAAATAATTATTTATAATTTTTATAAATAATATTTTATCAAGATTATTAATAAAATAAATTTACAGAAAATGTTTATGTAATATTTTAAATAAGAAAAGTTTATAAAAATTATTTTTATAATTTTTAAGAATTTTTGTATATTTTTCAGAAGCCTAAAAAGTTTTAAAAAAAATAGTTAAGGGTCCCCGGGTTCGAACCCGGGACCTCAAGCCTGCAACACATGCCCTTAACCAGTGAACCAAGGCCTCAGTCGCGATGGAATTCTGTTCCATTTGTTTTTAAACAGTGTGTTCTGGTTTCCCCCAAATCCCTTAGAACCCTAATTCGATTTCAATCAAATTGAACACGAATTCGTTCTTGTTAACAGTTATAATCATAGGGCTTTAATCCTTATGTAAAAACGAATAGATTAGAGTGTTTAATTTACCTGTTTTGGTTGAGTTGATGCTAAGAACAGATAAGAATAAGTCGCGGCAGAGGAGATTTTAATTCGAGATGAAATTCTTGACAATAATTAAATTCGTTGCACAGAGAGCTTCAAATGAGGTTTATGATCAAAAACCCTCTGAAAATTTTTGATTATAACGACCAGAAGGTGGTGTTTAACTAAGTTACAGGTCGCGAAAGAGGGAGGGAATTGAATTCTATGTTTGTATGTGTTTCATATACAATCACAAGTTGTCTTCGATTTATACCCGAGTAAAGTTCGTTCTGATTGAATCAATTAGATTAAAGTGGGGTTTGAGTGGGTGAATTAACCGTTGAACGGTCGAGAATAAAGTGATTTCGATGTTGGGAGCTTTGGATACGAATCTTTCAACGGTTAAACGCGTTTTGAGATGCTTTGGGTTCGAATCTTGTGTACGAACCGGTTGGGTGTATTTTTAGCTGTTAAAATCGGGATTTTAAGTGGTTTGGTGGTTGCCGGCGGGTCCGCCGGACTTTGGTCGGAATTCTGGCCGGAATTACGGGATGGGCGGGGGGTTTGGGTTTTAAGATTTCAAAATTACAGATTCGGTCCCTGTGGTTTAAATTTTATCATTTTATGTGTGAAAGTTTCATTTAAAGTTTCGGAAATGGCAAAAATACCCCTTGAACTTTATTATTATCATTAATATTATTATTAGTATTATTATTATTGTTATTATTATTATTATTATTATTAAGTTAACACTAGCGAGTATTCCGGGTTGTCACATTATCCCCTTGTTGAAGGAATTTTCGTCCCGAAAATTAGTACTCTAGTGTTAACAAACGAGTATACGAAAAGTTCGGTTAACACGATGAGTAAACTATGGAAAATAATAACTACTTGAAGATAGTTAGTACACACAGAGAGTTGTGTAACACCCGGAAGTTTGACTTTTTGGTAGGCTATGCGACTGAGCCTCAGTCGCCTGTGATCTATGCGACTGGAGGTCAACCGCATGGCTATTCGGCCGATTGAAGCTCAACCGCACGATTGGAGTTCAACCGCCCGAATGAAGTATGAGCCGCATGGAACACGTGCGATTGGGGTCCAATCGCATAGTGTTAATGCGACTGAAGGTCCAGTCGCCCCTGGACCAGATGCGAATGAGCTATGGGTATAAAAGAGGAGCAGCTCCATTCTCCTCCCATTTTTCAGTCGGGGAGAGAGCAGTGAGCGACAGAGAGCAGAGAAGAAGAGAGGGAAAGTGCTGACCGAGCTCCGGATTTGTCGTGAGACTAGCCAAATCGAAGCTCATCAACTTCTACCTGATAATGTGAGTTCTAGGACCCCTCATTTACATGTTTTCTAACGATTTTGGGGCTGGATTCACATATAAACCCTATTTTTAAAATAGTGTAAGTTTGACCCATTTGGGTAAATCTTGAGTAATGTGTTTATGGTATGAAGTAGGACTTGTATATGCTTGTATGATGTCCTAGTATGAATCCCTGAGCCTAGGGAGGGTCGATTTGGGCTAAAAACGGGTTTAAGACGAGTTTGGGTGCGGGAGTTCGCGACTGCAGTGTATGAAGAACTCCAGTCGCTGCCCAGTTAGGGTTATGCGACTGAAGGGCCATTCGGCCGAATGAGTGTTAGTTGATGTCCAATCGCCCGACTGAGGCTCAGACGCCCGATTGAGCCTCAATCGCACGATAGGTGATGCGACTGAGGGTTTCGGTCGCATAAGTTCAATCGCAGAGTAGTTCAGTCGTACGGTTAAGAGTTAGTCGCATATAGCCCAGTCGCATAGTGTTTAGTCGTACGGAAGGAAGTTCAATCGCACGTTTGAGTACCCATTCGCATGATAGCCCAATCGCATGGCCCAGTCGCATGGAGGACATGCGACTGGTAATAGTTCAGTCGCCCGAACAGGGCTGATGTGAGTGAATGTAGAAGTGTATGTATGATGTATGTATGTTAGTATGATGTTGCCATGATAGATGGTGAATACTGATGATATGTAAGTATTTATGTTCCTTATGTATATGTGTCTTATCTTTTTAATAACTTTACGTGAATGAATGAAAGAATGAAAAGAATGTATTAAGAACGTAAAGTGAAAGATAAGTAAGAAGGGACATGATGAACGAATGCATGCATTAACGAATGAATGAATGAATGTAAGTAAGGCTTGCAAGCAAATGAAAGGAGGTGCACACCCCTGGCAGGTGTTAGCTCAACGGTGTGCGGGTTAGCTACCCCGAAGGATGCACATCGGGGTCAGTCTTTGTGATTGACCAGAAGTATGTATGGGATCCTTGCCGCTTACCCTAGGTGACTGGATCAGCATTAGTGCACAACGTTCGTGATTGATCATCACAGGTCCAGCACCCGCATTTGTGCACAACATTCGAGGTATAGCATATGGCATTGATCCAGAAGTAAAGTGAAAAGATAAGTGGTGCATGTACCTACCCCAGGTGACTGGATCAGCATTTGTGCACAACGTTCGTGGCTAATCACCACAGGTCCAGCACCAGTAGTATGTATGATGAAAGTGGGGTATTGTACATGTCACCGAATGTAATGAACGTTCGAACGAAAGTAATGAAAGTATGAATGAATGTAATGAATGTTCGAACGTAAGTAATGAATGTATGAATGAAAGTAAAGTACGTACGAAAGTATGTAAAGTATGTATGTATGAAAGTAAACGAGAATGATGAAGTGTACACGAACGAAAGTAAGTAATGAATGATGAGATAATAATAATATTATCTACGTGTACGTATGATGTGTGAACACATGTATGGAAGAACAGTTAATGAGAATGAAAGTATGTTTTATTATAAAACTAGAACTCACTCAGCAACGCTGACTTTTATGTGTTTTCCAGTTCGCAGGTAGTGTTGCTGAGGATGGCACGAGGCGACTACTCAGCTCTTTTGGGATGGCATTCACTTTTTGATTATGCTGCCACATCATGTGTGTGGGCCCGTAATGCGCGCAACACATCATGTTGTATGCAAGTGCAAGATTTCTTGATAATCCTGATAAACAGGATTATTTAAGAAATCTTCTTTATGAAAAAAATATATTTTGAACTTATATCTTCTTTATGAAGGGAGATATATTTTCTTTTTATTATTTTCTTTCGGTAGAGGTCGCTGTATGACCCTATGATTGCTGAGGAATATGCATCAGCAGCAATCATAGTATAGTTAAGCAATTTAAGGAAAAGCTTGTATTTTGTAATCAAGACAATGATGTAAAAGCTTTTATGATGAAATGAGAATGTTTAATTTATTAATTCCGCTGCGTATTTCATGATCATGTATTAAATGTATGTTTTACGTGTGATGATGACCAATAGTAAGGTGCCCGGTGAGCGGGGCCTTACAAGTTGGTATCAGAGCAAAAGTTTAAGTAAAATGGGTAAATTTTCATAATAAACCTAGACTTAAACTGAGAATGGGACAGGGAGAATGAGAATGCCATCTGAGTAGTCGCGTGCCATCAGGTATTTTTCTTAAAGATTAACTGGTATTATGTGCGCTTGTTATGTGAATGACGTGTACGGTTAGACTTAGATGCTAATGTAGTCAGGACAGGTGATGCTCGGGGTGTGAAGAGTAGAGTAAGTGGCTAATCACAACTGGCCACTGTAATTAGGGACTTACTGTACTTAACATAAACTGAGCTATTTCCTTGAATGACCGTGTTGGTGTTTGAATCTTTCAGTGTGATAGAAGATGGTCGGTGATAGATCATCTGATGCTTCCCGTGATGGTGGACATGGTGATGAGCCGCGTATCACGCGAGGAAGATCTAGGAAAGAGAAAGTAGTTCGTGAGGAGAACGAGATTCCTCATCAGGAGGAGACAGATGAAAGTGCTAAGTTGAGAGCCTCAGTAAAAGAGGCAGTGATTGAGGAAGTGCACCAGGCTATGCAGACGATCTTACCGTCTGTAATGACCGAAGTGATAAAGGCAGTACGCGAGGATGATAGACGAGGGAGGAAACGGTCCTCCGGTAGACAGCAACAGACAGAGGCAGAAACGATATTGTCCATGACGAAGAGGAAGAGGAGGAAGAACAGGTAAGGGAGACAGCCCGGGGTTGTGATTACGGGAAATTTATGAGATGCAAGCCTCCGACTTTTGATGGTTCGGGTACGGCTGCTGATGCTCACCAATGGGTGAGAGAGATGGAGGCGGTCCTTGATATCAGTGACTGCCAGGAGGATAAAAAGGTAAAGTTTGCTACCCACTCGTTTACGGGGACGGCATTGTGCTGGTGGGACAATATTGTCCAGGCCGAGGGTAGCAGGGCCATTGGGAAAATGAAGTGGTCTGAGTTGAAGAGAATGGTGATCGAGGAGTTTAGTCCTCGTCGAGAGATGGACAGAGTTGAGAGAGAGTTCCTGCAGTTGGAGGCGGGAACGATGACCCACCAACAACACACCACCAAGTTCAACGACATGGCACGGTTGGTACCAGAGCAAGTGACGCCGGTGTCTCGCAAGATTAACGGTATATTCAGGGGTTGCCAGCTGAAATTCGTTGGCATTTGATTTCCGCCCGACCAAGTACTTTCAGGTCGGCGGTGGATTTAGCTGGGAGGTTGTACGATGAACGAGCTGCGTTGGTGAAATCTGAGGGCAGTAAGAAGGGAAGTGATGAGAGGAAGTGGCAGGGAAAGAGGTTTGGTCGGGGTGATACTTCGACAAGTAGTAAGAAGGCACGGGTTGATGATCGTCGTGTGGTCGTGACAAGTGCAGGGTCGAGAAAGTGTGGGAAGTGTGGGCGAGAGCACGGTGGTGAGTGTAGATGGGGGCTGAATGTATGTTTCAAGTGTGGAAAGCCCGGTCATATGGCCAAAGAGTGTAAAGGGATGAGGTGCTTTAACTGTGGGGAAAGTGGTCATATGAATGAGACTGCAAGAAGCCGAGATCTGAGGGTTCCGGCGTGAAGAAGACAGGGGGTGAAGGGTCGAAAGCGAGCGCCAGGGCATTTACGATGACGCAGGAAGAGGCTAGGACGGACCCTGATGTAGTGTCCGGTACGTTTCTGGTGAACCAAACTTTAGCCTCTGTATTATTTGATTCGGGTGCCAGTAGGAGTTTCATTTTTGCTGCTTTTTGTGCCAAATTCCCGTTAGTAGTAGGCGTGTGGATGTGCCGTTTGATGTAGAGACTGCTATAGGTAAAACCACCAGGATTTAGAGGTAATTGAGGGTTGCGATGTAGAACTGGAGGGTCACAAATTCCAGTTAAACCCTTTGCGATGACGTTAGGCGGTTTTGATTTGGTGCTTGGAATGGATTGGTTGGCAGATTTCGAGGCGAAACATTGTGTGTCGCAAGAAGATGACCAGTTTGACAGCGCCTGACGGTAGTCCAGTGACAGTTTATGGGGATCGGGTTACTACGATTCCGAAGGTGATCTCAATGGCAGTGGCGGGGAAATGTATGAGGCGTGGATGTAACGCCTATTTATGTTATGTGAAGGATGTAGAGAAGCCAGCACCACAACTGTCTGATGTTCCGGTTGTGTGTGAGTTCCCAGACGTGTTCCGGAAGACTTATCGGGATTGCCACCTGACAGAGAGATCGAGTTCCAGATTGATTTAGTACCAGGCGCCCAACCTGTTGCCAAGGCACCATACCGATTGGCCTCGACAGAGATGAAAGAGTTGATGGAGCAGTTACAAGAGCTGTTGGATAAGGGGTTTATTCGACCGAGTATCTCACCTTGGGGTGCTCCGGTCCTGTTTGTAAAGAAGAAGGACGGTAGTATGAGGATGTGCATCGACTACCGCGAGTTGAATAAGCTGACAGTAAAGAACAGATACCCCTTGCCGAGGATCGACGACTTGTTTGATCAACTTCAGGGTGCTAGTTGGTTTTCACGTATAGATCTTCGATCAGGCTACCATCAACTGAAGGTGAAGGAGCAGGATATCCCTAAAACAGCTTTTCGTACGCGCTACGGTCATTATGAGTTCCTCGTTATGTCATTTGGTTTGACCAACGCGCCAGCTGCTTTTATGGATCTGATGAACAGGGTGTGCCGGCCGATGTTGGATAAATCAGTGATTGTATTCATTGATGACATCTTGATTTATTCGAAGAACGAGACTGAGCGTGCTGGTCACATTCGCGAAGTTCTGGAAACGTTGAGAAGGGAGAAATTGTATGCAAAATTCTCCAAGTGCGCATTTTGGTTGCGTGAAGTTCAATTCTTGGGTCACGTGGTAAATCCGGATGGGATTATGGTCGATCCGGTGAAAGTGGAAGCAGTGATGCAATGGAAGTCTCCGAAGACGCCGTCCGAGATCCGTAGTTTCTTGGGTTTGGCGGGTTACTACCGAAGGTTCATCCAAGACTTTTCCAAAATTGCTTCTCCACTGACAAAGTTGACCCGGAAGGATGTGAAATTTGTATGGGTCAAGCTCAAGAGAAGGTGTTTGAAGAACTGAAGACGAGATTGACCCAAGCTCCAGTATTGGCGTTACCCGATGGGAGTGAGATTAGTAGTTTATTCTGATGCCTCCTACTCGGGGTTGGGGTGTGTATTAATACAGAGAGGAAAGGTGATAGCCTATGCATCCCGACAGCTGAAAGTTCATGAGGTTAATTACCCTACTCATGACCAGGAGCTAGCAGCTGTGGTTTTGCGTTGAAGATTTGGCGGCACTATTTTACGGGACGAAGTGCACCATCTTTACGGACCACAAAAGCTTGAAGTACTTCTTCGAGCAAAAAGATCTGAATATGAGGCAACGGCGATGGTTGGAACTTATAAAGGACTATGATTGTGAGATCCATTACCATCCGGGCAAAGCCAACGTGGTGGCGGATGCCCTTGCCGAAAGGAGAGGCCCGAGCCAATTCGAGTGAAAGCGTACCAGCTAATCATGACCTCCGACGTAATGAAACAGGTCAAAGAGTTCCAAGATGAGGCTTTGAAAGACGAACATCTTAACTCTGAACGCATGAGAGGTCTGGTCGCGGAGTTGGGTGAGAACGCAACGGGTGTTAGAACTCGGTTTGGGCGTATGTGGATTCCTTGTCTTGGGGATCTGCGAATGAGGTTTGGATGAAGCTCATAAGTCTCGATACTCCATTCATCCCGGTGCTACCAAAATGTACCAAGATATGAAGAAAGATTACTGGTGGCCGGGTATGAAACGTGATGTGGTGGAGTATGTGAGTAAATGCCTCACGTGTTTGCAAGTAAAGGCAGAGCACCAGAAGCCGTATGGAAAGATTCAACCGTTGGACATACCGGAATGGAAGTGGGAGCACATCACCATGGATTTTATCACAAAGCTGCACGTACCCCGAAAGGGTATGATACGATCTGGGTGATTGTGGATCGATTGACGAAGAGTGCCCACTTCTTACCGATGCGGGAGACATATTCGTCCGAAAGGTTGGCCGATCTTTTCATCAAAGAGATCGTGACTCGTCATGGTGTACCGGTGTCGATTGTGTCTGATCGCGACACCCGGTTTACATCCAAATTCTGGAAGAAATTCCACGATGCTATGGGGACGAGATTGCATATTAGTACGGCTTATCATCCTCAAACTGATGGTCAGTCAGAAAGGACCATTCAGACTTTGGAGGACATGCTCCGAGCATGTGTTATTGACTTCAGTGGAAGTTGGGATGACCACTGCCGTTAGCCGAATTCTCATACAACAACAGTTATCATGCCAGTATCGGCATGCCACCCTATGAGATGCTATACGGTAGGCGATGCAGGACACCCGTCTGTTGGGGGTGAAATTGGTCAGAAAGAATTGGGGAGCGTCGAAGTGGTCGAGGCTACGACTGAAAAGCTCGAAAGAATTAAAGCTTATATGAAGGCAGCCAAAGACCGACAGAAGTCGTATGCCGACAAACGACGCAGACCGATTGAGTTCCAGGTGGGAGATCGTGTTATGTTGAAGGTCTCACCTTGGAAAGGGATCATTCGATTCCGGAAACGAGGCAAGTTGAGTCCGCGTTATATAGGCCCTTTCCGAATCATCGCTCGAGTAGGAGAGGTGGCCTATAGGTTAGATCTGCCAGATGAACTAAGTGGAATCCACCCGACTTTCCACGTGTCTCATCTGAGGAAGTGTTTGGCGGACGAAGACATGGTCGTTCCACTGGATGATATCGAGGTAGACGAAAGCTCAATTATGTAGAGCAACCAGTGGCGATCATAGATCGCAAAGAGAAGAGGTTGAGAAATAAAGTTTTTCCCCTTGTGCGTGTACAGTGGCGGCACAGGAAGGATCCGAGTCGACGTGGGAAACTGAAGAAGAAATGAGGGCAGCATTACCCACGATTGTTCGAGGAATGACAGGTTTCGGGGACGAAACCTAAAATAAGGGGGGTGGACTTGTAACACCCGGAAGTTTGACTTTTTGGTAGGCTATGCGACTGAGCCTCAGTCGCCTGTGATCTATGCGACTGGAGGTCAACCGCATGGCTATTCGGCCGATTGAAGCTCAACCGCACGATTGGAGTTCAACCGCCCGAATGAAGTATGAGCCGCATGGAACACGTGCGATTGGGGTCCAATCGCATAGTGTTGATGCGACTGAAGGTCCAGTCGCCCCTGGACCAGATGCGAATGAGCTATGGGTATAAAAGAGGAGCAGCTCCATTCTCCTCCTATTTTTCAGTCGGGGAGAGAGCAGTGAGCGACAGAGAGCAGAGAAGAAGAGAGGGAAAGTGCTGACCGAGCTCCGGATTTGTCGTGAGACTAGCCAAATCGAAGCTCATCAACTTCTACCTGATAATGTGAGTTCTAGGACCCCTCATTTACATGTTTTCTAATGATTTTGGGGCTGGATTCACATATAAACCCTATTTTTAAAATAGTGTAAGTTTGACCCATTTGGGTAAATCTTGAGTAATGTGTTTATGGTATGAAGTAGGACTTGTATATGCTTGTATGATGTCCTAGTATGAATCCCTGAGGCTAGGGAGGGTCGATTTGGGCTAAAAACGGTTAAGACGAGTTGGGTGCGGGAGTTCGCGACTGCAGTGTATGAAGAACTCCAGTCGCTGCCCAGTTAGGGTTATGCGACTGAAGGGCCATTCGGCCGAATGAGTGTTAGTTGATGTCCAATCGCCCGACTGAGGCTCAGACGCCCGATTGAGCCTCAATCGCACGATAGGTGATGCGACTGAGGGTTTCGGTCGCATAAGTTCAATCGCAGAGTAGTTCAGTCGTACGGTTAAGAGTTAGTCGCATATAGCCCAGTCGTATAGGGTCTAGTCGTACGGAAGGAAGTTCAATCGCACGTTTGAGTACCCATTCGCATGATAGCCCAATCGCATGGCCCAGTCGCATGGAGGACATGCGACTGGTAATAGTTCAGTCGCCCGAACATGGCTGATGTGAGTGAATGTAGAAGTGTATGTATGATGTATGTATGTTAGTATGATGTTGCCATGATAGATGGTGAATACTGATGATATGTAAGTATTTATGTTCCTTATGTATATGTGTCTTATCTTTTAATAACTTTACGTGAATGAATGAAAGAATGAAAAGAATGTATTAAGAACGTAAAGTGAAAGATAAGTAAAGAAGGGACATGATGAACGAATGCATGCATTAACGAATGAATGAATGAATGTAAGTAAGGCTTGCAAGCAAATGAAAGGAGGTGCACACCCCTGGAAGGTGTTAGCTCAACGGTGTGCGGGTAGCTACCCCGAAGTATGCACATCGGGGTCAGTCTTTGTGATTGACCAGAAGTATGTATGGGATCCTTGCCGCTTACCCTAGGTGACTGGATCAGCATTAGTGCACAACGTTCGTGATTGATCATCACAGGTCCAGCACCCGCATTTGTGCACAACGTTCGGGGTATAGCATATGGCATTGATCCAGAAGTAAAGTGAAAAGATAAGTGGTACATGTACTACCCAGGTGACTGGATCAGCATTTGTGCACAACGTTCGTGGCTAATCACCACAGGTCCAGCACCAGTAGTATGTATGATGAAAGTGGGGTAATGTACATGTCACCGAATGTAATTAACGTTCGAACGAAAGTAATGAAAGTATGAATGAATGTAATGAATATTCGAACGTAAGTAATGAATGTATGAATGAAAGTAAAGTACGTACGAAAGTATGTAAAGTATGTATGTATGAAAGTAAACGAGAATGATGAAGTGTACACGAACGAAAGTAAGTAATGAATGATGAGATAATAATAATATTATCTACGTGTACGTATGATGTGTGAACACATGTATGGAAGAACAGTTAATGAGAATGAAAGTATGTTTATTAAAACTAGAACTCACTCAGCAACGCTGACTTTTATGTGTTTTCCAGTTCGCAGGTAGTGTTGCTGAGGATGGCACGAGGCGACTACTCAGCTCTTTTGGGATGGCATTCACTTTTTGATTATGCTGCCACATCATGTGTTGTGGGCCCGTAATGCGCGCAACACATCATGTTGTATGCAAGGCAAGATTTCTTGATAATCCTGATAAACAGGATTATTTAAGAAATCTTCTTTATGAACAAAATATATTTTTGAACTTAATATCTTCTTTATGAAGGGAGATATATTTTCTTTTATTATTTTCTTTCGGTAGAGGTCGCTGTATGACCCTGATTGCTGAGGAATATGCATCAGCAGCAATCATAGTATAGTTAAGCAATTTAAGGAAAAGCTTGTATTTTGTAATCAAGACAATGATGTAAAAGCTTTTATGATGAAATGAGAATGTTTAATTTATTAATTCCGCTGCGTATTTCATGATCATGTATTAAATGTATGTTTTACGTGTGATGATGACCAACAGTAAGGTGCCCGGTGAGCGGGGCCTTACAAGTTGACGAGCTTAATGTTAATTGACTGACTTGTTAGTGACAGATGTCACCCACCATCACATTCACCACATGATCTTCAACAAGAAGAATTCTTAGGTTTCCTTTCTGATTTGGGAATATCTTGAATGTTTCTAGAACTTTGTTCATCAGAAGGTGACCATGAAAACCATAGGTAGATCATAGTGATTCTGTTGTTTCTTTCTTGATGCCGTTGTGTGTTTTCATTTTCTGAGGTACACTTTGAAGAACTTTCGGGGTTCTGATGAGATATCAAAAAGAAAGAAAATTCATCATCTGATGATTCGTTGTCAGTCATATCATCAAATCCATCTGTATCATCTGAGCTGTCACCCAAATGTGAAAGTAGTCCCATAATGTTCTTTGCTTGATATTGTGAGATGTCACAGTATCCCCTAGTTGAGAGAATTTCGTCCCGAAATTCAGTTGGAGTTAGGTCCTGAAGTTGTATCCACGAATAAGTGCAGATATTTAGATTTCATTGATCCTCCCGTTCCCAGTGAACTCTGGTCCCCATTTGGAGTTCCATCTTACGCGCACAATGGGATTTTGCTACGCTTTAGTGTCTTGACTTCTTGATCCATGATCTCTACGGTTCTTCGATGAAATGTAATGATCATCTATGTTAGTTCCTCTAAAGCACGATCAATAATTCATCAGATAGACATTTCCTCAGATTGGATACGTGAAACACATCATGTATCCCCCTGAGTTCTTCAGGTAAATTCAACTGATAGGCTACCGGGCCAATCCGTTTGACAATCTCAAATGGCCCACGTATCTTGGGCTTAACTTCCCACGCTTTCAAAGCGTATTACACCCTTCCAAGGTGAGACTTTCAGCAGTACTTTATCGCCAACCTGAAACTCCAAGGCTTACGAGCTTATCGGCATAGCTCTTTTGTCGATCACGTGCTGCTGCCATGCGGTTTTGAATTGCACGATCTTTTCAGTCGTTTCGTGCACGAGTTCAGGTCCTGGAAGTGGCTTTCTCTACTTCTGCCCAACAGATAGGTGATCGGAACTTCCGTCCATACAATGCCTCAAATGGAGCTGCCTTAATCGAAGTGTGATAACTGTTATTATAGGAGAACTCAACCAATGGTAGATGAGTTCCTTACCCGGATGGTACTTGATCGCACAGTCATAATCATTACGACTAAGGGCATCGGCTAACATTAGCCTTACCCGGATGGTACTTGACGCACAGTCATAATCATTGAGTAACTCTAACCACCGTCGTTGCCGCATATTCAACTCTTTCTGGTCAAATATGTGCTGGAGGCTCTTATGATCTGTATAGATCGTGTACCTGGTTCCATATAAGTAGTGCCTCCAGATCTCAAGGAAAACACTACAGCTCCCAGCTCCAAATCATGCGTTGTGTAGTTCCTCTCATGCACCTTGAGCTGTCTAGATGCATAGCTATGACTTTGTCGCGTTGCATCAGTACACATCCCAAACCTTGGATGGATGCATCACAATAAACAACAAAGTCATCAGTTCCTTCTGGTAATGCTAGGATTGGTGCGATGCAGAGTTTGTCTTTAAGCGCCTGAAACGTTGTTTCCTCCTTGCTGCCCCACTTGTAAATACTCCCTTACGAGGTTAGGGCAGTCAAAGGTTGCACCAACTTCAAAAATCCTTCGATGAATCTCCGGTAATAGCCTGCCAACCCAAGGAATTGTCGCACCTCAGTAGGAGTCTTTGGTGCCGGCTAATTCTTGATTGCTTCAATCTTGAGGGATCAATATGGATACCTTTTCGTTACCACATGCCCAAGGAATTGCACTTCACGCATCCAGAAGTCGCATTTTGAGAACTTTGCGTAGAGTTGTTCGTTCCTCAACAATTCCAGTATGGTTCTCAAATGTTCCTCATGATCTTCCTTATTACGGGAGTAGATCAGTATATCATCGATGAATACAATGACACAAATATCCAAATAAGGTTTGCAGACACGATTCATGAGGTCCATGAAAACTACTGGGGCATTGGTCAGTCCGAACGGCATTACCGCAAACTCATAGTGCCCATAGCGAGTCCGGAACGCCGTCTTCAGAATATCCTCTTCTCGAACCCTTAGCTGATGATAACCGAATCTCAAGTCGATCTTGGAATAGTAGCTAGATCCTTGCAATTGATCGAACAAGTCGTCAATGCGTGGAAGGGGATACCTATTCTGATCGTCACCTTGTTCAGTTCGCGGTAATCAATACACATCCTGAAGGTTCCATCTTTCTTCTTAACGAAAAAGCACTGGAGCTCCCAGGGTGAAGAGCTGGGACGTATGAATCCCTTGTCTAACAATTCTTGCAATTGCTTAGACAGTTCCTGTAGTTCGTCGGTGCCAGACGGTACGGCGCCGAGCGATCGGAGTTGCTCCAGGTGCTAATTCAATCTGAAATTCTACCTGTCTGTGTGGAGGAAGACCAGGTAGTTCTTCGGGAAATACTTCAGGAAAATCCCTCACTACTGGAATGTCTTCGACACGCTTTTCATTCGTCTTCGTCTCAGTAACAAGTGCCAACAAGGCAATGTGTCCTTTCCTGAGACATTTATGAGCCTTCAAATATGATATGATGCTGACCACGCTCCCTCCTTATCACCTTCCACTGTAAGGATTTCATCATCCGAAATGGTAACTTGACCTGCTTCTCCTTGCAAATGATCTCAGCACTGTTCTTGGATAGCCAATCCATTCCGACTACTACGTCGAAGCTACCGAGTGGGATTGGAATAAGGTCTATGTGGAAAGTGTGACCAGACAAACCTAGTTTACATTTCCTATATACTTGAGTTGCCGTTATTGTCTTACCATCAGCTATTTCTATGGCATATTCAGAACTCAAGTTAGTAGGTACCATTCCTAGTGTTTTACTAAACTGGTGGACACATAACTCCTATCAGCACCAGATTCAAATAGAATAGAGGCATAACATTCATAATAGTGAACCTACCAGACACTACAATAGGGTCATTTCGAGCCTCACCTGAACCCATGATGAAGGCTCTGCATCTGCCACCGCCACCACCATTGTTATTGTCTTTAGGCTTCTCAACAGCACCATTGTTACCGTTCTTTTCAGTTTCGGACATTCCCTCTTAAAATGTCCGGGTTGACCACATTCAAAACACACAGTCTGATTGTGGTTCTGCTGCTGTTGAGGTGCCTTTCCCGAGAGGTTCACCCTGCAATACTTGGCAACATGACCAAACTTCCCACACCTCTCACAAGTGTTCCTTGTGCACTGCCCAGTATGATGGAGCTGACATTTGTTACCACTTTGGAAGGTTTCCCTGATAGCCGCCCGAATGAGAAGATTGAGACGGATGGAACTTCTTGTGTTTCTGTTGCTGATGAGGGAAGGGTGATGATTGCTTCCCACTGGCAGGAGGTTCCCATTTTCTCTTGTTCTCCTTGGAACCCGATGCAGCACCTCGCGGTGGCAGCTTGCCCTGTGCGACGGCCTGATCCGTCAACTTGTACGCCAGTCGGATAGCCTTCTGTATGGTAGCTGGTCTTGCAGTGGTGACCATGCTCTGTATTTTGGAACCAGCCCATCTATGTACCTCTCAACCCGTTTGTAAGCCGGGTTAATCATAGTAGGGCACAGAGTAGCCAACTCGTGAGAACGAGTTGTGTAGGCTTCGATTTAAGAGCCTACCATCTTCAGCTTCCAAAATTCGGTTTCCAGTTTTTGTAATTCATCTCGTGAACAGTACTCCTCTTTCAGCAGATTCTTGAATTCTTCCATGTCGTGGCGTTTGCAGCTTCAACGCCCAACATCTGAACTTGTGTGTTCCACCAGCTTAGAGCAGCACCATCCAGTGTGCCAGCAGCATATTTTACCCTATTCCTAGCAGGGCAGTTGCAGATTTCGAACACCGACTCCAGCTTTTCGAACCAACGGAGCAGTCCCACCGCTCCTCAGTTCCATTGAACGGGTTAGGTTGCAGTCCATAAAGGACTTGTAGGTGCAAGTCGGTTGTCCAATAGGGTTCTGCTGTGGAGGGTGTTGGTTTGCCAACGCTGCGGTAATACTATGATTGATTATCGCTGCCAATTCTGCATGCGTCAATGAGATGTTACCTCTCCCGCGTCCACGTCCTCTTCCAGACATTCTTTAAATTACCAAATATCAAATGCATCAGTCGTATGAAAATATACCTTTTGTCTTGGAATGAAAAGGAAGAGAAATTCAAGGATTTAAAGAAATAGACGAGCTAGAGAATCAGTCCGAATCTGAGGGATTAACACAAATGTCATGGTTTGAATTTCGTCCAAATTCAAGGTAAGGGTGAGCATTCCTACAAGTAGAACTACTAGATAGTTTCCACATCAGTGGCTATGTTCTATGAAGACCGGGACTTTCTTGCTCAAGGTGTAGGAATGATGACTTATACTGACTACAATGTTACCACCCGACCAGATTCACCGGACTTAGCATGCACGACAAATTACAATTACGTGTGCACCGTAATGGTAATTTGCTTTGCATGATCAACCCTGGTTCCTCCTATCAGGTTAACATATCTTGTCAAGTACAGTGATCATCAACGATAGAAGTACCAAATAGGTAAATATTATATCGGGGTCGATCAATCAAAGTATACGAAAAGATCAGTAAGGTTCAGGAATCGTTGACACGTCAAGGTAATTTGACCCTTTGCCTTAGAGACTTGTGTCTTGACCATAGTTATCACTCATCCCAGAAATCCCCAGGTAGCGTAACTGGTCTCATAATGAGATTTATACGAATACGCTTGCCTTAGCCCGAAGGCCATTTGCCAGGAAATTCAGAATACAGGTGTCTATGTGTCACGCAAATCATGAAGAGCATTTAGGTGATATCAAATGCATACAAAATTTCCGTGACTCACAGCAACTCGGAGCCACCATCCCAGTAGTCATATGCTCACAGGGATATGTTAAGGCAAAAGTTTTCAGGCAACCAATTTAAGTAAGCATAACTTAGTAATCTATATGTGTGTAACTAATGCAAATCCAGCTATAGTCTAAAATACAATGCAAATGAGATGCAAGGTTCATTTTAGTTTGCTATAACTAATGCTCTGATACCAATATGTCACACCCTCAAAATCCACTAACGGAGTTTTACCGTCAGGCGTGTGACATAACCAGGATCTCAGATAAGCATCAGTTACCCCAAACGACTCGATAATTACAAAACATATAGATTGCTTAATAATAATGAAACAATCCAATTATATTTAAGTATTACGGAAGCGTAAACAAGATAACATTAACAATAGTTTTGGAACACGTAAACATGCGTCCAATCCAGTTTATACAAAGTAAATGAAGATTAATCTTGAAAACAGTTTATGATGAATGCGGAATGACATGCGGTAGATGCTGTGCTCCTAACGTGCCACATCAATGTCCTGAGAGAAAACATGCAAAATCTCAGTACAAGACTGGTGAGTTAACAGGTTTATCGGAAAACAGTATGTATCGGCAATGAAATTCCCGGATTTTATAATCAAAGCATACAATGGGTAGCTAATCCATAATGATCCCTATGTGTATGAAGTCGCGACCGAGCTGACATGTAATCAATAATAAAGCAGGCCCGGCTGTGGATCACACACCACAACACTTGTAATTAGGCTAACAGTTCACCCGTTTGAGGAACGTTGTTCTAGCACGACTAGCCGGGTGGGGTATGTCAATCCCAGTAGTACTACTAACAATCACCTCGCTAAGTCCATATTAACGGTCCGAAGAGCAAAGTATAACACCATAGTATCAAGTATATGCAGTATTACAAAAATCCAATGTAATGTAACGTTTATGAAAACAACATGTTTCTCTCCCCCAAAAGAGTATATAAGTAAAAGTGAGGCTATAAACTCACCTTGAATTGATGTAATGAAAGCAACAAGAGCTTCAAAGAATAAGGTAACGCACGATCAAACACGATCAATACCTATTATTGATTGTAATTAAGCCTTTAAATATACTCAACGCGAATAGATATATTTGGTCGGATTCGGGTTGGTTCGGGATTGACGCACACGATTGATATATATACTTAAGTTTGATTAAAGTATCTTTTATAACTTATAGTTATTGTCGTAAATAATTCGTGAAATTGGGAGATATATAATTCTTATGATTTTTCATGGTTATTTCGTATTTCCGCACGACTTAAGGTCTATTTTTATAAAAATAATTATTTATAATTTTTATAAATAATATTTTATCAAGATTATTAATAAAATAAATTTACAGAAAATGTTTATGTAATATTTTAAATAAGAAAAGTTTATAAAAATTATTTTTATAATTTTAAGAATTTTGTATATTTTTCAGAAGCCTAAAAAGTTTTTAAAAAAATAGTTAAGGGTCCCCGGGTTCGAACCCGGGACCTCAAGCCTGCAACACATGCCCTTAACCAGTGAACCAAGGCCTCAGTCGCGATGGAATTCTGTTCCATTTGTTTTAAACAGTGTGTTCTGGTTCCCTCAAATCCCTTAGAACCCTAATTCGATTTCAATCAAATTGAACATGAATTCGTTCTTGTTAACAGTTATAATCATAGGGCTTTTAATCCTTATGTAAAAATGAATGGATTAGAGTGTTTAATTACCTGTTTTGGTTGAGTTGATGCTAAGAACAGATAAGAATAAGTCGCGGCAGAGGAGATTTGATTCGAGATGAAATTCTTGACAATAATTAAATTCGTTGCACAGAGAGCTTCAAATGAGGTTATGATCGAAAGCCCTCTGAAAATTTCCGATTATAACGACCAGAAGGTGGTGTTCAACTAAGTTACAGGTCGCGAAAGAAGGAGGGAATCGAATTCTATGTTTGTATGTGTTTCAGATACAATCACAAGTTGTTTCGATTTATACCGAGTAAAGTTCGTTCTGATTGAGTCAATTAGATTAAAGTGGGGTTGAGTGGGTGAATTAACCGTTGAACGGTCGGGAATAAAGTGATTTCGATGTTGGGAGCTTTGGATACGAATCTTTCAACGGTTAAACGCGTTTTGAGATGCTTTGAGTTCGAATCTTGTATACGAACCGGTTGGGTGTATTTTTGGCTGTTAAAATCGGGTTTTTAAGTGGTTTGGTGGTTGCCAGCGGGTCGCCGGACTTTGGCCGGAATTTGGCTGGAATTACGGGATGGGCGGGGGGTTTGGGTTTTAAAATTTTAAAATTACAGATTCGGTCCCTGTGGTTTAAATTTTATCATTTCATGTGTGAAGTTTCATTTAAAGTTTCGGAAATGGCAAAAATATCCATTGAACTTTATTATCATTAATATTATTATTATATTATTATTATTTTATTATTATTATTATATTATTATTATTTTTATTATTATTATTATTATTATTATTATTATTATTATTATTATTATTATTATTATTATTATTAAGTAACACTAGCGAGTATACCGGGTTGTCACAATGGAGCAACAAAGGCAGGCCGGGAAAACTCTGAAACAACCCACATGCTCAAAATGGCAGCATTAGAAGGCTCTAGAACATCCCGTAAGATACTAGAAAACATGATATAATGGTTACAAAAAAGACCAACTAAATTAATCTTCAACAAGCATGAAAGGTATAGAAACTACTACAAAAATCATGGATACTTGTGGATGATCTGTGCACTAGGCAATTCCATAGAATTGTCTAGACCTAAAAAATCTCTAATTCATAGAATAAATTTTTATATAGATGTATCTAGATAAAGAATGATCTAGAACCAATGTAACTTGTATACATAGGGTGGTGATGCATCATTTACACTCACCCAAGTTATTTGTAACATCAAAGCCTTGTAAACTTCTGTTTTAAAGTAATACGAGCATCTTACTTGGGTCGTTAACCAATACAAGCAATCATATTTGCAAACCTACAATCCTACATTCCCTTTGACAGTCTTCTAGCTGCTAAACTCACCCAACTAAGACCAAAAAAAGCTGACGTAGAACCAATCTAAGTGCTACATTAGAAGAAATCATTTCGTTACATTAGCTCTCAATTTTAAGAAGCGTGCCTTCAACAAGAATCAAATGGGATTTTTCAAACTAAATAAAAAATTAATGATAAACTTATATACATCACAATTACCATGAAATAAATGATTGAAAATCTTAAAAGTTACATTTTCCTTGGTGGATATTGATGAAAAATAAAGTTGTATTGATACTTAGGCCAACACACCAAAAAAAAATCTGACATATTCTTATTATTGTCACCATCAAGCTAGGATCTAACAAATGGGTAATTTATGTAAGGCCCCGTTACTGGGCACCTCACAGTTGGTCGTACATCGCACATAAAACATATATTTGCATAAACTCCATAAAATCATGCAGCAGAATTTCTGAAACAAACTTTCCTTTACTATAAATACTTTTTCCATTTAATACAAGATTCGTCAATTACAAAACATCTAATGTTGCATTACATCACAAAATCATTATACAAAAGATTTCATCATAAAGAAGATTTCTTAAATAATCCTGTTTATCGGGATCATCAAGAAATCTTGCACTTGCATGCAACATAATGTGTTGCGTGCATTATGGGCCCACAACACATCGCGTGGCAGCATTATCAAAAGGAGAATGCCATCCCTAAAAGAGCTGAGCAGCCGTCTCGTGCCATCCCCAGCAACACTACCTGCCAATTGGAAACACATAAAAGTCAGCGTTGCTGAGTGAGTTCTAGTTTTATAATAAAACATACTTTCATTTGTTAAAACTGTCCTTGCATACATGTGATCATACAACGTACGTACACTTAGATAACATTATTATCATCATCATCATTCATTATACATCAATGTCTTTAACTTCTCATATGGATCCTGTCAGGCTTTACCCACTTCATAGCACTCGGCTATGATTACTGTGGTCGAATGACAAGGATCCCGTTCATCCTTACTTGCACATTGAATTCTTTTGTCCCAATACCATAGGCTCTACCCAATCAGTCTTAGCTACTGGGCCGTGAATCAATAGAGCGTATGCCACAGTAGTCTTAGCTACTGGGCCGTGAATCTAAGCGTATGCCACAGTACTAGTAGGTAAGCGGTAGAGGTACCATGACCATGGTCAATCACAAGGAAGGACCATCGACTTGTTCAATGCTTGCAAGACTTAATTCGTTCGTTCGTTAATGCATGTATTCATCATCGTTTTACCCATTCATTCATTCATTAATACATGCATTCATCGTCATGTTCCTCTTTCTTTGTCTTTCACTTTACGTTACATAATACTTTGTTCATTCATTGTCATAATACATGAGTCGTGAAAGATATACATACATAATCATAAGGAACATAAATATTTGCAAATCATCAGTCATTACCATCATATAAGGCAACATCATACTTATCATATTTACGTCCTACATACACATCTCTCCTCCTTCACACCAGCCCTATTTGGGCGATTGAACATACTGCAGTCGCATGGCCTCCATGCGACTGGGTCGTGCGATTGGGCAGTTATGCGAATGGGCATACAATCGTGCGAATGGATCTCCTACTGTGCAAATAAACACTATACGAATGGACTATTAGGCAATTAACCCTCATACGTGCGACTGAACTATCATGCAAATGGACCTATGCGACCGAATTCCTCAATCGCATGGCCTGTCGGGCGATTGAGCCCCATCCGTACGACTGAGCCTCAATCGTACGGTTGAACATCAGTTTCCCTCAGTCGTGCGACTGGCCCTTCAGTCGCCTAGCCCTAACTGGGCAGCGACTGGAGTTCATCACGAACAGCAGCCGCGATCTAACTCCTCTAAACTCATTTCCAGCCCAAATTAGCCCTCCTAAATCTCAGGGGTTCATACTAGAACATCATACAAGCTTATACAAGTCCAAATTCATACATTAACTTACTAAACCCGATTTCACCCAAACGGGTTAAACACATACTTTACAAAAATAGGGTTTATATGTGATCCAGCCCTAAAATCGTAAGAAAATATGAAATGTGGGGTTCTAGGACTCACATTATCAAGGAGAAGATGAAGAGCTTTGATTTGGCTAGCCGCTTGACAAATCTTGAGCCCGAACTCTTTCTTTCTCTTCTTTCTCTGCTCTCTCTCTTTCTGCCCCTTCTTCCCGACTGAAAATGTGCAAGTGTGGGGGAGAAGAGGGCTGCCCTCTTTTATAGTTACAGCTCAGTCGCCCGAGGTCCAGGCGACTGGACTTTCAGTCGCACGAACACCATGCGACTGGACCTCCAGTCGCATGAGTTCCATGCGCTTAAGCCTTCATTCGTCTGAGCATCATGCGATTGGGCCTCCAGTCGCATGAATTCCATGCGGCTGAGACTCAGTCGCATATCACCCCAAAAAGTCAAACTTCCGGGTGTTACAAGTCCAACCCCCTTATTTAGGTTTCGTCCCCGAAACCTGTTATTCCTCGAACAATCGTGGGTAATGCTGCCTCATTTCTTCTTCAGTTTCCCACGTTGACTCGGATCCCTTCCTGTGCCGCCACTGTACACGCACAAGAGGAACCACTTTATTTCGCAGCCGCTTCTCTTTTCTGTCAATGATTGCCACTGGTTGCTCCACATAATTGAGCCGTTCATCTACTTCGATATCCTCCAGTGGAACAATCATATCTTCATCGGCTAAACATTTTCTCAGATGAGATACGTGGAAGGTAGGGTGAATTCCACTTAGCTCATCCGGCAACTCCAATCTATAGGCCACCTCTCCTACTCGAGCAATGATTCGGAAAGGGCCTATATACCGCGGGCTCAGTTTGCCCCGCTTTCGAAACCGAATGATTCCTTTCCAAGGTGAGACCTTCAACATAACCCGATCTCCCACCTGGAACTCAATCGGCCTGCGTCGTTTGTCAGCATACGACTTCTGTCTGTCTTTGGCTGCCTTCATGTAGGCCTTGATCCTTTCAAGCTTTTCAGTCGTAGCCTATCACTTCGACGCTTCCCAACTCCTTTTGGCCAATATCACCCCAACAAACGGGTTCTGCATCTCCTACCGTATAGCATCTCATAGGGTGGCATACCAATACTGGCATGATAGCTGTTATTGTATGAGAATTCAGCTAACGGCAAGTGGTCATCCCAACTTCCCCCGAAGTCAATAACACATGCACGAAGCATGTCCTCCAAAGTCTGAATGGTCCTTTCCGACTGACCATCAGTTTGAGGATGGTATGCCGTGCTAATATGCAACCTCGTCCCCATAGCGTCGTGGAATTTCTTCCAGAATTTGGATGTAAACGGGTGTCGCGATCTGACACAATCGACACCGGTACACCATGACGAGTCACAATCTCTTTGATGAAAAGATCGGCCAACCTTTCGGATGAATATGTCTCGCGCATCGGTAGGAAGTGAGCACTCTTCGTCAGACGATCCACAATCACCCATATAGTATCATACCCTTTCGGGGTACGTGGCAGCTTTGTAATGAAATCCATGGTGATGTGCTCCCACTTCCATTCGGTATATCCAAAGGTTGAATCTTTCCATACGGCTTCTGATGCTCGGCCTTCACTTGCAGACAAGTAAGGCACTTACTCGCATACTCCACCACATCACGTTTCATACCCGGCCACCAATAATCTTTCTTCATGTCTTGGTACATCTTGGTAGCACCGGGATGAATGGAATACCGAGTCTTGGGAGCTTCATCCATGATCTTTATCCATAGATCCCCAAGACGAGGAATCCACATACGCCCAAACCGGGTTCTAACACCAATCGTGTTTTCACCCAACTCCGCGACCAGACCCTCATTCTCTCAGAGTTAAGATGATCTTCTTTCAGTGCCTCATCTTGGAACTCTTTGACTTGCTTCATCACGTCAGAGGTCATGATCAGCTGGTACGCCTTCACCTCGAATCGGCTCGGGCCTCTCTTTTCGGCTAAGGGCGTCTGCCACCACGTTGGCTTTGCCCGGATGGTAATGGATCTCACAATCATAGTCTTTTATCAGCTCCAACCATCGCCTCTGCCTCATATTTAAATCTTTTTGCTCGAAGAAGTACTTCAAGCTTTTGTGGTCGGTAAAGATGGTGCACTTCGTCCCGTAGAGATAGTGCCTCCAAATCTTCAATGCAAAGACCACGGCTGCTAGCTCCAAGTCATGAGTAGGGTAATTAACCTCATGAACTTTCAGCTGTCGAGATGCATAGGCTATAACCTTTCCCTCTACATTAACACGCACCCCAACCCCGAATAGGAAGCATCAGAATAAACCACCAGATCTTCACTTCCTTCGGGCAATGACAGAACAGGAGCTTGGGTCAACCTCGTCTTTAATTCTTCAAACGCCTTCTCTTGAGCTTGACCCCATACAAACTTCACATCCTTCCGAGTCAACTTGGTCAGTGGAGAAGCAATCTTGGAGAAGTCTTGAATGAATCTTCTGTAATAGCCCGCCAGACCCAAGAAGCTACGGATCTCGGATGGCGTCTTTGGAGACTTCCATTGCATTACTGCTTCCACCTTTACCGGATCGACCATAATTCCCTCCGGATTAACCACGTGACCCAAGAACTGAACTTCACGCAACCAAAATGCGCACTTGGAGAATTTAGCGTACAATTTCTCCCTTCTCAACGTCTCTAGTACTTCTCGAATATGACCGGCATGCTCCGTTTCGCTCCTCGAATAAATCAGGATATCGTCAATAAACATAATCACTGATTTATCCATCATCGGCAGACACACTCGGTTCATCAAATCCATAAAAGCAGCTGGTGCATTGGTCAAACCAAAGGACATGACAAGGAAATCGTAGTGACCATGGCGCGTACGAAAAGCTGTTTTAGGGACATCCTGCTCTTTCACCTTCAGTTGATGGTAGCCCGATCGAAGATCTATCCTTGAAAACCAACTGGCACCCTGAAGTTGATCAAACAAGTCATCGATCCTCGGCAAGGGGTATCTGTTCTTCACCGTCAACTTATTCAGCTCGCGGTAGTCGATGCACATCCTCATACTACCATCTTTCTTCTTTACGAATAGAACCGGAGCACCCCAAGGTGAGATACTCGGTCTAATGAACCCCTTATCCAACAGCTCTTGCAACTGCTCCATCAACTCTTTCATTTCCGTCGGGGCCAATCGATACGGTGCCTTGGCGACAGGTTGAGCACCCGGTATCATGTCAATCTGGAACTCGATCTCTCTGTCAGGTGGCAATCCCGATAAGTCTTCCGGGAACACGTCTGGAAAATCACGCATAACCGGAACATCAGATAGTTGTGGTGTTGGCGTTTTCACATCTTTCACATAACATAAGTAGGCGTTGCACCCACGCCTCAAACATTTTCCCGCCACAGCCATTGAGATCACCTTCAGAATCGTAGTAACCCGATCACCATAAACTGTCACTGAACTACCGCCGGGAGCTGTCAATTGAATCATCTTCTTGCGACATACGATGTTCGCCTCAAAGTCCGCCAACCAATCCATCCCAAGCACCAAATCGAAACCACCCAAAGTCATCGCAAACGGTCTAACCGGAAATTTGTGGCCCTCCAATTCAACATCACAACCCTCTATCACCTCGGAGATCCTAGTAGACTTACCTATGGCAGTTTCTACATCAAAGGGCACATCAACACGTCTACTACTAACAGGCAGCTTAGTACAGAAGGCAGCAGAAATAAAACTCCTACTGGCACCCGAATCAAATAATACGGAGGCTAAAGTTTGGTTCACTAGAAACGTACCGGACACAACATCAGGGTCCGTCCTGGCCTCCTCCTGCGTCATCGTGAATGCCCTGGCCTTTACTCTCAGTTCTTCACCTCCCGCCTTCTTCGCCCCTGACCCCTCAGCCCTAGACTTCTTGCAGTCTCTGCTCATATGACCACTTTCCCCACAGTTAAAACATTTGCCTGCCCGGCAATCCTTTGACATATGCCCTGCCTTCCCGCATCTGAAACAGATGTTAGACCCCCACTTGCACTCCCCCGAGTGCTCCCTTCCACACTGGCCACACTTCCTCAACCCTGCTCCTGACATGACCACACGACGGTCATCCACCCTTGTCTTCTTGTTACTCGTCGAAGTATCACCTCGACCAAACCTCTTCCCCTGCCAGCTTCTCTCACCACCTACCTTCTTACTAATCTCAATCTTTACCACCACCGCCCGTTCATCATATAATCTCCCGCCAAATCCACTGCCGACCTAAAGGTGCTCGGTCGAGCAGTGATCAAATGCCTGCAGATGTCAGCTGGCAGCCCCTGAATATACCGGTTGATCTTTCGAGACACCGGTGTCACCTGATCCGGCACCATTCTTGCCATCTCATTGAATTTGGTGGTGTACTGTTGGTGGGTCATTGTCCCCGCCTCCAACTGCAGGAACTCTCTGTCGACTTTGTCCATTTCCCGACGAGGACTGAACTCCTCGATCACCATCCTTTTTAACTCGGACCACTTCATTCTTCCGATGGCCCTGCTACCCTCGGAATGGACTATGTTGTCCCACCAGCATAAGGCCGAACCCGTAAAAGAATGGGTAGCAAACTTCACCTTCTTGTCCTCCTGGCAATCACTAATATCGAGGACAACCTCCATTTCCCTCACCCATTGGTGAGCATCAGCAGCGGTGCCAGAACGATCAAAAGTAGGGGGCTTGCACCTCATGAATGCCCCGTAATTACAACCCCGTGTTGTCTCCCGTACCGGCTCCTCCTCCTCTTCCTCTTCATTATCAGATAAAACCGTTTCCGACTCTTGTTGCTCCTGTCTTCCTGAGGACCTATTCTTGTCTTTTCTTTTACCTTCCCTGACAGCCTTAATCACTTCGATCACCACAGATGGTAGGATCTTCTGCATGACCTGATGTACCTCTTCAACCACTGCGTCTTTTACCGAGGCTCTCAAATTGGCGCTTTCGTCTACTCCCTCCTGATGAGGGGTCTCAGTTTCCTCGTGAACCACTTTCTCTACTCTAGGTCTCCCTCTCATGACACGCGGTTCAGCACCACGTCCGCCACCACCTCCACCCCGTGAGGCCTTAGAAGATCTACCACCAGCCATTCTCTATCTCACACTGAAAGATTCAAACACCAACACGGTCATTCAAGGAAATAGCTCAGTTTATGTCAAGTATAGCAAGTTCCTAATTACAGTGGCCAGTTGTGATTAGCCACTTACTTTACTCTTCGTACCCCGAGCATTACCTGTCCTGACTACGTTAGTATCTAACTCTAACAGTAACACATACATCACATAACATGCGCACGTAATACTAGTTAACTTTAATAAAAATACCTGATGGCACGCAACTACTCAGATGGCATTCTCTTCCTTTCTGTCCCATTTTCAGTTCAAGTTTAGGTTTATTTTGAAAATTTACCCGTTTCGCTTAAACTTTGGCTCTGATACCAACTTGTAAGGCCCCGTTCCCGGGCACCTCACAGTTGGTCGTACATCGCACATAAAACATATATTTGCATAAACTCCATAAAATCATGCAGCGGAATTTCTGAAACAAACTTTTCCTTTACTATAAATACTTTTGCCATTTAATACAACGTTCGTCAATTACAAAACATCTAATGTTGCATTACAACACAAAAGCATTATACAAAAGATTTCATCATAAAGAAGATTTCTTAAATAATCCTGTTTATCAGGATCTTCAAGAAATCTTGCACTTGCATGCAACATAATGTGTTGCGTGCATTATGGGCCCACAACACATCGCGTGGTAGCATTATCAAAAGGAGAATGCCATCTCCAAAAGAGCTGAGTAGCCGTCTCGTGCCATCCCCAGCAACACTACCTGCCAACTGAAAACACATAAAAGTCAGCGTTGCTGAGTGAGTTCTAGTTTTATAATAAAACATACTTTCATTTGTTAAAACTGTCCTTGCATACATGTGATCATACAACGTACGTACACTTAGATAACATTATTATTATCATCATCATTCGTTATACATCAATGTCTTTAACTTCTCATATGGATCCTGTCAGGCTTTACCCACTTCATAGCACTCGGCTATGATTACTGTGGTCGAATGACAAGGATCCCGTTCATCCTTACTTGCATATTGAATTCTTTTGTACCAATAACATAGGCTCTACCCCGATCAGTCTTAGCTACTGGGTCGTGAATCAATAGAGCGTATGCACAGTAGTCTTAGCTACTGGGCCGTGAATCTAAGCGTATGCCACAGTACTAGTAGGTAAGCGGTAGAGGTACCATGACCATAGTCAATCACAAGGAAGGACCAATCGACTTGTTCAATGCTTGCAAGACTTAATTCGTTCGTTCGTTAATGCATGTATTCATCATCGTTTTACCCATTCATTCATTCATTAATACATGAATTCATCGTCATGTTCCTCTTTCTTTGTCTTTCACTTTACGTTACATAATACTTCGTTCATTCATTGTCATAATACATGAGTCGTGAAAGATATGCATACATAATCATAAGGAACATAAATATTTGCAAACCATCAGTCATTACCATCATATAAGGCAACATCATACTTATCATATTTACGTCCTACATACACATCTCTCCTCCTTCACATCAGCCCTATTTGGGCGATTGAACATATTGCAGTCGCATGGCCTCCATGCGACTGGGTCGTGCGATTGGGCAGTTATGCGAATGGGCATACAATCGTGCGAATGGATCTCCTACCGTGCGAATGAACACTATACGAATGGACTATTAGGCGATTAACCCTCATACGTGCGACTGAACTATCATGCGAATGGACCTATGCGACCGAATTCCTCAATCGCATGGCCTGTCGGGCAATTGAGCCCCATCCGTACGACTGAGCCTCAATCGTACGGTTGAACATCAGTCTTCCCTCAGTCGTGCGACTGGCCCTTCAGTCGCCTAGCCCTAACTGGGAAGCGACTGGAGTTCATCACGAACAGCAGCCGCGATCTAACTCCTCTAAACTCGTTTCCAGCTCAAATTAGCCCTCCTAAATCTCAGGGGTTCATACTAGAACATCATACAAGCTTATACAAGTCCAAATTCGTACATTAACTTACTAAACCCGATTTCACCCAAACGGGTTAAACACATACTTTACAAAAATAGGGTTTATATGTGATCCAGCCCCAAAATCGTAAGAAAACATGAAATGTGGGGTTCTAGGACTCACATTATCAAGGAGAAGATGAAGAGCTTTGATTTGGCTAGCCGCTTGACAAATCTTGAGCCCGAATCACCACTCTCTCTTTCTTTCTCTTCTTTCTCTGCTCTCTCTCTTTCTGCCCCTTCTTCCCGACTGAAAATGTGCAAGTGTGGGGGAGAAGAGGGCTGTCCCTCTTTTATAGTTACAGCTCAGTCACCCGAGGTCCAGGCGACTGGACTTTCAGTCGCACGAACACCATGCAACTGGACCTCCAGTCGCATGAGTTCCATGCGCTTGAGCCTTCATTCGTCCGAGCATCATGCGATTGGGCCTCCAGTCGCATGAATTCCATGCGGCTGAGACTCAGTCGCATATCACCCCAAAAAGTCAAACTTCCGGGTGTTACAATTTAGTTATTTAGTTTTTTGACCATTCAAAGGGCCTAACAAATTGTGCATAGTTAAGCCATCTGTATAAGGTTTGTGTTGGGCCTATCTTTTTAGACACTTATATATATTATCTGAATGCTCGATCAATCTTTAATACCATTTTACAAAACTTAAGACTATGCCAATAAACTAACCCCGTTGAACATTTGTTCCTTATTAGGATGAGTGATTCCACCACTTAAAAACACACATCCAAGAACAAGTAACATGATGGATGTTTATTATCAATCACAAGAACAAAATAAATGAGTACTTATAAATTTCCTAGGACAAACATGAACAACTTTCAATCTGGCACACTTAAATGTGATGCTTCTTTCTATGTCATTAACTACTTTTGAAAAATCAGCATTACAGAAACATCTTGTACAAGCAAATATAATAAACCACCACTCCTAAGCATGATATCTAACAATTCTTAGTCATATAACCAATTGTTGCAGTTGTGAGAGAAACAATAATATCCCAATATGCACACCCACATCAAGAAATGTGTCTCTAATTATTGATGTTACCATGATAGGAAGTTGTAAAACAGCATCAAGCCAGACCATACACCAAGTTTTAAGAGCACTGATCCTATTAGAAAGCACATACAATTAGGAAGAACAACATATATCCGATATTCGAGTTCACGGTTTGGAAGCAAATGCAAATTGTGTCAACATAAACTAACAAATAACTAACAACAAACTAACGACCCAGTTAGCCATTTCTATGAATGCCATTCACGGATCCAACGTGGGGTGCCACGTCCAACCACAACACACCAGCCAAATGATTAGGGCTGCCACGTAATGGGCTCCCGTGAACACCTGCGTCTTTAACTGCCCTTGAAATATCAACAGTTATAGAATCATCCCGTAGAAGAAAATAAATCAAACAACCCACTCTTGCATTTAATATCGAACGATTAAGGTATTTTTGGAAACCTGTCAAAAAATTGCAAAAGCAACCTAAAACTTTCCATTAACAAAGCAATGTAAGCATATGTAAGTATGTGACAGGGTCTACAGGTAGAAGATGTAACAAGTTCTAAGAAAAAATTCGTGCTAAGAAGAGATGCAATAATCTAAGCAAAGAAAAACAATGTACATAGATTTAACAGTATCTCAATTGTAAAATGATGTAGGACAAGATATTACATCCAAAGACATCGTCTCATTACAACACTTAGCATTCTTAAGACTTTCATGATCATGAACAAATGTAGAATCTATCCAAACACACTGTATGACTATACTAGTTTCTCTCCTTTATTCACAAACTCTTTACAAAAACTCAGCTTTTATACAACAATATGACAAATCCAATTGGTCCCCCAATTCCAGATATTCTTAACCCAATAAAGCATTCAACCATCCTAGAACACCTTGAAAATTAACCCATCCGATCTTTATCGTATACCCAATTGATGCGGTTAGGAGAGAGACAACAAGTATCACAACATGCACGCCGACGTCCGGATAAGTGTCTCCGATTATCGATGTTACCGCTATGTGAAGTTGTAAAACCGCAGCAATCTAGACTAAGCACCGAGTAATAGAACTAGTGTTATCTAAGAAAAGGGCGAAGAAGGTCATCAAATATCCAATTACTGAATACACAGTTACGAAGCTTACGCAAACCACACATTTTACTTTTTCGCCCCCAACAATGACAAACATAGATGCCGCAAAGCATGTCCAGCTTTGAGTTAATAACTCTTCTAACAAACAGTTATTCTCTACAGGATGGCACCCACCACTTTTTACTCCTTTGTAATAGACACACAAAAGAGCAGCAGAAACGACACCTACAAAAAACTTCACATATGGAAGGGGGTGATCCTTTGGTAAACTTGCAAGTAAAACCAACACTTCATGCAAAAGAAACCGATGCTAGTCAGAATAGTTCCAAAAGCTACTTCGTTTTTGAACTTCGCCGCAAGAAAAGACACGAGTGCCACGGTTGCCACAATGGGCATCATCTGAGACTCTTCATTAGTGTAAACTGACTTGTATTGATCTCCACAGAATGCTTAACTTGCAACCAGCATAAACAGTACACCAGCATCTACCAGCTTTTTAAGCCATTTATGATAATTCTATACAAATTAAACAACAAGAAAAAAATAGATCACCAACACAACACAATAAATATTAAAGTGCAGCTACATGGAACAGAGGATTAAAAATAAACACTACTAAGGAAAAAATAAAAGGGTAGCCCCCTTCCACTCCCCCTCCCCCTCCCCCTAATGAAGCTTCACCCCTGCCACTCCATCTTCTTAACAAAGTGAACATCATCAACAAGTGGCTATGATCAAACATTCTAGATGACGATTCCAGTAAGACATATTCGAAAAGACCAAATCCTTTGAATTTTATTGGTCTACGCAAAATTCTAGACTTCGTTAAGGCCAAAATGGATAAAAGAATTGTTAGGAAATAGCCACCTCTCGTAATCTAGCAACAGAGACAAGTTGCTACTTTTATTTGAACTAAAACACTTGCGACTTTCCTCAAGTCATATACTGTTACTAAAATGCTTCATAGTTGATGTTTTAGAATAGTTTTAATTATTTTGGTTTATATAAATTTTATCTTTTCAAAAAATCAAATTTATAATACTTCATAGTTGCTGTTTTAGAATAATTTTTAATTTATTAAAAGACCTTTTTTAACTTATTTAAAAACTATATAGTAATATAAAAAATAAATATTATGATTAGTAGTTAATGTAATAATTTAATAGGAAAGAGAAACGGAAAAATTAAAATTAGGAGGTCTAGAATTATGCCAAGTTTCAACCAAAAACCTTCTTTTATTATAATAGATAGATATTATATATAAATTTCATTCATTGTTTTCATATTAATTTTGTTTCCCACATTGCTCTCCTATTAAATTATATTGATTACTAAAAAAAATTTTCTATTAAATTATATTGATTACTAAAAAAAATTTTCTGTAACATTTTTATTTAAGAAAAAGGGTTAGGTTTGTTGGTAAAATATTTTTATAAAATAAAATTTCTGTTATTATTTTTGTAAAACATTTTTAAAAATCTATCATATCTAATAAACAAAGGTTTTTTATGCCACATGTCACTCTCTTAAACCACCCATCTGCCACGTGTCGTTCTCTCAGCCAACATCCATTTGATATTCCCGCCTCTCTCTCCTATTAAATGATTACCTTAATTACTAATAACACTATTTAACACTTTTTTGATTTAATAAATTAATAAAGTGATTTATTTATTAATATTATTTCTAAATAAATAATTTTTTATAAAATAATAAATTTATTTAAAGCATAAGACTTTTTTTAAAAATAAGAAATATTTAAAATTGGTATTTTTAAAAAGTTATTTTTTTAAAACCAAAAATAATTAAATTTAAGAGTTATAATAAAAAATATTTAAATGATATATAAATTTGACATTTTCTTGATGAATTCATATGAAATCTAACAACACAATTTCTTTTTCATAAACTAATTAATAGCGTAGAAAACATTCAAACTCATATAAAAGCTAAACAAATAATATTTCGTAAATCATTTTCATGGGGTATGGTTTCGTGATTTAAAACTGAGAGTAAATAGGGACTTATTTTTAGAACTTAAAATTCCTTTAAAAAAAGAAAGATTTGAGTTATTCTTAGTTAGTATTGAATATTAAAAACATAGTAAAAATAAATCTTTCTAAACCAAAACCCTAAATCAAATTTAACGAAAAAATCAATTGTTTTTTTCTAATAATAGATTAGAAATATATTGGAGTTATAACTCTCAATTTACACATTATAAATGAAATATTAAATAATTATAACTCTCAATCTCTTTACATAGGTTTTTTTTCCTAATAATAGATTAGAAATATATTGGAGTTATAACTCTGTAATTCTTAATGTTGCATAGGTTTTTTTGCAATCTCTTTACGCCAGGACTCGTATTTATAAAGAAAACAAAACTTCATTCCATTTTGTATGTTGCATGGCCTTCAGATGTGTTAGAAGGAAGTTGCTACACTATGTAACACACTTTTATGATCTAGGGACTAAACTAATGTACTGATCATGGATGTTATCTTTTAATTAGTATTTAATTAGTTAAGTTTTATATATGATCATTAAGTAACTTTTAGCCTGATCAACAACTACTTATGGAATTATACCACCTACATCGTTAATCATACTTGATATGGAACCGTTCATAGCTTAACAATCCAAGCTCAATGAACTGGAGCTATTTATTAAGGAGATAAAAATTACAGAACTTGATATGTAGGTGCTAGATGGAACCTAAGATCATCTATTCTAATAAACTAAGGTTTTTAAGGACGCATGATACAATATTATGCATTCTCGTGTTGAATTTTCCAACTAAACGTATATACACATTTTAATTAAATAATTTTAACAATTATTACAATCATATTCTCCTTTACTTATTTGAATTTCTATTTTCTTTCCTGTATTTCTTTCTTTCATATTAGATTAATAATATTTTTATTTCTTAATATAGTCAAACAATCTAAAAATTTCCAATATAAATTCTAAAATCATTTATATGATTTTGTTTGAATGATTTAATTACTCGTAAGTAATTTTTAAGATATTAATTGATAAGGATTTTAAGTAAATAAGCTAAACAATTATATATCTAGAATGTAAGTTTTTTATGCAAATATTTTATTAACATTTACTAAATTATAATATCTAAATTCTATCATATATTAAAATATAATTTTAAATCTTAATCTTAATTATGTGTCATTTATAATTTTTAAATATTTATTATTTCTTAACTTTAATGGTTGATAACATCTATTATAAATATAATGATTTTAAAAAGTTAAATTTATTCCACTCATGTAATACATGGGTTCTAACCTAGTTAACTATATAAGGGTTCTAGAATATATATTAAAAACTGTATGATATGTCATAAATATTTAATATGTAAATTCTTATTTATACAAACCGTGTAATATACAAGGTTCTAACCTATTTGAATTTATACATACTAGTTAACTAGTTTTTGTATTCTTAAATAGCTAAATGTTATTATTATTATACATAATATTTAAATAAAATAGGTTGAGAATCTAAATTCTCACGTGAGAATAAACTATGGAAATTGTATAATTAGTATATTTACGTTTTAAATGTCAACTAGAGGGATTACCCCGCGCGTCGCAGCGGGTATCTTGTGTGTATATTTTTTCTTCCGATCCTATTTGTTGCTAGAAGTTTCAGGTTACAAGTGCATATTTTGTAAAGACCTTCTATATGACATTAAACCAATACGAATGGACTTATGTGAAAAACGAACAACGTTTAGTGCTAAATTAAAGGAAACTGAACTTAACAAATTAAAGTCAAACCAAATCTAATGGATAAATAGTTGTCCATTTATGCGTTTTGCCAATCATCTGCTTTACAAAATTGGCCCAACTCGTCAACAATTCCATGCTATGTCAACAACATAAGTAACCGGTGGCACGGAGATACATTTAAAAAAAGATTCTTGACAATCAAGAATGGTACCTTTGTTAGTGAGAAAGCTGCAAATAACGCCCCTATAAAGAAACCAAAAAGTATACCAACTGTGATAGTCCCAGTAAGGGGCTGTTTGTTTGGGTCTGACCGAGCCTGGTCAGACGCGAGCATCTGACTCGGTCAGACGTGTGATGTTTGGATGCTTGCCTCTTACTGGAGATCACGTCTGACCGGAGCTCCTACCCGGTCAGACCTCAACCATAGTTTGACCACGGGTCAGACGTGAAGGTGGTGCTTGCGGTGGTGGTCCTCGACTTCAGGCTGCGTGTTGTACTGATCGAGGTCAACATCCTCTTCGTCTTCGTAATCGTCATCTTCCTCATCATGATAGAGCTGAGGTTGGGGTCTAGGTTTCCGGGGCTTCTCTCCTCGCTTCTGTTTCCTCCACCTATTTCTCGTCTCTGTGATGGGCGGAGTGAGTGACCGCGACGGAGGGAGGCAGAAGGAGTAACTGCAGAGGCTGCAGGCCTGCACACTCATTTGATGTTGCCAAACAGCCCCTAAGCCTTGTACACTCATTTGATCTCCTAAAATTTGCATCCTTTCAAAATTAATTAACATAAAAATAACATTTATTAAAAAACAAAGAAGATTCAACCATCAAAAACATTATACAAACCTTTGATTTCACATTCACGTGACGGGCGGTTAGTGATTTAATCTTTAGGAATTGTCCTACATAACACTCATATAATTAGCTAAAAATGGTGGTAGTATTGGACAAAATTAAACATGGTAGAAGATGCTCATCTAATTTTAAACAAAGGTTAACGGGTCGTTTAAATCAGATAACAATTATATATTTAGTACCATTCTAAATTGACATAACAACACATTAGCATACTCCCTTAAAGCTTCATTGCTAATAGCCCCGATCATCAATCTGATCTACTTAGCATTCTATCTTATGGAATATCATGCCTACATTGACTACTGAACAAAACCAACTAATGTAATTGTCAAGATAACAACAGCATGAGAAAATGGCTATAAATTGCAGGGAAACAAAAAAAAACGCAATATCACATACCTCATCAAACCTTATGAGGGTGAAAAACAAGTTAAATCTATCTTTGTATCGCTGTATTCACCTCCCAAAAATGCTTCAAAGTGAAATTACGGCTAGACAACCTTCGGCCTATTCTGCTTCGCGTCCAAAATCCTAAACAACCAAGAAAAGAAATCATATAACCATGGATTGAAAAATTAAGTGATAATTATTAACAAAATTACCAAGAAATCATAAAATTCAAGGATTGAAAAGTTTATAATAATCACATAAAAAGTACAAATGACACCAACCCTACTCGTGATATCTTCCTCGTCGCAGCTGCCCGAGATCATACATGCAATGCTTAATGGAGATTTTAAACCAATTTCCGCTTCTAGCAACATCATTGGGCCGACGCCAAGTCCAGCGATCGCCAATGATCGGCTCCACCGACTGGCATAAGTTTATTCTTCATCTTCAATTGCGGGCTTCCAACCGGAGGCCATGACTGACACCTCTGTAAACACAACCCCTCAATGTTAATTGGAGAGGGCGGTTTCGGTGATCGAAGGTGAGGAGCCGGTGAGATTGTGAGAACTAATGGCGGAGAGGAACAAAGGGTGTAAAAGAGAAGATATGGTCCGGAAATCTCATTTTAGTTCGATCAAGTTTAGTGGCAAATCTGTAAAGCTCCCAAAATTTACTGTCGTTGCCGACCAAAGTTTATAATATATATTATAATATAATATAATATTATAATTCTTACAATCAATTCTTACAGGATGAGGTTATTTATTTCAAAAAGAATATATCAAAAAGGAAATATAAATTTAGGAAATGAATCATGAAGAAATACACAATATAGAACTGACAATCCTTGCAATCTAGATAAACGGGTGAAAATAAATGTATATTACACCTTCTAAATAATAATTTTTCTAAAATATGTTGGTGGAAAATTATCTACTAAAATAGATGAATTAATAAATATTTATTAAAATGGTTGATTTTACGAATATCGTTTTCTCACTCCTAATTTCATTATATTAAAGACTATTTTTATTTATAGAAGTATTGCTTAGAAAAAGTTAAGGTACTGTTTGATGTTGCTGACCCATTCACTGACCACTGACTGGCTGACTCGGTCAGCCAGTCAGTGCGTTTGATGTTGCTGACCGGCGCATCTGACCGCAAAAAGCATACTGACCGGGTCATTTTTCCCCCATCCGCTGACCAAAATCAGTCCACTGACCGCTGCTGCTTCTCCATCCGCTCCACGATGATGCTGCTTCTTCATCCGCTGCTTCTCCACGATGATGATGGTTCGATTTGGAGGTTCGATTTGGACCGCTGCTACTGCTGTCCAAATCGATTTGGAGGTTCGATTTGGACCGCCTCATCTTCTCCACGATGATGACCGCTGCTGCTGCGACCGCCTCATCGATTTTGAGGTTCGATCGATTTGGAGGTTCGACAGGGGATGATCGATTTGGAGGTTCGACAGGGGATGATCGATTTGGAGGTTCGATCGATTTGGAGGTTCGATTTGGATGAGTATGCAGTATGAGCCGCCGGAGGCGAAGAGGAGTAAGGCGAGGGATGACAGCGCTGCGGTGGATGAGTCGCCGGAGGTGAGGAATCGGAGGATGCAGAGGGAGTTGATGGCGGCAGCGGCGGAGAAGCGGATGATGGTGGCGTCGGTGAATTGGTGAATCGATTTGGTGACTTCAATTTTTGATGACTTCAATTTTATTTGATTTTGATGATTCAATTTTTAATATTTTATATTTTAAAGGTAACCGATTTGGTGAATCGATTTGGTGGTGGTTCGGTGAATTGCGGTGGTGGTTCGGTGGATTGCGGTGGTGGTCAGACGCATACCGAATCAAACAACCAAGTTTCAGTCAGACGCATACCCAGTCAGAACTTCTAACTGGGTCAGCTTCTGACTCAGTCAGATCTTACCCAGTCAATTTTATCAAACAGCCCCTTAAGTTCTAATAAAATTATAATTTCTTTTTGTTGTATTGTTAAATTTCATAAAAATAAATTTAAAAAGCCTTATAATTCACTAGCTTTAGTAAACCCGTATATTACACGGAATGAATAAATAAAATATTAATATAATAAAATTTATCAAATATAAAATGACATTCTAAGATATTATATGACTGAAATTACATATTAGAAATAACTATAACTAATAAAACAGTGATATCAACTTTTTAAAATTTTATTTTATTTTTTTTTCAAAATAAAAATAAATATTTTGTTCTAAAACAAACCTTATAAAAATGTAATTTTTAAAAATTTTCTTATTATAACTCCAAAATTAAATATTTTTTGTTTTAAAAAATTGAATTTTTTAAAAATACCACATTTTAAAATATTTCATATTTTTAAAAAAGTTTTATGCTTTAGAAAAATTCATTATTTTATAAAAACATTGTTTATTTAGAAATAACATAATAAATAGATCTCTTTTTTAATTTATTGTAAAAGAATGTTAAATAATATTATTAGTAATTAAGTTAAGACTAAATTACAAAATTCATCCTTTATATTTGATGAAAATTATGGAATGGGTACTTTCGAAAAATGACTTTCACTCAATGTCATTTTTACAAAAAGTTATTACGTAATACATTCTTTTTTACTAACTGTGGTTAAATAATTCTGTTAAGTCAAGGGTATTATTGTCATTTTATTTATAACGGACTATTTTTATAAGTGTTAAAGATTCTTTTTATTCTTCAATTCAATTCATTTTTTTTCTTTTATTATTTTTATTAATTGATTATTTTGCTTATTTATTTTATTTATTTTTATTATATTTTTCATTATATATATATATATTATATGTAACACATAAAATACCACTAATTTTTATTAAACTATTTTAACTCTAATTAAATAGTTTTAATTAATTTAAATTTATTTTTTTAATATCTAGCTTTCTAGCGGCTATATTTCAAAAACCATCATAATGTATTATTAATCTCATTCATCTTTAATTTTTTTAAAACCCAAAATGGCATATCAATGTGATAATATTTTTTAATCACGCTTGTAGTACTCATTTTGATCCATTAAGATGACTCGACACATAAAGGTGCTAATTGGAGCCCTTAATTTATCAAGAAATTAACATCTACAATCACTCGTTTAATTCTTTGTTTGTGTTATTTGATTTTTTAATGTAATTTTAATTTTTAGTATATTTAATTCTTAGTTTGTATAATTTAAAAACGAATTGTTTAATTTTCATTTTTAGTTAAAATTATAACATACTTAAATATAATATCATAAATTCATAACTCTAAACTAACAATTATTGAATAAAATTAGTATCCAAAACTTAAACTATGAAATAAAATACTTCAATCGTGTGAAAGACTGAACAAAATTTTTCAACAGAAAATAAAAGAAGTTGATCATAATATTGATCGTAGATATTTAAAATAAATTTTAATAAAAAAACTATTTCAGTTGTAAAAATTAAAAGAGACTACATGAAGTTTCTAAAAAAAGCTAAATAGTGTTGGCAAAATTGATCAACAATCCTTGAAGGAATACAAACATAAATTCAATAATAAATGAATGATAAAAGAGTAAGTAAAAAGTAAGTATATATAATAAAACAATAAAAATAGCTTTAAAATGATAAAATATAACTCTAATCAAAGAAATGAAAACAAATAAATTTTATTAAAAAAATGTTTCAATTTGTAATATTTTTTAATATAAATCATAACCCAAACTATTTAACATAGTTGAAAATTTTATACCAAAATGGTATTAAAATCTTTATATCATAAGCCAAACTATTTAGCACAGTTAAAAACTTTATATAAAAATTATATTAAAATCTTTATACCATATACCAAACTATTTTTAAATTTTTTTAAACCAAAATAGTAATAAAAAAGCAACAACAAAATAAAACCGATTACTGGTTTAAATTCTATAACATGTAAAAAAATATTTTTAACCCTCTAATTTGTATTCGTACAATTAGAAAAGTAGATAAATAAATTTTAAAAACAAAATAAATATATATAATAAATTAAAAAACTATTAATAAAAGTATAATTTATAAAAAATTTAAAAACAATTACGTAATAATATTTAAGATTAAAAAATAAAAAGTGTATTAAAAAAGATAAAGTAAACAACATAAAAACATAAAGAAAAAAAAAAGTAGTAAAAAAATTACAGATTTCGTCCTTTAGGTAATAAGGGCAAAACGATCATTTACACAAAATTAATAGAAAAAGTTAACTTTTGTTAGTTGAAAGGACATAAAGTGTGATAAGTTTAACTAAAATACGCTCAGTGTAATTATGAAAGTTTAAGGGCAAGATCCATAACTTTAAACATACTTAAAGGATAAAATTTGTAATTTAGTCTTAAGTTAATTATTTAAGATGAGAGAGACCAGATAATTTTGGTGAGTATGATTGTGGTGCTACCCCGTGGCACCTCAAGTTATATTTTTATTAGAGTAATAAGATTTGTAAACAATATCCTAAACTTTTTTATGAGTCAAAATAAACTATTAAAATTATTTTGTTTCTAAAAGAATTAAATAAGCTATTTGAAGTTTGATCCTAATGTTTTCTAGAACGTTTCCAATAAACATATTCGTATTTTCTATTAGATATGTTTTTTCCTTTCTTAATATGTGGTTAAATTATAAAAAAACATTCATTTTTCTAACGTCCTTTTAAAATTGTTTGGTTGTTAAACTGTTTGTTTTCTAGACGTATTTTTTTAAAACCATACGTTCTCGGAAACGTCTTTTAAAACCGTTTGGGTTTTCCTATACATATTTTCTAAAACCTTATATTGCTAAACGGCTTAAAAAAGCCTTTTTTCCTAAATGTCTTTAAAAAACGAATGGTATTAAAAAGAACCAAACCAGTTATAAAGAAGGGTTGGTAGCCCCTAGAAAATTAAATTTAAAATTTTTGATATTCCCTCGTAAAATAATTATTTAAAAAAAACTTTTATATTACCTATTATATCTTTACATTCAAATTAAATTAAATTAATGTTTGAATTCTAAATCAATCAATCTAATTTTATTTTATTTTTAATAATTTTAAATGTTGTATGTTTATATTAAATTAATAGTACACCATAATTGATTTATTAATACGAAGAGATACAACGCCACGATCACACATAAGTATGACTTTAGACACATAGCCACTTGGTCTTGTTTTGATCTTTTAGTGATGATAACGTAACCAAGACTGCGTGCAATGTTTGAACCTAATCCATTAAATCTTCACGATATATATGAATTTAAATTCTTAGTTAAATCTAACTCAATCTAATAATTAGACAACAATTCAAGTTTTAAAATAATATATATATATATATATATATATATGTTATTAGAATAAAAACAAATTAAAATAGTATAATTTTTTTTGTTATTATCACAATAAATTTTAAAACGTATAAAATGAAAATAAAAGGATCAATTTGTATTTTTTAAACGCTTGAAGGGAGCGGGTATGACAAATAAAAAAAACTAAAGGGGGTACGTATAACAGCACCCTAAAAGAATGTATATGAAAGCCAAACTGTATAAGAAAATTGTTTAACAAAAATCGAACGGGTCTAAATAGGATGTTTTAAAAAATGAACTGCCAAAGACATTTAAAAAAACAATAGTTTTATAAATCACTAATAAAAGACGTTTAGAGACGTACGTATCTTCCAAAAATGTTATTTGATAATTTAAAACACTTTGTAATAAAAAGCATTTGTAATAGATTATACAAATATGCTTTTAAGGATTGATATAAGAAAGAATTATACAATAATAAACAAGTTTTAGAAGTATTTAAATTAGATCACTCATTGTTTATTTGTTTCAATCAGGTTATTAAAGTTTTATAAACGTTTCAATTAGAGTACTTGTATTTTTTTCAATTGTTTGAATAACTTGAAATTTTTTTAAAATAATTAGTTGTTTTTAAATATTTTTAATTTTTTAAATATTTTATTTTTCAAAAAATATTTTACAATTAATGAATAACCTAATTAAAACAATACTAAAATTTTAGGGACCTGATTGGGACAAAAACAAAAATTATGAATAACATGATTGGGACAATAAATTTTATAAGTGACCTAATTAGTACAACTCTAAAACTTGATTAATTTTTTACAAGGTTCTCTCTTAATGTAAATAGTGAATTAAAAATTGGATACAAAGATGAACATTGACGTTCACCGTAAACTGAAGTGTAGAATCAGAAATTGGAGAGACAAATAATATTTAGTTTTTTTTTTTTTTTTTGCTTTAAATACTAAATTAGCAAAAACATAGTACAAAGCAGCTTCACTTATTCAAAATGTAACATACAAGTTGTCAAGAACATGTAAACACTTACAATTAGCAAATCAGGTCTAACAAAGTAATAACTAGCAAAATAGGCAGTGGCTACCGGCGAAGACTCAAGCGGCCGGCAATTTACTCTGAAAGTAAGCATCAACGAACAATTTTAAGAAGTACGTCTTCAACAAGTATCAAACGAAAATTTTCAAGGTAAATCGAAAATGAGTATTCTACGATAGATAAACTTATATACATCACACTAATCATAAAATAAATGGGTGAAAATCATAAAAATTGTCTTTACCATAATAGAAATTGATGAAAAATAAAGTTTTATCGGTACTAAGATCCACACACATATCCTCATGATTGTCAGTTTATCACCATCAGAATTAAGCTAGGATCTCACAACTGGGTAATTTTGTGCTTTAGTTTTTTTGGCATTCGAGGAGCCTTTAAATTTTGCAAAGTTGGTCCAGTTATGTAAGGTTTGGGCTGGGCCTACCTTTTTATACCATCATAAATTTTATCCGGCCCGATTAATCTCAAATCTCTAATACCATTTTACAAATTAAAGGGCATGCTCGAAGGCTAGATTAAGAGGTATCAAGTTGTCTTTTTTTTCCTCTGAGGATTCAAACTGGTTTGGTTTCCCTCAAATAGATTGAAATCATTTTTAATGCAAGAAAAATTAAAAGCTAATTAAACTATGGAAACCGGTCTGGGTAGGTTCCTAACCGAGACGAGGTGGAACAACTTAGTTTTTTTCGACTATTGAAAAATTAAACTCTAATATATATATATATATATATATATATATATATATATATATATATATATATATATATATATATATATATATATATATATATATATAATATATATATATATATATATATATATATATATATATATATATATATATATATAAGGGAGGGATCCTAAGAAAACCACAAAGTTATGTGAAAACTAGAGAAAACCAATTAAATTGATCACATAACTTAAATTTTTTTTTATCATTACTTTTTATATTTGTGTGTGTATATATAAATAAGGGTATGAGTCAAATGAAAAACCGTAGCATGATTTACATATACGTCACATATAGGTTACGTAGACGTAACCATTTTTCATTTGAAATAGTGTTACGTATACGTAAGAATCTTCATTCTTGTATTTATGTTCAACATATATGTAACAAATACTTAAATACCCTTTTAACAATTAAAATATCATAAAATTTATGAATTATATTATTGGTTTTCGTGGTTTTCTTTGGTTTTCACATAAATATTGGTTTTCTTAGGAACCATATATATATATATATATATATATATATATATATATATATATATATATATATATATATATATATATATATATATATATATATATATATATATATATATAGGAGAGATCAAATGAAACCACTCTTTTAGTAGAAAACCAAAAAAACCAATCTTCACCAATCACATAATTTCCTTATTCTTTATTATTTTCTTAATTTAAAGGGTGTTTTAGTAATTTTTATATAAACTAATTATGGTATTTATATGATTTTAACCAAATCCCATAATTATCTCCTTTTTATTATGAATTGGTAATAATTTATTCTTCTTAAACTCATCAACGTTTGTTACAGGAAATTTCAAGATTGCAATATATTCAAAAACAATTATCCATACGACTTTGAGTTGAAATTGATGATACATATATTATTTAGTGCATTTCAATGTTTGCAATCTAATTCATGATATTTCTGCAATACATCAACTCATCCAAGTTACGATTATCGTGTAATTGAAGGTATTTCATCTACTTTTGATTAAATGGCATAGTGTTATTTTGTCATAGATTTTTAAAGAATGATTAATCATTTATGTGGGATGGTGGATTTATTGAATGCTTTGATTTGTTGGATTTAATGGAAAAGAAATATAATAGGGATATAATTAGTTTCAAATTTTCATCAAAGAAAATTGACGATGAACCGTTATAAGTGATTTGCAAGGGTGTTAAATTGATTTTTTTAGCTTCACAACTATTTGTTTATCTCTTTGTAGTGATTTGAAACAGAGGATGATATATGAACTCAAAAGGAAATCATCGATGAATTTGAAAATGGTCAAAGATGATGATAGGTTGAATAATTAACAAAGCTTATGATTTTGAACACGAAGAACGTGGATAATTAAACAAAGCGAACATTGTTGTTAGATATATGTAGCACTAACACTGTAGTTACATATACGCAACGCTGCTCTTATACACATGTAACATTTTTTGTATATATAATTTCTTCTTATGTGTGGTGATATCCCGTTTGTATTGCATCAAATGTAACCTAATTTTAAGATGGTTACATATACGTAACACGTCATGTTTTAATTACACGTATATTGTTACATATACGTAACACATCCTGTTTTAGTTACACGTGCACCATTACATATACGTAACACTACTCTTACATATATGAGTTGAAAAACTCGAAGATGATGGCCATGATGGGTTGAAAAAGGTGATGCATTAAAGATGATGATGAGTTAAGCAATTATCAACTCATTTGGCGAAGATCACTATGAAGAGGACGAACGATATTGTTACTTATACGTATCAGTGCTATTGTTACATATACGTAACATTGTTGTTACATATACACAATATTGTTACCAAACATAAGTATAATTGTTTATTAATATAATTTATGCTTTGTTTAGTGGCATTTAAATTGTATTTAAACAACTATAGCACAGTTTCATATCATGCTTATAATAAAGGAATCATGTATTCTTTTTTTATACATGTATTTCATATAGTTTTGATTAGTGAGTTACGTATACGTAATACAGTGACAAGATACCATTTGAACTTGGGTTACGTGTATATAAATTACAGTTACGTAAAGGTTTTCTTTTGATTTGAAGAGGTCCAAGATATACGTAAGCAAATTGAAGAGATGAAAATTTACATACTATATTTTTACTTTTTGGATGAGCGTAGAGAAAGAGAGAGAGAGAGGAGGAGGACATGAAGAACATACTAGAGGTACAAATACATAATGTAAACAACTAATGATTTTATTCAATTTAATTGTAGCGTTTGTTGTTGCATATATGTATCTCATTAGTTTTATTATCACTTTCCATATTTCGATCTATTTTTACATATACGTAAGCATGCATGCTCAATAAATGTAAACGTATTTGAAAACCTTGCATACAGGGGAATGATTATTAGGTCTTTTATTTATTATTTTTATTTTCTATTTTTTTCCACCTAATTTATTAATTGTATAAAAAATAATAGTGGAAACAATTATAAATGGAAGATAAATATGAGAGAGAATGCAAATTTTTAGGAGATTATTAATTATCTAGCTTTTTTTTAAAGTCAAACCAATTATAGTATCCCTAATATACCCTTTAGAGCTTTTAATTAAATTCTTTAAACATTATTTAATTACAATTATACCACTAATCAATCCTAACCATAGATCAAAAAAATCAAGGGTTCAAAAGTGGTTTTTTTAGTTTTTAAATATAATTAGGTTTTCATTAGAACCATCCCCTATATATATATATATATATATATATATATATATATATATATATATATATATATATATATATATATAGGTAGAGGTTCTATTAAGAAATAAGTTTTGTCTAAACAGGCTAAGAAGGAATAAGGAGATTACATGTGGCACTCTTCAAATTAGGATTAAAGGGCATTATGGTCCTAAAACACACTCATTAGTCCCTTTTGTATTTTATCAAAATGCAGCACAAATTCGAATGCAATGTGCTGTTTTATTAAATACATCATATCATCATACTTGATCATGATGGATATGCAGAAATCAAAGCTCTTGGTACATAACAAGTTCAGTATGCATTCATAAATGTTTGTTTGTGCAGTTCACATGTTAATGATGTTTGCACGAGCATTACAATATGATGTATAAATTTGTGCAGAAGCAGGATGAAGTTGAAGAACGAAGACAGGCCAAAAGACCTGATCTTAAAGCTTTATCATTGGCAAGTCACTTTTTTCTTCATGAATACTAAAATAATATTCATGATATTCCGATGCAGTTTATTATAGAGATTCATGATTATTTTGACAAAATAAGATTTGTGCGTATATTTGATTGTATTTTATTGATATGCAAAGAGGTTCATAGGTTGAGTCTATGCCTGTGTTGACATTGTTTTGGCAACATAATGTGCAGATGCTGTCTTCCAACACCATACTTACACCCAAAACAAGGATAGGAGCAATTCCAGGTTAGTATGAAATAGGTTGAATACAACTTTTTGCTGTTTTATGAACTACAGAACAGCTTTGTGCTGTTTTATGAAATACAGCACAGCTTTGTGCTGTTTTATGAAATACACCACAGCTTTGTGCTGTTTTATGAAATACACCACAGCTTTGTGCTGTTTTATGAAACACAGCACAGCTTTATGCTGTTTTATGAAACACAGCACAGCTTTGTGCTGTTTTATGAAATACAGCACAGCTTTATGCTGTTTTATGAAATACAACACAACTTTGTGCTGTTTTATGAAATACAGCACAGCTTTGTGCTGTTTTATGAAATACAGCACAACTTTGTGCTGTTTTATGAAATACAGCACAGCTTTGTGCTGTTTTATAAAATGCAGCACAAAAACGTTAAAAATGTAGCACAATTTCACATAATTTGATTTTTTTTTGTAAAAAACTATAGTAATACTATACTCAAATTAAAGAGAAAAAATGCTTGATTTTATGGTGTAATTTATTTAAAAAAATAATGTCGTATAAAAAAGTTATTAGCATTTAAAAAAATAGGGGGAAATTTTAAAAAGTCAACAATTGTGGGTAATATAATAAAATACCCAAATTACCCTTGATTACTTATTTTTTCCACACTTTGATCTTAGCCCTTAATTAGATAATTAGAAGGCTAAGATTACTTCTTAGTATTCTTAGAGAAAAATTATTTTTAAGGGAACCTCCCTATATATATATATATATATATATATATATATATATATATATATATATATATATATATATATATATATATATAGGGTTAGGATCATTACAGAACCACTTTTTATTTTCAGAACTACAGAACCATTGATTTACATAAATGTATATTAAGTCTGGTAATACTTAACCTATTTTACATATGTGTATATCAGACATGAACAATAAACTATAAAAAAACAATTAAATATCACCAGGTTTAACTTACATCTATGTAAACCAATGGTTTATAATTTACATTTATGTAAGTCAATGGTTCTTTTGGTTCTGAAAATAAAAAATAGTTCTGTAATGATCCTGATCCTATATATATATATATATATATATATATATATATATATATATATATATATATATATATATAGGATCAGGATCATTACAAAACCATTTTTTATTTTCAGAACCAAAAGAACCATTGACTTACAAAAATGTAAATTATAAACCATTGGTTCACATAGATGTAAGTAAAATCTGATGATATTTAGTTATTTTTTATAGTTTATTGTTCATGTCTGATATACACATATGTAAAACAGGTTAACTATTACCAGACTTAATATATATTTATATAAATCAATGGTTCTGTAGTTCTGAAAATAAAAAGTAGTTCTGTAATGATCCTAACCCATATATATATATATATATATATATAAATTTGTAGGTTTATTATTTTAAAAATAAAAAATCAATTAGGCAGTAATGCATATTTTACCCAAAGTGGATCACTAAACCATTGAACCAAGTCATCATCGGATTTTTTTGTGTCAAAAAAGAAATGGATGAGAATATGTGGAAATCGGGATTTTCAATATATGTAATTCGTTTCCCTAGTTCCATCCAGTGCCCAATCTCTAATTCCACGACACTCATTACTCTTATTGGAAATAGCAGAAGCAGAAATCAATTGACATTCAAGATTGATTGACCTTTCGACAATCAGTTTTCATCTTCATTCGATAATAGATTGACAATCTTCAATTAATCTTCACGAAGCCAAAATTCTTCGGGCACCTTGTTCTTTAATCTTCATGATGAAAGTTCCTAGTAAGTAAATTGTAAATTTTACAGTGTATATATACCTTTTGTTTTGAAGAACAACACTCGTCACCAGAATAGCTTTACATTTTGGGTCGATACGTGTTCTTGGTTTTGGATATGTGGGGATTTTACTAACTGCATTAGTGCATTGAATATATATGAAACCTAACTTTCTTGTTATTTTATGCTATGTTTGGAGTAATTTTATTTTGCTGCATATCAGAAGTTGATTTGTACTTGATTTGCTTAATTTTATTAGGATTTTTCTGTCTTTCACCCCAAAGCTGCACAAATATTAGAAGTTTTATTATCTCATATGCAATGAGAGCTTCTTTGCTTCCATCTTATAGATCATTCAACACCAAATATAGTTTATCCTCTATCAATTTTATAACATGTAATAGTGTTCTTTTATTTTATAACATGAATAATTGTATTCATTTGTTGTGCTTATAATTTTGTGATTATAAGCATTATGTCAGTAAACCTAATTGAATAATTAATAATGTTCATCCCTTGCATACTAGGGTTCTAAGGAGTTCTTGGAGTTCTCCAAGGTGGCTAAATGATTCAAGCATGGTAATTTTTACATACTGTGGTTGTTTAGGTAGTAGCTTATTTTTTTAATTGTTTCCAAATAACTATAGCTCAATGACCTTCTCCAACTCTTTTTATTAATTTTTTCAATGTTTTACATCTAGTTTCATTACTATTTGTTCTCCAGTATTATTTGTTTCATCTATTGGGATAAGAAATTAAACTGACACAATCAATCCTAAGAAGAGATTGGTGACTGTGAACAAAACTTCTTAAACTACATGTTTAAGGTACTTACCATAATTTTAACATGCATTGTTTTTATTTTCAGTTATAATTATCTTCAAAGGTTTAATAATCCAAGTGGGAATCAAAATGCATATGCTAGTAATGGTATACTGATTGTGGTTATCAAAGTTTAAAATTTAGTAAATTCTGGTGCATTATTATAGGTCTCTAGCCCGGATTAAAAAGCAAATTAATATCTATAAAACTCGAAAAAGGCCCAATTTTCATGTCGATTAGGGCCGCCAAGAAGGTTGAGCCGGCCCTGTAGTTAAGGGTCATCAGTGTGTTTCATTAGCCTTTATAGTAATTTTAACTCACTAATGAGTCAATATAATAATATTGGTAAGTGATAATTAGGATCGTAAAGAAATTTACATATTTTTACATATTATTATCCTCATTTCTCAATAATATATTTACATGTGCCATTCTAAATTTTCTCTCATTATATATGGATCAGCCCCCTTACCTGTTCAGGTAGAGCATCTTCTGTTTTTTACTGTTTAATGCCAAATTTATGTTTAGAAGAGACAAATAGTCCTGCATACCAATTTCATAGTATCACATTTTTCCTTTCAAAACACTTACATTCTTAACTTTGCCTATTTCTTAGCAAAAATAAAATAAAAGGATTTACCGATAACAACCTGTTTCATTAAATAAACCAAGAGAATACTATGCCCCGAGATGATTCATAGTAATAATGTTTTCTCCAATTTATTTATCCAATTGAACAAACTGTTATAAGTAACTGATTTATGATTTTTACTAAGGAATGCGAAAATATGAAAATTATGGTGATATAAAGGTAACACTATAAGGAAATTTGGAGCAGTAAACACAAAGTTTTGAAATTATAGTACGATAAATATGAAATTAATCCTAACCTTGAGGACAATAAACATACACATAAAGAAGAAAATATCAAAATAGGAATGAATGTTTATGCTATATATATGTGCTTCCTCTTGGATTTGAAGTATATATGGTCAAGTGGAGTTGGTGTTGAATTTATCATTTAAAACATGATTTTTAAAGGTAGCAATAGCAGATTGTAGGTAACACATGACATTTGTTAAGTTTGTTTTGTGAGAGTAGCTTTATAAATTTAGTGACTAACTGCTTCAAGTATTCACATTTGTTACTGGCCCATGTATGCTTTCTAGTTTTTACAAGATTTCAGTTACTCGTTGAAAGGCGTTTGGTTTTGATTGACCAGATCCAATATTTCATTTTGTTTTTTTATTTTGTCCTGACGAACTTAATTATGAGGGTTCTATTAAAAGTATGAACGAATGTAAGAGTTTGTGAATTTGTAATCTTGAGCCTAAACAGAAGAAAGTTAAAGATCAACTCCTAACAGTCATACATTATTTATTTTCTTTTTCTTCGTCGAGAAGGTAAATCACTGTCGTATCACAAACTACAATTTGAATTTTAACTTTCTAAAGAAACTTGAAACTAATAAACACATCCTAAAAATCTTCAGATTTGATATTCCTAGACCATATTGTTATAATGCAATTGGACAAGTTAAATTTAACAACCCAACAATGAGTTAAAAAAACAATTAATAGCTAAAGCTTTTGTGAGGCTCTTTTAATTCTATGCTTCACATCTTCAGCAAGACGTTACAACCGTTATAAATACAGCCTGAGGTACACAACATAGACACTTATAATATGTGAATTGATTAAAGAACTAAAACAGTTTTGTGAAGAGAAACAGTTAGAACAAAGCTTGTTGATTAGCAATTTACATTTATCGTGTAATGATGATCAATGTATGTATGTTCCATGTATGCCATCAATTGATAGAATTGTTGACCAGCTTGCCCCAAATTATGATTTCTTTGGAAGCGATTAAGTTAAACGAGTAATAGTTATGTTATTATGATATTAAAAATTAAAATACCCGGCCAGGACGAGTAGTATAAAACTAGTTCTTATGGTTGCTAAATAATACTATTGAATTTACTTCGAGTGCGTACACCTCAGGTGTATCGACATTGTTGTTACCGATTCTTACTATTAAAAGAATTGGGATCTATAGAACGAATTTAAATTTCAAATGATTTCAGTGACGAAACATTCATAAAGAAATTGAAATTTATCATTCATAGCAACCATCGCCGCCTCCATGACTACTGATCACCGTCGTGATTTTAGTGACAAAACATTCTTCAGTTTCTAAAATTCTGGGTTTAACACTGTGCAAGACAAAACATTCTTCAGTTTCTAAAATTCTGGGTTTAACACTGTACAATTTTTACTTAAAAAAACTAGTTTTCATGTTTGTATGAGTCGGGTCAAACATAAAATGAATTTGTGCGTATTTTTATATACGCTTTGAGATAATCTGCATTTCGACGTTCGCTTTGATGTAAGTTTTATTGAGGTTTGAGTACAATACATTTCAACGTAAGAAAGATTGTAATCTATGTGTTTTTATGTATGTTTTGATTTGGTTTACATTACGACATAATTTTGTTTGGAAAAGATGCGGGTCATGTATATTACTTTTTTGTTCAACGGTATAAATTCGAGTTAATTAATTTACGGTTCAACGTGAATTTAGTACGGGGTACAAGTCGAGTCTGCCTATACTTTATCACACCGCGTATGATGTCGTTACAACAAACAACCGGCAAAAAAAACTAGTTTATTAATACATCATGAGATTAAGAAAATGTTTTATATTTTTTTTTGAAAAAAGAACTTCATTAAAACCAAACAACACCGACAACTATCACCAAGACGGAGATAGAAGCCGAAAACCAAAACAACACAAAGTCAAATCACGTTACATCAAATAAACACCATCTATCCCAAGCCACGACCCCCTCTTTAAATCTATGTTTATACCAAAGGAAACCCAAAGACTTAATATCCGCGACCAACTTCGTCATATTTGGCTCCTTTCTACCGAACACCTTATCATTCCGAGCTCTCCACAGTCTCCAACAAGCAATGATAATAATCCCTTGAAGGACCGTCTTCTTGATAGCCGCCACTCCGCTATTATCATGGAGCTCCACCAAATCCTTGACATGAAAAACAAATGGTCTAGGAATTTTGCACCAAGCGGCTACAGCGTTCCACACCCCCAAAGCAATAACACACCCTGTTAGGACGTGCTCTATGTTTTCTTCAGCAGCCTCACACCAAACGCACGAGATATCATCGACATTAATGTGCCTTCGAGCAAGAGTCGTCTTAGTCGGGAGACGATCCAAGAAGGCACACCACGTAAAGATATTACATTTCTTTGGAACCCAAGGACTCCACTTGAAACCAACGCTGACATCACTACTAAGCGAACCACGTAGCCACTGCTTTACCGAAGCAACATTGAAGACAGCATCCGACCCATACGACCAAACCCATCCATCGGCTCTGTCCACCAAATTAATGTTTAGAAGCTGGGCCTTTATCCGCTGTTTGTCGATGAGCTCAGCGTCAGACGACGGAGCCCGAATCCAATCCCAAAACAGAGCCCGAGATGTACCTATGGTTTTCAGACGATCTGCAATCAATACACACTTTAATTTTTCGATAGAAAATAGAGAAGGGTACAATGCCTTTAGCGGTTGATTACCCAACCACGTATCCAACCAAAACCTTAATTGACCTCCATTACCAAGCCTACCACGAATGACACCATTTAAGCCAATCCCCTCAACCTTGTGCTTGTTCCAAAAGAAGACGTCAGTTCTTCCAAACACCCATGGTGGCGCTATTAACTGGAGCAATGCCCCACCACCTTGAAGACCCATGGATGGAAACTACAACTCTTCTCCACATCGCGTTAGGCTCATTCAAAAACCCCCACAGCCACTTAATTAACAAAGCATTATTATTAACTTCAAGAGAAGCTATCCCCAACCCACCCTCTTTAATACTTTTAGTGACGACTGACGTGCTGTCGCAGTACACGTATATTTAATCCAAATTACAACTCAAAGATAGTAGTAAAAAGGTATCGAACACAGGGAGTTTGTGCAATATGTGTTTATCTTATAGTCATGTAAATTAACTACAATTGCCCTAAAATGCAAAAATTAAATATCAAGAATTGGATTGTTTTGGTTTAATAACTAATAGTAACTAAATAGATTGCAAATCAAAACGTACTTTTGTAACAGATTAAGAACAAGTGACCACCCTAGATTTCAGGTTTTAATCCACACTTATGTTTATGCTTACTAGAAAGAACCACATAGACATGGTTCGTGCTTGAATAGTCGTTTGTGATGAAAGAGAACTAAGTACTCGGATCGTAAAATGCGAGTTTGTTGCTCGATGATCAATTGACAATTATCCAACCTTAATCCCTCCCATGATATCTCAATTGCCAATGGCACCAAGAACGTATGGTTTGGGTTAACATCAAACAACAATCAACAACTTACAAACAAATATCCAAACACCATAATAACTCAAACAAACATTCAAAGTTATCATTCTAGAAATTCAAGCACAAACATAGTGTTTCAAAAGCAAACCTTACATCTAGGATGATCACCACAAGTTTAGCCAAGCATGACTTGATCCATCATCACCATACACCAATTAATGTTCATATGAATCAAAAACACAAATCAAATGTTTAGAAAATGTTTGGAATGAAGCAAGAACAGCTAATTTCGCCTCTTTTCTGGAAAGGAATCGTCATATCCAGATTATGAGCAAAAGGCACCACTCAGACCATTTTAATATGGCAAATTGCACTTTTTCGTCACTTCTACCGTAACTTACGGTAGCCACCGTAACTTACGGTAGCCACCGTAAGTTACGGTAGCCACAAAAGTGCTACGGTGGTTTTCTTCTGTGTTACGGTGGGAGATTCAGGATTTCAGGTCCACCATAACTTACGGTGGCTACCATAAGTTACGGTGGAGCCACCATAACTTACGGTGGCTACCATAAGTTACGGTGGAGCCTTGAATGTTTTGTTTCTTCTCTTCTTCTTTCTACGTATGTCCACTCCGTTCCATGCTAAGCAGCGTTTTATCCATTTTAGCTCCCAAACATACCTGAAACATAAGCAACTGTAGTTATCTAATTCAAGGGAAAATCAATGGATAATCGACCGATTTTTATCAATTTTACATGCTTTAAGGGTTGTCCTATGGGCCACCCATCATATCCCCACACTTAACCGTTGCTTGTCCCAAGCAACATATCATATTATTTTCAAACAAGCGATCAACGTAACCCAAGCATAAACATGTAATACTTTTACTAACCCTTTCTTAACACCCAAAATGACACACCCCTCGCTATATCCCTCCTCTCGGCGACAAGTAAGCACTAGCGTCCATGAGCTAGACACACAAAAGGCAAACGGGTGGTTGCACAACTATAAGCTTGTACCTAAATCAACCCTTCTCTTAACAAATGCCAAACATGAATGTATATCAAAGGAACTTCAAGGCTGTAACGTGGCTAGGTGTAGGGGTAGGAAATGGAATATATATGCAGAATCGAAAACTTAACTTGGTCTTTTATTACACAATAATATAAACAACTAACTACCAAGCCTAACTACTATACATAAGATACTCAACTTCAATCTGTTTTTTTTCTTCTTTCTTCATTTTTCTTTTTTTTCATCGCTTTTTCCAAAAAAAAATTTATATATTTTTTTTCTTTAATAACAATAAAACAAACACGAAATCTTCACACAAACATTCAACATAGCATTGAAGATAATTACAACTACTAAACAAATACTAACACTATAAGACCAGGTCAAGTTGGGTAAATTTTAAAGTAACTAGCTAAGGGGTAACAAACGATAGGCTTTTAGGCACAAAATTGGGCAACTAAATATCCAAACCCCTGTCCCTCTCGCAACCAAGTTCATATATATAATTTATGAGGTCCAACCCCCCAAATCCCATACTCGCACACATCAAAGACGAGGCTACCTAAATGCCCTTATTCTTTTCACATTCACATCCAACTAAAGTCTCGAATCGTATTCAAGCACAAGTTCTAATGCACCCCCACCTGTTGCCACTCTCATCAAAGATAAATATTATTCATTTATTAGTGTGGCTTCAACTCTCACCAAGAATAAGAATGATTAAAGGTTGCCGATGCATCATTCGGAGTTAATCCAAGGTGTTCAAATTCTCACAATATTTTGCTTGAATTTTTAAAAACTTCAAAATTTCTCCCCATCCCCACACTTGAGGTACATTGACCCCAATGTACGGTTTTAGGAAGATTTGATCGCTTAAACAAACCGAAAGCTCATAAGCTTAAGCAATAGATTCCTCTTTGGTATTTTTCATTTTATATTTTTTCTCTTTTTTTTAGTTTTGAAAAAGCTAAAAAATTAACACAAATGCTAAAAATTAAAAATTCCCCTCATCCCCACACTTGGGATACATTGTCCCCAATGTATGGTTTTGAAAGGAATAAAATAAACAAAACAAAAGACTCAAAAAGTTGAAAATATTTTTTTTTGTTTTTATGACACTAACACCTCCTTAATTCAACCCCGACACATAAAAATTAACATATCATAAGCTCCACCCTACCACCCAACCGAACTACTCAAAAGAAAACAAGAAACAAACTGTACAAGAGAAGATGCAACCTGAATAGCTTGACTTATGGTGGCCTTATGGGATGTTTCAACTCTTGCCGGGAAACTTGACACACCTTCCCGCATCCCCACACTTGTACAACAAGTGTGCTGCATCCAGTCTTCTTACCTTCACTATCCATCTCAGTTTGTTCAACCGTCTTCTCCACCTTCTTTTTCTTCGCTCTTCTCTTTCTCTTTCTCTTCTTTTCTTTAGCTGCAACCTCTTTCACTTCCTTTAACATGCCAACAGCAAAACATGCTTCCTTGATGGAAGGGTTAGTAATAATAGAAAACATATTTAAGTTCAAAACCTTCTCACCAAAATTCATGTTCACCATTCCTAGCTCATAATCTAGGACTGCCTGTGCAGTAGCTAGAAACGGCATACCCAAGATGACTGAATGTGGTGCATTCTCAATAGAAGAAGTGTAATCCAGTACCAGAAAATCCACTGGGTAGTAGCAATCTCTCACCTTTATAATGATATCTGTTAGCATACCTCTGGGCCTAATGGGTGTTTGGTTAGCCAACATTATTAGGGTATCAACATATTTCAATGGACCAAAATCAAATTTGTCATATAAATGCCCGGGGAGGACGCTAACACATGCTCCTAGATCTAAAAGTGCCCGGTCAATTTTAAGGTCTCCTATATGAATTGGAATCAAGGGCACTCCTGGATCTGGGACTTTTAGGGGTAATTTATCTAACAAAGGAACACTTACCTGAGATGTGAATTCCAAAGCATTAATGTGTACTTGTTTTGATCTCTTGGAACTAGATTGGTGATTAGGATTCACCACAGTATCACTTGGCAGCTCTCCTTTGTTCTTCTTCAAGTTTGCTACTTCTGTTGCGAGTTGGCCCATTTGGATGCTCAAAGATTGAATGGCCTTGTCACGAATTTCATCTTTTTGGGCCCAAGCATCATCCAATTGATTTCTCTTTTGCATCTCCTGTTGCATCATCATAGGAATATCCATAACTTCATTCCCGCTTGAAGTAACATGACCCGATGAACCACCTTGGTCATTACCCGATTGTTGGGATTGCCTTTGGAAACCTTGATTGTTCCCATTCCAGTAATTGCGTTGACTATTGAATTGTTGGCGAGGCACATAGTTACTTTGGGTGTTTCCTTGAAAATTCGGGTTGGATTGATTGGCCGGATTCCCATAACTGAAGTTGGGATGATTTCTCAAACCGGGATGGTAGGTATTTGAATTCATGTTGTAATTTCTTCCACCAAACCCTTGACCTTGAATAGCATTCACTTCCTCCACTTGTTCAAACATTACCGTGCAAGAATCCACAGTATGCCCCAACTCATTGCAATTTGTACAAACATTGTAAACTTGATTTGTAGCTTGTAATTACCATCATCCACCGCATGAACTGGAGCTCGTGTAATGACTGGTCGTTCTCGTCTTGATGATTGCGCCTTCCTCTTTGATGTAACCGCCATTTGTTCCAAAAATGCCCAATCGTCTTGCTCATAATTTGTACCAAATGTACCATTTGTGATAGACATCAAATCCCGGGCATCTTCAGAATGAAGCCCCTCGTGAAAAGCATTCAAGAACTCCCATAACTCAATTCCATGATGAGGATAATTCTTGATCATCAAGTTAAACCGCTCAAAAGCCTCATGAAACAACTCACCTTGTTGTTGTTGGAAGCTTCTCAAGCTTCTCCTAGCATCATTAGTCTTTTGGGCTGTGAAAAACTCTTCCAAAAACCTTTGTTGCATCTCAGCCCATGTGTAAATTGAAGCGGATGGCAAAGTATAGAACCACCTCTTTGCCTTATCCTCCAATGAAAACTGAAACAACACCAACTTAACATCATCCGCAGAGAATCCTTGACCACAAATTGTGTTACAAATTGAGTCGTAAGCTTCCAAATGAAAATATGGTTTTTATTGCTAACCCTTTGTATTTTGGCAAACTTTAAAGTGAATTTGTTCGGACTTCAAACGTTCTCCCTTGATTGTTTTAAGGGATGGCCACAGGTGAAGGATTATTTATGATGATTGGACGAAAGTGTGCCTCAATACCTCTAGCAGCGTCCCAATTATGCCTTCGTGGGACACCCAACCTAACTCTTGGTCGCTGAGGACCCATTGGTCTTTGAACTTGTGGTCCTGGAGGCACGAATTGCTGAAACAGTGATTGAAAGATTGCTCCCCCATGTTGTGGAGGAATCTGCCCTTGAAATTATGGCCTCACTTGGGTTGTATTTGTTATGGTATAATTTGTTGCTGCATAACTTGTGGTTGTGGTCTCCCATATCCTTGCATATCCTGTCCTTGACTATAAACATAATTTTCTTGATCAGCATCTCCTTCGTACGTGTACCCTTCTTCCTCATATCTCCTAAATTCATCACCATAACCGCCATCAACACCAGCTCCTCCTGCTCCAGATGTTTGTACAACTTGAGGTTGTTGGTATTGTGTATCCGTTTGCATTTGAGAGGTAGTGGGAGTATGAAATATGGATGGGTTGGATTGATATGGTTGTGGTGTTGGTACTGGTTTAGACGATGATGATTGACCGGTTGTTGGGAAGAAATATGAAAAGGGCGGAATGGGTGCTGATGGGTCAAAGCTAAAAGAATGTTCGGTTTGGGTACTTGTAGGTAATGGGGTATGGGTTGGTTTAGTCTCAGGTGGTACTGTAGGATTGGGTAAAGGCTCAGATGGTGTTGTTTGACCCGTAGTAGGAGGCGATGAAAGTGGATCCATTGTGTTCCGTGGTGTAATGGGTGATGTAGGTGCTATTGGTGAACCACTGATTTTGTTTTGTCGATGTAATACTCTGTTTCTACGAGCTGCTCGCTCAATTTCTGGATCAAACACTAATGGTGATGATGAGCTCGAGTTTCTGGTATGCATACACCTGAAACAAAAACCTGCACACTACACATAACCAGCATAACACCAAAATAACAAAACAAACTAATAAGCAAACACACGTTGCGCACAACCCCCCGGCAACGGCGCCAAAATTTGACGTGCTGTCGCAGTACACGTAAATTTAATCCAAATTACAACTCAAAGATATTAGTAAAGAGGTATCGAACACAGGTAGTTTGTGGAATATGTGTTTATCTTATAGTCATGTAAATTAACTACAATTGCCCTAAAATGCAAAAATTAAATATCAAGAATTGGATTGTTTTGGTTTAAGAACTAATAGTAACTAAATAGATTGCAAATCAAAACGTACTTTTGTAACAGATTAAGAACAAGTGACCACCCTAGATTTCAGGTTTTAATCCACACTTATGTTTATGCTTACTAGAAAGAACCACATAGACATGGTTCGTGCTTGAATAGTCGTTTGTGATGAAAGAGAACTAAGTACTCGGATCGTAAAATGCGAGGTTGTTGCTCGATGATCAATTGACAATTATCCAACCTTAATCCCTCCCATGATATTTCAATTGCCAATGGCACCAAGAACGTATGGTTTGGGTTAACATCAAACAACAATCAACAACTTACAAACAAATATCCAAACACCATAATAACTCAAACAAACATTCAAAGTTATCATTCTAGAAATTCAAGCACAAACATAGTGTTTCAAAAGCAAACCTTACATCTAGGATGATCACCACAAGTTTAGCCAAGCATGACTTGATCCATCATCACCATACACTAATTAATGTTCATATGAATCAAAAACACAAATCAAATGTTTAGAAAATGTTTGGAATGAAGCAAGAACAGCTAATTTCGCCTCTTTTCTGGAAAGGAATCGTCAGATCCAGATTATGAGCAAAAGGCACCACTCAAACCATTTTAATATGGCAAATTGCACTTTTTCGTCACTTCTACCGTAACTTACGGTAGCCACCGTAAGTTACGGTAGCCATAAAAGTGCTACGGTGGTTTTCTTCTGTGTTACGGTGGGAGATTCAGGATTTCAGGTCCACCATAACTTACGGTGGCTACCATAAGTTACGGTGGAGCCACCATAACTTACGGTGGCTACCATAAGTTACGGTGGAGCCCTGAATGTTTTGTTTCTTCTCTTCTTCTTTCTACGCATGTCCACTCCGTTCCATGCTAAGCAGCGTTTTATCCATTTTAGCTCCCAAACATACCTGAAACATAAGCAACTGTAGTTATCTAATTCGAGGGAAAATCAATGGATAATCGACCGATTTTTATCAATTTTACATGCTTTAAGGGTTGTCCTATGGGCCACCCATCAACGACCTCCCATGAAACCCAACTCATCTTCCTCACTTCCTCCGAGCCACCCCATAAAAATCTACGCATCAATCCCTCTAAACCGCCAATAACCTTCTTTGGGGCCTTGAATAAAGAGAAATAATACGTAGGCAAACTATCCAAGACCGACTTTATAAGGGTTAAACGGGCGGCAATCGAAAGCGTATTGGCTTTCCACTTCGACAACCTCCGTTTAAACGTAGTCATCACTGGTTCCCAATTAGACACCCTATTCATATTTGCCCCAACCTTGATACCCAAATATGAGAATGGTAACTTACCCGACTTACACCCCATGGAACCAGCCATACTCACAACATCATCGACATCCACACCCACACCATAAAGCACTGATTTATGGAGATTAATTTTAAGCCCGGAGCAAAGGTAGAAAATGCGAAGAATGCGCCTCATGTTTACAAAATTATGTTGAGACCATTCCCCTATAAGCATGGCATCATCTGCGTAGAGTAAGAGAGATAATATCGGACCATCGTTACGAAGCTTGACACCATGAAAAGACCCTATGTCACTAGCCTGATTCATCATTCCCGAGAAAGCCTCCATCAATAATATAAACAAAAAAGGCGAAAGTGGGTCTCCTTGACAGATCCCTTTTGACACCCGAATTCAAACGTAAGAGAGCCATTCACTAACACAGAAGCTCTAGACGAAACCAAAATACCCCGAATCCAATCACACCAAAGAGGACAAAAACCCATTTGAGACATTACCATCAACAAGAAATCCCAGTTGACGTTATAGTAAGCCTTATCAAAATCGATCTTGAACAAGAATGTCTTTCTATCTCTCTTCTTAGCCCAAGCAATCACCACGTTGATCATCAACGGACCGTCAATGTCACATCCCGGCGGAAGCGTGAACGATACGGGTGGAATGTGACTAACTTCTATCAGAGTGCATTGTTTACAGTGAAATAACACAGTTATAATATAAGAAACATAACACAGACATGCCTTTATTAATACTAGAGGAATTATATCTTTTTACATAATATACCAAAATTAGATGTAATTAGTTACAACTAGGTTACAGCATGTCTAAAACCTATGAAAATGCGCGTCTACATACACACTTCCGTCAACGATGTCGACGGTCAGCGTTACGCAGACCCGTCCTACGACGTCGCCCCAACCATCATGAACCTCAAAGCTGAAATCAAAGGTGTTACTCATTTCCTGAAAAAGTACACTTAAACCAGTCAACAAAAATGTTGGTGAGAACATAGGTTTAATCCAGACAAAATATTTTGTTGATGTATCAATTACAACCAAACATGCTCACAACATAATCATACTGTCACAAAATAATCATAAAATCAGATAATATTACATCCTAACCCCATTCGGTTAGATGCAGGAAAATAGCAGTAACCCTCATCCGGTTAGTGCAAATATTCTCCTAAGTAGCGCTACCAATATTATTGACCGGTTCCTCATTCGAACTAATAGTAGTGTCGCAAATGACAGTAAGCGCATAAAATTTTTTCAAAATAACACATCAACCCAAACAGTATACTTTTTCCCCCAAAACTTTACTGAATACCAAACGGTTGAAAATGGGGCTATGAACTCACCGTGTCTTCTCACTTGAACCTAACAAGATAGTTCACAGTGTCAGATAATACTTCAAATATTTTTCTGGTTTTCATTGACTGTAAAAGATTAATAGAAACACCTTTGGGTCTCTAAAAATTCTTAATCTTTTTAACTACATATAATAGTTGTAGTTATTCCAAAATTTCTCAAAATCCATAGAAATTAGCTACTGATGTCCAAAAATCACCAAAATTTTATAGAAAATAATTTGGACAGTTTGTAGCTTACCATAATTTTTACAGCATCAACTTCCCAACAGATTATTTTATATGATTCCCACAATATTCTAAAATTCATCAAAATACCTACTGCTGTCCATTAAATCCTCAAAAATTCACGGAATGTTATCCAAAAAGTTAGTAACATCACATAATTTTTATAGCATCCAAACCTTAACAGATTATTTTCTGTGAATTTTATAATATTCTCATAAATAGTTAAAAATAGTTTCTGTTCACGAAAAATTCCCAAAATTTTACAGAAGACTTCTTAAACAAAACCAAACATCATATAATTATATAAAAGTTCAAATCTTAACATACCAGTTTCTATAATTTTTACAATAATTACTAATTTTTGTACACATACTTATTCTACTCCAAAAATTATAAAAATTATATATTCTGTATTAATTTATTTAATATTAATCTATGATTTTATCATAATTTATTATTCACTTTAAATATTTATTTTGATTTATTTACTACAGAACATATAAAAATTCATATCTTAATTATATTAGAGAATAAAATTCTGAAATAATTCCATAGGCTTTTATTCTTCAAAATAATTATTCTGTGATTTTATCAGAATTTTTCCCATTTTATTTCTATTTTTGACATTTTCTCCTATTTTTCATTTATAAAATAATTTATATAAATTATTACTTATCAAAACTTTATCAAAATCTCCAGTTTAATATTTCAGTATATTAGTGAGAATATTTCAATGTTTATTCCCACAATTGTTTTCATTTAATACTTATTTTATTTTTCTTAAATAATTATGATATATATTTTGTAAAATTAAAATATGTCTTTTTAAATCATAAGTTCCTGAGTTTGGAAACTTATTACTCAAGATTCATGGATTAAAGTTTCCCAACATTGGTTTTGGTGGTTAAGCCTTTTATATATATACATCTCAATATGTATGTATATATATATATATATTTTGTAACATATGTGTAACAAACCTTTTTATCACCTTTTGAGGATGGACTTGATGATGTTTATGCTTCTTGATCTCGAGACAAGGTGGTACAGGTCGTGGATGGTGGTGGTAGGTGCTGGTGATGTGTTGTAGTTGTCGCGTTGTTGTTGTTGATGTTGTTTGTTGTTGTTGTAACCGAGAGTGAGAGACAAGGTGATGTTTGGTTATTGTTGGTTGGTGATGGGAACCGAGAGACACAGAAGATGTGGTGTGAAGATGATGGTGTAGGTGGCGATTTATGCTTGCGGGTGGAGATGATTTGGTTGTTTTGTATAGTAATCGAGAGGGAGAAATAAGTGAGCAAAAGTTTGTGATGTTTTTAAAGTGACCGAAGGATTGCTTATAAAGCCTGGATCAACCGCCCTTCTCCAACATCATTATGAAGTAAATTCTCTAGCCATGGTGAATCATCCAAGTAGCCTTGCTAGGTGGTGGTCTAGGAGGTGTGAATACAAAAAACCGGGTGTATGGGTGGCGGTTTGCATGGTTATCATAGTGTGAAAGGGAGGTAACCGATGGATGCTCTTGGGATTTGCCATATTCTCTTAATGATGAAGTTTTCACAAGGTGTTGACTAGAGCAAGCCCCCATGCTCACGGGTTCAATGGATTGGAAGTGTTGAGGTGGCGGTTTGGTTATGTGTACCGAGAGCTAGAGGGGATAGGTGGCAAATATTTAGGACATTCAAGTGTGAATGGAATGTCTAGGATGTTTTGATGGATCTTGACTTTTGAAGGCTAGGTGTAGGGTGGTGTGGATGTATGGAAAACTGAGGGAGGGTGGTTTCGGGTGGTGGTGTTGTATAAGGTGGCCATGGTTTGGTGGTTTGGGTTGATGGTTTCGAAGGGTGGCCGAGGGTATTAGGGGTCGAGGTTATGGTAGTATGGTGTTTTAGTTTTAGGTTTTAGTTTTTAGAGTTTTGGATTTAGTTTAGTTTAGTTTTAGTATGTACACATATATATACATATATACTCATAGATATATACATAAGTGACTTTTGTAAGCTTATATCATATATGTACATAAGTAAACATATATACATGCTAACCATACATACATATAAGCACATGAAAATTTTTCATGTTTTTATATGTATACAAACATGCATACGTAAAACTTTGTATATATATACATGTATGTGTGAGTTTCGGGTTCAAAAACATACATGCATACATAAATCACTAATATATAGGCATGCATGCAAACATGCACACGTATATCTATAATATATACATACTAAACATAACATTAATCTTAATTGTAACATAATATAATAAAAGAATTTTTAGGATCGTCACAGTCAAGAATATATCTCCCAGATAAGAAAGCCGACTGAGTCTCCGACACAATTCTACCCAAAACCATCTTCAACCGATTTGCCAGAACCTTAGACACTACTTTAATAATACTCCCGATTAGATTAATAGGCCTAAAATCCCCTAGTTCGATGGATCACTCACCTTGGGAATCAACGTGATGAATGAAGACCCAACCCCCGAGCTAAACCGACCGACCTCATGATAGTAACCCAGAATATCGACAAAGTCATTCTCAAACATGTCCAAAAATGCCTAATGAATCTAAAGTTAAATCCATCAGGCCCCGGAGCTTTATCAGCGCCACAATCAAAAACCGCCCTCTTGATTTCCTGAATATTGAATCCAGCCACTAGTCCTTCGGCCTCCCCCCTGGTCAACGTAGAAAGACCGTAACATACTAGACGCGGACGTAAGCACATACTCTCCTTAAATTTATCACGAAAGAAACCCATAACTTCCCGTTTAATAATCTCCGGTTTCGTTTCCCACCTCCCACATACCTCCAATCCCGGAATGTAATTCGAGTTCTTGCGTTTATTGATGAAACCATGAAAGTACCTAGAAATGTCGTCCCCGTGGGTAGCCCAATTACATCTAGCCTTCTGTTCCAAGTCGCGAGAATAAAACTCATCAAGTTCTCCAAGACGCCTTTTGATCTCACTTAAAGTCCAAGACTCATCCTCTGACAAATGTCTACTCTCCAAAGTTTGATCAAGCACACTATACTCGCTTTCCAGTAGCCGCTTCTCTTCTATTTCTTTTGCTTTAACGTCCGTAGCCCAGATAGAGATAGTGTTGCGCAACGATTTGAACTTCAGTAAAAGTTTAGCATCAGGGAGACCCGTAAACGACCCAACAGCAAGCACCCTTCTAACTACCGCCCCGAAATCCTCCCGGCCTAACCAAGAATTATAAAACTTGAATGGTTTTGGACCGAAGTTTCTCGAGCTCGTCTTTAGTAACAACGGTCTGTGGTCAGAATTATTTCTCTCTAAGGCAATATAGTCCATATTAGACCACTCCAAAAAGAAATTCCAATTGATGAAAATCCTGTCAATACGACTCATCTTGTCACCTACAACAAAAGTAAAACGCCTCCCTTTCAAGGAGTACTCATGTAAATCCGAAGCATCAATAAAATCATTAAATTCGTTGGTCTCAGCCAAATTGAAAATAGAGTTTCGGCGATCGTCCTCATTCCTTACCGAATTGAAATCCCCCGCCACAATCCATTTACCAGCCCCTTCGCCAACCAACCCATTAATCTTGTTCCACACTCTTCGCTTTGAACCAATATTCTGCGGTGAATAAACATTAAGAACATGGAAAGGATACCCGCTCCCTTTGACCACACCGGAAACCAAAAGCCAGTTACTGTTTTTAATCACCCTATCCATAGCGTATACTTGGGGATCCCATATAGACAATAATCCACCTGATCTACCCGTAGCAGGAACCCAGTCGAAAGAAAAATCCCCGAACCCCCAATATCTACCCAGAATAGCCGCATCTATAGAGCCATATTGCGTTTCTTGAAGCATAAGAAAACTGGCCTCATGTTTAGCCCGGATACTACGAACCCAGTCTGCTTTGCCCAGATTCCCCAAACCACGAATGTTTAATGAGATAAAATTCATTGATCACTTCCTTGATAACCTTCATTGTGTAATACTTCTAAGGACATTCGAAACAAAATCACCCAAGTTTTCCACCCCCAAGGCTCTACTTAAACCCACAGTCTCCATCACTTAAATATCGAGGCCTCACTAGCGTTCACCTCAACTGAAGACAATCCGTGAGACCCATTATCTACCGCACCTGAAGCTCTTTTGTTTAAATCCGGAGTCACGAACACGTCTTCTACAACTTCTGCACTGCTTCCATTCGAATCATCAGCATCGGATAGAATACCAATTAACTTGTCCAGCTCGAACATGTCATTGTTTTCCCTTTGTCTCTTCTTCGGACGCTCTTGAGAACCACTACTCTCTTTTCTGTTTTTAAATAAAGACTTCCGACGAAATTTCTTCCTAACACTAGCCGTAACCGACTGAACTCCCGAAGCCTCAGCCACACTACATTGAACACCATCCCAGGAGACCCATTATAATCGTTTCTAACCCCAACGTTATCCTCATTCACCAAAAATTCACCTTCCTCACAAGGAGTGTTCATATTGTCAACCTGTTGCATGGACTCAACCAATTCCTCCTTATCTTGATTCAGTGACACATCTTCCTCATCCAGCTCAGCAACGCCGTCTGGAATCCACTCTGCAGCATCTTCATCAACCAGACATTGAACACATTATCTCTCCATCTAATATCCACCCGGTCCATAATCCGTTTGCAGATCTTACTCAACACCCCGATAAGCGCATAAGAAAAATTATTGTCATCGCTCGACAAACAAGCCGATTTAATTACCTTCCCATACCTACTACCGATCGAATCATACACCTGGTCAAGCGCCAACTGAGCCGGGACGCCATGCACTTGTACCCATGCAATACGTTCCTCCACCTTACCTCCATTACCATCCCACCTTACTAACGACTCGAACCATGCAGACCACATAGAATCATTGACCAAGAAATCATCCATCACACCACTATCTTCAAATACTATAAGCACAGAGAAACCTCCAAGATACTTGAGCTCCACCGAGCGATACCCAAACTTGCGGATCAGTACATTCAAGCTACACAAGATATTGAAATCAGCCACCCTTCCAACGAGTGCAACCCCATTCCAGTGTGAGAATCGTTCCACTACATCATCCACCTTAATCACGTCAATTTTATTCCTGTTCAACAAAGAATCCATAAAAGAATGTCCATTCCTTAGTGCCGGATCACTCAAACCCTTGGGAATTGAACTATCACCCCCTCCTTCATGAACCTCATCATTAGGGTCTGCAGGGACCTGTTGGTTCACCATTTTCGTCTTCCGGACATTGTCATTAACTGGCTGCTTCACTTTCATACCATCCACAAATCTAGCAATGGTTATGAATAGCTTATACGATCCAATCCATACATCCGACATCTCTTCCGCCATTCTTTTAATATCGCTAACCTCCGAGAAAGACACAAAGGCAAACCGTTTTCCCCACTTGTCCCGTTTTCTAGCAATATACGACCCTTCGAATCTACCGAAACTGTGACACCCTACACATATCCCACATCGGCCGTGGACAGGAGAGATTCCTGGTTCATAAGGAATGTATGGCCTCTAATATCAACAACACGTTTTGGGCGTATTGGCTGTGGATGAGAGGAGAACTCCACAGTTAAGCGTGCTCAGGTGGGAGCAATCCAGGGACGGGTGACCTCCCTGGGAAGTTTTCACCCGGGCAACCAAAAGCAAATCCGTGAGCTCCTCGTGGGCGAAGCGGACAATATTGTTGGTGTGAGAGGCCGGGTGTTACAGAATGGTATCAGAGCCACTCCTGTGCCGTTCGGGGTGTGGGACATACCTCACCAAGGATGGTGACTTCTCGGGCTCATCGAGGACGATGAGTCCAAACAGGGGGTGCTTGTGACACCCTACACATATCCCACATCGGCCGTGGACAGGAGAGATTCCTGGTTCATAAGGAATGTCTGGCCTCTAATATCAACACGCGTTTTGGGCGTATTGGCTGTGGATGAGAGGAGAAATCCACAGTTAAGCGTGCTCAGGTGGGAGCAATCTAGGGATGGGTGACCTCCCTGGGAAGTTTTCACCCGGGCAACCGGCAAATCCGTGAGCTCCTCGTGGGCGAAGCGGACAATATTGTTGGTGTGAGAGGCCGGGTGTTACAGAAAAAAGGGTTCCGACAGGCTATTCATATACCGGTGAGTAAATTAAACTCACACTTTTACAGTAAATCCTAATTGATGATAATTGATGATTTATCAGTATGTTTTACTTACCTATGAACTCACCAACCCTGTGTTGACACTTGATTTACATGTATTCTCAGGTATCTACTAGGAGCTTATGGACATGCACGTAGGATCATATAAGAGCTCAAGATACCTATTGATTATTATCTAAATATGATTAAGGCGTGTTGTCAAAAACAATTTATGTTTTATTTCCGCTACGCAAAATAATTATTACTCTGACTATTATGTAATGTTTATCTAAAACTTATCATATAGATATTTGCATCTCATGTGTGACTACTGTGTTCGATCCTGTTTGCTCACCCCTCCGTGATAAATTCCAGACCCGGAATTTGAGGGTGTGACAGAAACCTCCCAAAACCTCCTTAAGATCTTGTGACGAACACTTCGGGGGAAGGTTTGACACAAAAAATTTTGATATTACCTTACTCGTACCTTCTCCATGACGATCTCTCCCTTTCCTACGATGCAGTTCTTCCCATTCCTTCGGATCTTGCCGCAGCTGATCTCCCGACATTGTCGGTGCTATTAGGGTTTCGCCGCCCCTTTTTAGATGCCCTTCTTCAACGAAGCCTTTCGACTAGCTTTTTGACAAACATTTCTGAAATCAACACCAATAAACTCCAATCGAAGCACTAGCATTCACCAGTTAGAATCGATGTTTTGAGGCGTACCTACTTTGGAGCGGTGAAGCTTTTTAAAACCACTTCAAAAATCAATAAAGCTCTTCATAAGAAAATGTTTTATATGAAACATCAATTTCATATCGATATATACTCTCCCTAAATGAGGGATATGCTATGTTTACTTTTCAAGACATTCCATCGTGTTATTCATTTAAAATATAATTTCCGTATACGAAAGACCCTAATTTTTGTTGGTAAATATGTCAATTTCATATCAACCCTTACTATCATTCACTTAAAATCAATAAAGACCGGATCGGAACGGCCGGTCCGACGTGGAATCGTAGGGTAGCCGAACTGGTTCAGACCAGTTCGTTTTGCAGGGGTTGGACCGCTTGTTCATTCGGAACCGGTGGTCGGACCGGGAACCGGACAGGGGTCGGATCGGATTTTGAATCTTTATTTTATTATTATTATTTTTTTTTGAATTTTAGTGGTAAAAACGAAGGGTTAAACATAAGTTAATATGTTGGACATAAGATTATTGCTAAGTTTAATATATAATTATAGGGGAAATGTCACAGAATAGTAACCAAGTTTTAAAAGTGTTCTAATTTAGTCACTCATGCATATTTTTTTCAAATTGGACCATCAAATGTTCAAATCGAGTCATCATTAAATTTTCTTATGTCAAGTAAGTAACGGTGGAGAAGACGTGATGGTCAGAATTTGCAATATATAAAATTATATTAAAAAATAAAAAAAAACATGTTAATTATGAAAAAAATAAAAAAAAATACCTAAAATTTACGTCAACGTTACACACATAAATTACTTATATTGAATTATATATAAAACTATATATATAATATATTATATATTTAATTATGACATCATCCGGTTCTTAAATGCGATCCGATGGGTTTGACCACCGGACCAGTAAGACGTCTGGTTCGATGTCCGGTTCGACGTCCGATCCGGTTCTGAAAACATTGTTTAAAATCATATAACTATAACATGACTCATACACTCGGTGTGAACGAGCCGTGGGGCGTTATAAATGTGTTATAATCAAGTTCTAAAGTAGTTAAACGTGGTGTAAGCTTGTAATTACGTAGGCGAATAGTACTAGATTTGTAATAGGTTAAACTCCTGATTAAAAAGTTGAAAGGTTAGAACTTGTAAATTATCTCTTTTATAATGGGCAATTGCATGTCTATATGTTTTAAACTTGTAAAATTATATATATTTTAAATCATTTTTGAAAATCATTATATGTATTGAAAAAACTTATGTTTTAATGAAATATGTAATTCTGCATATATAGATATCGATATATCATCATATATGCACACATTTCTTTGTTTAAAACGACAACAATATTATTAAAAACGACCATCAAGAAACTAGCCGGCAAAAACATAATCAATTTACAAAACAGGTAATTAGAAGGCTCAATCTTTTACAAACATATTTAGACCCGATCCAAAATGTGATTATTTCATTACATGCTTCAAATGTTATCAGAAATAATCACCCCGACTTGACTAATTTATCTGAATGTGCTTCATATCTTAAAAAACGTGTATGTGATTCACGGTATCTAGACAATTTTCTTAATGCAAAACTTTTGTAGATTTTATGTACGACCCTCGACCATATACTTGGAATCATATTTGATTCATTGTATCTATTCTTTCTTTATTATGCAAATAAAAATTCAAAGATATAAGTTCTATGCGATCCATTGTATCTTCTATTATCATAGATCATAAATTTATTTTACCTATGCGGAAGTCATGTGGGTAGTGGGTAGTGCCTAGTATATTTTCCTACCAAACTACTCAACATACCAATTTAATAATATGTACACACCAAGTGTATATTACAGATATGATAATAGAACATAACATATGTATACTTAAACTAAGAATATCATATGTTATAAGCATCTTTAAATAGTTAGAATGTTTTTTGAGGTAGAATGTGTTGGAATGTAAATTTGTGCTTCTTATAATAGTAGTATGACAACCCGTAGTGGGGGTGTGATCACGTTACTTAGCTCCCTATAACGCGAGAAACAACCCAACCACGTACAGCGTTAATCCCCTTAGTGACGATTGGGACGAGATTTTCTACAGAAAAAGTAACCAGTGACAGGTTAAAATTAAATAAAAAAGGTTTCTTTTACCTTTTTAAACAATGTGAATTTATTATTTACCAACACATAAAGATACATTCTTCTCCAAACAATTTCCATTTTCTAAAGTTTATCATGAATACATTTATTAACAATTTCAACAATTCTTTGGATTAATTTCTCTACAACCCGAACCAACCCAACGACTCAAATAAAATGCAATATTAGCTTTTTCAAACCAAGCAATTAAGCAAGAGATTTGAGAAAAATATGGAATATAATATTAATGTTAATATTTTGTATTGTTTAAGTATTTTTTTTTATCTTTTTAGTGATTATTATTTAATTTTGATGGGATGTTTAAAAAATTGATATTAGTATTTATGTTTTCTCTTATTCCTTTAATTAATACTAATGTTTATTTGATAATTTGTTTTGTTAAATATTGAATTTATGAATGCATGTCTTAAATGAAGTAAGAGTAATATTTATAATTAATGATTTAAAAAATGTATGATCACCATCACTCAAGTACAATTATTTTTTATTATCACACATTCCCTGCTTGGTAACACTGTTCTATCGGTATAACACTAATACTATTGATGCTTACTCACATAATATGAGAGGTGATAACGAGTGACACGTTTTGTACATGTTTCATAATAACAGGCATACTCATCTATATATAATACTAAGGTGGTGTTTGTTTTTTAGAAAAGAGCTTCTAAAGCTCTTTTGTCTGCGCCAAAAAGAGGCGGGCAGATGTTTGAGGTCTGCAGAGTGTTTGTTTTTTGAAGACGTTTCATTAAAAAACGTCTGCGTGACCTCTTCTTGGAGAAGAGGTGGAACAATATCTTCACACCTCTTTTAACCTCTTCACAGTTCCTTACACAACCACGCTAACTTCGTCCTCCGCCACTGCTCCGGCAGCTCATCCAACTCCTTCACATCAACAGACCAAGAAGACTTCAACCTCTCCGCATCATCAACACTCGCCCCAAAACCCGCATCAAAGCTGAAAGATTCAGAATCTTTATCAAAATCCCATCTTTCTTCTTCCCCCACCAACCGTTCGATGAAATTACCGACTGAAGATTGGTCGATAGAACGAGTGTGAATGAGTGGAGCACGAGGTGGGTGTGTGGATATGAAGGGGGAGAGGGTCCGGAGGACGGTGAGACGACGGTGATGGTGGTGGTGGACGGTGGCGGAGAGTGAACGGAGGAGAGATAGGGCTGTGCACATGGGTTTGAAGTAGGGTTTGATGGGTGTTGGGAGAGATGAGAGATGAAAGATTGATGGTGATTGTTCTTGAGAGGTGGTGTTCAGTTGCATCTCTTTGTGTTGCGAATTCTGCAATGGTGATTGAAGAAGACGATGAATGGGGGATGTGGTGTTGAAGGGTGGAGTGTCATGGGCTGACCCGAAATTGATTAGTTTTAACAATTTATTTTAATTTCAGTTTATTGTGACAGTTTATTTAAATTTTTGTTTATTTTAACTTTTTATTAATTTCAATTTATTTCAGCAGTCTGCAGACGTTACAAAACAAACAGTCTTTTTAATACAGGCTGCAGAGGTTTGGTCCACCTCTTCTCCTGCAGATGTCTGCAGATGTGGTCTGCAGACTGCAGACGTTTTACCTTTTCAGAAACAAACAGCACCTAAAAGAATAACTTAGGGGACACTTGTAATATTCTTAAGCCCCTAAGTTTGTTTTTCCCGCCTCTCTCTTTTCTTAAATAGTTACCTAAATTAAATATTAAATAATTTTAATTCTTTTTAAGATTAAAGATATTTTTTAATAAATTAAGAAAATATTTTCTTTAATTAATGTTATTTCTAGAAAATATTTTTTATAAAACAAGAGTTTTTCTAAAATATCAAAGATTTAAAAAAAATGAAATATCTTAAAATTGATGTTTTTAAAAGGTAAACTTCTTTATAAACTAAAAATAATTAAAATTCGAGTTATAATAAGAAACTTTTAAAAATGATATTTTTAATACAATTTGTTTAGAAAAAAATAGTTAAATTTTTTTAGAAATAAAAATTAAAATTATTACTTATAATTATTACTCACATGTAATTTTAATCATATCTTATTTTAAAATATCATTTTATACTTTATAAACTTTCATCATAATTAATATTTATTTTTAACTCGTGTAATACACGAGTTTACTAAAGTTAGTATTATATAAATAATAATCAACAACTAATCAATTTTATTTTTTCAACCCGTGTAATACATTTAGTTTTATTTTATGTTTTTGTGTTATTTTAATAATTAACTCTCCACTTCCCGTGTAATACACGGGTAACCAAAGCTAGTAAAATATAAAGTATACTAGCCTAACGTCCCGTGTGTTACACGGATTGGAAAAACTAAAATAACGAATATTTATAATTAGAAATTAAGAACTAATATTAATAATTTTCTAATATATAAGAATAATATATAAGAATGATATATAAGGATGCGAAATTTAAAGAATGCTAAATTTTCATTAAAATAACTTTTCGCTATATGAATCACACGTGGCAATAACTTATTGAGAGTGTGCATGAGACAACATATAACTTAAAATCTAATAATTTATTAAACATAAAATTGATAAATGTTATAACAAACTTAGCTACAAATGTGAAGAAACATACCAACTTAAGTTGCATTGTGATTGTATATAAAATTAAATTATGAAAAACTAATCTCTTAACATTATGTTTAAAAATTTAGATTCTGTTTACCATAATTTGGTTTAAAATCATTGTACATATATTACAAAATATATTTTTATTTTCTCAAAATAAATTTTTAGTAATACAAACAATGGTTTTCATTTTAACATTTATTTGAATATAAAATAAAAATGATATTAATTCAAACTTTAGAAACTTTTTATTTTAGGGAAACAAATTAAGAGAAATTTTTGGAGTTTAAATGAGTGTTTATATGATGACAAGTGGTAATATTTGTTTAAGAATTTGACATGTGTCAAAGGGTGTTTAATATGATGACAAGTGGCAAAACCCTTTTCTTTTATTATATATAAAGATTTGAATAAATGGAGTTCCTTCATTTTTTAACATATTTCTTGAATCATGCGGAACACTCAAACCAATTTATATTTAGGATGTTCCGGATATGATTTCGTATATTTGGACAACGGCTTTTGTGTTTACAAATTTCACCATATTCAAATTGTGTATTTGGTTCGATTATCCGTTTGATTTAGTTGAAGGGTAGGCCCTAAAAAATTCATAACCGCATAAACAAAACCAAACAATCCGTTAATCAAACCGTTAAAGTGTAGGTTTCTTTCAAAAACCGACCTGGGTCCAATATAGTATATTGTTATTTTATTTTTCAAAAAAACATAATGTTTTTTGGAAATTTTGAATATATGTTGCAGTGTGATTATATATGCATATGTTTGATACAAATTTTATTTAACCAAGTCTCGCAAAGCGCGATCAAACCCGGTGGTCCGAGTATAATATATATGTTTAGTTCTATTCAAAACATCATAATTTTTTTATATTCAAATACTACCATTACGATATGCTTATTTTTACCCATGTTTTGATATAAATTTTTCTCAACCGGAGCGAGGCGCGAGTAAATGCTAGTTAATGTTATTAAAACGTCGTCACTCTAAATGTATTTTTATGTGCTTTTATGTATAGTAAAAAGTGGAAGCAAGGGTTTTATACTCCCAAAGATTTATAACTTATAATTATTATGAAGATAATTGATTTTATGAAAATGTTAATGAATAAAACCATTGAGAAGTCTTTTTAGAACTTATTCCCTTTTAAAATTAGATCAAACTAGTTGTTTACTTTAAAGTTTGATCAATTTAAAGATAGTTTTAGTTTTGTATCTAAATATGAAAGGGTAAAATGAATTGATGTTAAGGTCAAAAGAATATGTATTAGTTTAAAAATTCTATTAAAAATAACTGTAATTTAGATCTTGTTAATGTTATATACTTTTAGAATTAAGAATACCTAGAGACGTGTACTTAGCCATTGAGTCATCCACTCATGCTACTATTCCTACAAGGCTACAAGAGCTGCTTTATAGTAATATTTTTTTAATTAAAGTTTAACCAGCTCTTCCCCAATCAACTCAAGGTATACGGGTATCTTTTGATCCACACCTCAGGCCTTCCTACATCAATGGAATCCTCTTTTCGGACACCCACCAAGTTGTCTGATCTTAGGAGTTGTCTCCTCTCTGATGATCTTTTTCATAGGAGAAATCTTCTAGAGATACAAATAAATCAACTATTTCATCATAAATAGATTTTACTAATGGAAGAAGCGATTTTTAAATAGTTTATATTAAAACAATTAATTTCATCTAATACTATAACTAACATATAATTTTTATCGACTCCATGAATTTTGGTATTTAATTTGATTTAAGTTCGCGTAAAGAGGTAGGCTTCACTATTCTTCTTGTAAGAATCAAAGTTAGAGTTCCCTATTGGATAAAAGTATTAGAATATATAACTTATTTAAATGCTTATAAACACTTCAGCCTAAACATACTAGTAATATTTTTCTAACTTTTTTTTCAATAAATATATTGCAAGATCCTTAGACACGAGTAAATTTAAAACATCACGGTCCTTCGTGACATATATTTAACCCATCAATATATCTTTTATTAAAAATAATACCATGTCTTTTATTAGAAATAATACGATATGAGAAAAAATATAGCAAAACAGTCCACATGATATGCATGGCTACCATCTGAAGATTATGTATTTATAGAAATGAAAAATAGTTCAAAGGGAGTCATCAACCTCTCTCAATAATTATTGAAGATATTAAAGAAACGACGTATCTTTGGATGAAGTATAGATAAAAAAACGTGTGGAATTACTTGGGAATTAATGTAGCATAATTCTGATTTGGGGTATTTCGATGTAATTATTCTCTTTGCGACTTTCTTCTAGCTCCTTGCTGGAGAAAGTTTTCTTAGGTGCTGTTTGTTTCTGAAGAGGTAAAACGTCTGCAGTCTGCAGATCACATCTGCAGACATCTGCAGGAGAAGAGGTGGACCAAACGTCTGCAGTCTGTAAAAAAATGACTGTTTGTTTTTTAACATCTGCTGCGTGCTAAAATAAACTCAATCAACAAACTATTCACAAAACCAAACCAAATCACTAATCAAAACTACTGAATCAAGAGACTATTCACAAAACCAAACCAAACCAAACCAAACCAAATCACTAATCAAACTATTGAATCAATAAAGAGAAACCAAACAAAAATTCGATATATAAACTCCAAAAATCCAGAAGATTGATGAACAAGATTCATATAATACAGTGTAGAGTATAGCTTTAAAAAGTTAGAAAATAGTGTCGAATGAGCAAATAGAGAGAAACACACATGAGCAAAGGGATAAAGAGTTACCGGAGGTGATGATGATGGGTTCCTCCGGTGGAAATCCGGTGGAGATCGGCGGAGAGACGATGGTCAAAACAGTGTAGTACCAACCAGAAAGACGATGGGTGGCTGCAAAAGCGACAAGCGGCTACAGGCGGTGGGGAGGCGGCGCTGGCTGCACCGGTGGGGGCGGTCGGTTGCGACGGGGGTAGGCGACGGGGGGAGGCGACGGGAGCAGACCAGAATGTGGGGTGTGGGTATTTGGGGGTTTGGGGTTGAAATGTGAAGAAGAGGTGGGAAGATTTCTGAAGACTTTAGTCCACCTCTTCTTGGAGAAGAGGTCACGCAGACCTTTTTTAATGAATGTCTTCAAAAAACAAACACTCTGCAGACCATAAACGTCTGCCCGCCTCTTTTTGGCGCAGACAAAAGAGCTTCAGAAGCTCTTTTTCAGAAAAACAAACACGCCCTTAGTAATTTAGCATTCTATTGATGTGATTTCCTCTTGTTTGTTCCTAAAAAAAAAGAAATAATATGTTATAGCACCAAGATTCAAATACGTAATCTGATAGATAACTAAAAGCAACCGAATATTATCTAAAACATTATAAAGTGAGAGCATACCTCAAATTTGAAATGTCATCACATGATTCCGTAAGGGTAAGTTATAAGTATTTGCTTGGATAACACTAACAAATGAAATCAATGCCGTAGCTTTCACAATGCAATAACGTTCACCAATGGTATTTCATACTTTTTTTGTAATTCTATCTAATATTGTTTAAAATTATTTTGTTTGTTTTTGGTATTGTCACTTGACGTTACGTAAAAAACATCTGAATAAAGTGTTTGATAAAATATTCTTATTCTATTCCATCTCTATTTTATTCTATTCTTATATTATTTATATAACATATATATAGTTTGATAACAAAATATCTCCAAAATTATAAACAACTTTATATCAAATAATAATTCACGTGCAATCTTTAAACTTGCACATTTTTTTCATAAAATTTAGTTTCCATATCACTACAAGAAATGTCAGTAATAGCGGTGCCTATATTAGCGGCGACACGATTATTAGCGGCGACAGCAATAGCGGCGACACTATTAGCGGCGACATGTCGCCGCTATTGCTCGTCAATCCGTTTCCAATTTTTTCCAACAGATCTGACCGTTGATCGTGCAACAGATCTAACGGACAGGGGTCTTTAGCGGCGACTTTAGTCGCCCCTAAAGACATGTTTCCTTGTAGTGTATGTATAAGTGTTGCCATTAAAATGTTTAAGAAAAGCTGATTTTTACTAAACAAACAAATTAATTATAAGTTTTGAATATATTAATTAAATGGGTTGGTTAATGCGATGATAATTGTGTAAGTGATTGAAAGTTTTTCCAAGAAAATTTCATATTACTTTATTGTTCTTTTACCAAACTAAACTATAAAATCATCAGTTTTAGTCTATTTCAATATGACACTCCTATAATTAGAAGAAAAAAATCATATTTTAATAGGTGAGAATGTGAGATGCAGTGTGGGATAAACAGTGTGTTTAACTAGGATGTTTATAAATATCCGAATCCAAAACCGAATTCAAAATATTCGAAATTTCCAAAATATCCGAATTATTTTTTAAAAAAATTAAAATATAAAATAATTAAAAATAGTAAATATTAACTAGAAATTTAGATGTTTCCAAATATTTTAGATATTTTAATAAAAACTTCGGATATTCAAAAAAAATTTGATAAAAATATTATATTTTTATAAAATTAATTAAATAGCAAAATCCGATAAATTTTGACTATCCAATAAATTTTGACTATCCGATAAATTTTGGCTATTACAAGGAAAAAGGATTTTAGATTAAGAGTGGCATCGTGGAATGTAGGAACCCTAACTAGTAAGTTACTAGAGTTAATTGATGTGCTAAGGAAACGTAGGGTCCAGATAGCGTGTCTCCAGGAGACTAGATGGCGGGGGAGAGAGCAACACAGTGCAATAGTTATAAACTATGGTATTCAGGGTCTGATGGAACGAAAAATGGAGTAGGGTTTCTAGTTACTAAGGAACTCCAAGATAATGTAGTGGAGGTAAGAAGATACGATGATAGAATTATGCTGTTAAGAATAGTAATAGGGGATGAAGTAGTATGGCAGTAGTTAGTGCGTATGCTCCACATGTTGGACTAGGAGAAACAGAAAGAAAAAAGTTCTGGGAGAGTTTGGATCACGTTATGGGTGACATACCTAGAGACGAAAAAATATGCATAGGAGGAGATTTTAATGGGCATATCGGTAAGGATAATGACCACTTCCAGTTGGTGCATGGAGGCTTCGGGTATGGCCTTAGGAATGAAGGCGGTAAGGAGCTTCTTGACTTTGCAGTAGCGCATGACTTAGGAATCATAAATTCATTTTAAGAAAAGAGAATCGCACCTAATCACGTTTAGTAGCGCGGGAGACACACGCAGATAGACTATTTATTGACGAGGAGAGAAGATCGTAGCTCGTGGAAGGACTGTAAGACATCCCAGGAGAGACAGTTGTGACACAACATCATATGTTAGTGGCGGATATACGCGTGAAGAGACCAATTGTCCAACAAAACAAGAGAATTAGACATACGATCAAATAGGGCCAGCTCAAAGACGAAAACATCACCATTTTTAGAGATAAGGTCATACCAATGACCCATCCTGGACCATAGGAAGACGCAAACCAAAAGTGGGAGGCCATGGCAAATACGATCATCCAAGCAGCTAAAGAAACGCTTGGAGTTACAACAACGAGGACAGTCGACCATAAGAATCTTGGTGGTGGAACGAAAATGTACAGGAGAAGATACGAATTAAACAACAAAGTTTTAGAGAGCTTATACGCTGTAACAATGAGGAAGAACGCCCAGAGCTAAAAGATAAATACAAGGAGGCTAAGAGAGAGGCGAAGAAATCGGTGTCAGATGCAAAGAACGCGGCGTATGAGATGATGTATAAACGACTAGAGATGAAAGAAGGAAAGCATGACATGTTAATTTAGCCAAGGCAAGAGACATCAGAAGACAAGACCTGAGAATTGTGAAGTTATAAAGGCTGCGGATGGAAAAGTTTTGGTGAACGACAATGATATCAAGGGGAGATGGAAAACTTACTTCGATAACCTTTACAACATCAAGAACCCAATCAACACAACTGAGATAGATAATACAACCCAAACAACACAACAAAACAATTGCTATTGTAGAAGCATCACAGTAGAACGAAGTTACGAGAGCTATGAAGAAAATGGGAAGGGCTAAGTGGTGGGGCCAGACAACATACCGATTGAAGTGTGGAAATGCCTGGGAGATGAGGGGCTCAAATGGCTAACAGATTTATTCAACACTATCTTTACCACAGGGAAGATGCCGACCCAGTGGAGAACTAGTATCATAGTCCATATATAAGAAAAAAGGAGATGTTCAAAGTTGTGAAAATACAAGGGAATAAAGCTATTGAGTCACACGATGAAATTATGGGAAAAAGTTATTGACACGAGAATTAGACGGGAAACCCAGATAGCGTCAAACCAATTTGAATTTATGCCAGGACGCTCTACAACAGAAGCAATACACGCCATAAGGAGGATAATGGAGAAATACAGAGAAAGAAAGGGACCTCTATATGGTATTCATCGACCTAGAAAAGGCCTATGACAGTATTCCACGTCAACTAATTTGGAAAAGTCTACGACTTAAAAGGGTACCAGAGAGGTATATCAAAATAATCAAGGATATGTATGATGGGGTAAAAACATGTGTGCGAGCCCCGATCGGAGACACAGACTCATTCACAGTGGAAGTGGGACTCCACCAAGGATCGACACTGAGCCCATTTCTCTCACAGTAGTGTTGGATGAGATGACCAAGTCTATACAGCAGCCAGTTCCGTGGTGCATGCTCTTTGCGGATGATATTGTCTTAATATCGGAATCTAAAATGGTGCTTAACGATAGGCTAGAACAGTGGAAGCAGCAGTAGAGCGCAAAGGTTTAAAGATAAGTCGCTCTAAGACAGAATACATGCATTGTAACTTTAGTGGTGAGGTGGAAGAGGACACCCAAATCAATATTCAGGGTATGGCGGTCCCACAAACGTCTAGGTTCAAATACCTGGGCTCGTACCTACAGGAGACGGATGTAACATCCTGTATTTTTATGTTAATTAAAAGATAACGTCGTTTAATCTTGTAAGGACTATTGTTACCAAGTATGAAACTTGTGATGTTACTTATGACTATTTTCTGATTATTTATTTATTTAAACTTAATAATGTTAATTATTACTTAATAAATAAAAATATAATAATAATAATAAAAATAAAAATGATAATAATAATAATAATTATATTATTAAAAATAATAATGTTAATAATGATAATATTAATAATATTATTGAAAATATTTTGTATTAATAATAATTTATAAATTGATTTAATAAAGTCCAGGGGTTGTTTTTGTAATTTTTGAAACATGTTTTACAAACTTAAAACATGAAATAATAAGGTTTTGAAACCCCAGGGACCATTCTGTAATTATTTTAAAAACCACCCCCCCCCCCCGCCGTCAAACTCCCCCTCCGCCACCTTCTCTCGGCGATATTCTGGCCAAACCATAACACCAAAAATACGCGTTTTTAACCCAATTAAACCGTCCCGACAACTCCACATGGGAGATTCGAACCTAACCCACAACACAATTCGAATAATATGATCAGAGAGTGCGATCTAACCACCCACGTGACTGTCGGCCCCTTTTCCAGTAAATCGATCGCACTACACACTAAATTAATCAAATTAACCGCACATATACTATCATATATTTTTGTCTAATCTGTCCTAGTTTCCATTTACATCTGAAACAAATCCAAACACCCCCATTCGATCCTCTCCTCGGTCGCGGACCTGCATCTTGGTCGAACACCATCTTCGGAGCTGTATGCACTTAAATTTATTGAGGCTTTCCATCCCCAAGTTCATTAGATGCTACCTGCACAAATAATTTGATTATCATCATCGTTTGAATATCAAATCTGTGATACGTGTGTCGCGACTGCTCATCCTTCTGTGCTCATCAAATCCGAACAAAATTAGGTACATTAAATACATGTAAACACTCGCTTTTATGTGGGGATTAAAAGCCCCAAACTCTCATTGATTAACAGGATGAAATTGATGGTCAATTGAATCGATTTGGGCGATTTGGGAGTTAGGGTTCATACAAATTGAGAATGAGTTTCAATTGATGCTTAAAAGGTTTTTAAAACCAAATCAAACCGCGGCTGTATGCCTTGGTTTGCTGGTTCCATGCTCACTTCACCCACTTAGAGGTCACGGGTTCGAACCCGTGACCTCCAACATTTTTTTAAAACGTTTTTGTATCCTTAAAAATTGTATAAAAAATTCTAAAAATTATTGAACCAGTTTTATAAACTTTAAATATTTTTCTTTACATCAAATCAATATCTACAAGTTTATTTCTATAATATCTTAATATTTTATTTTATTTTATTAAAACAAATAATAAAACTAGTTAAATAATTTATAAGATAGACTTCAAAAGTTGTTTATCTTAACAAAACATTACAATTGGATATTTTCATGTTTTAGTTTACTAATTATTATTGTTTCAAATAATGAATGATTATTTGTCTCAAATAATAAATAATAAAAGTTTTATCATGATAATTGTTGAAATTTATATTTTATAATTTCATAAATTATTCTAAAATATGTTTCTCTTATAAAATATACTAACTAAAGGTTGGATTAATAATTTGTTATTAATCAAAACGTTATTCCAATTAATCTTAATAATTATAAAGTTTTATATATATTAAACCTTATCAATTTTCATACTTAAATTCATTCTTAAAATACTTAAACACACATATAAAATTCTCCTAATGGATCGGAATGCGAATAATTACTTTATAAATTTAATTACTCGACAAAACCTCACAATTCCAATTGAAACCCTAGTTCACGTCTAATTGTTAATCTTATTATCATACTTTAATCTTGTAATAAATATGTTTAGGTGCCTTGTAAAAGAATCCGTTGGAACGTCGTTTAATCCTTATTATCACCTTATACACCTATAGTCATGTGAGTTTTCCTTGCTCCTTTTACTTTATTTCACACCATTTTGGGGTGAAACATGATACTTATACATTACACACTTATAAACGTTTGAGACTTGTAAGCACTTGCAATTCATCTTTATATCTTGTCATGGTTATTGGTATGTTGTAAGTGATTATATGAGATACATAGTTTGTTACAATCATTAACTATTGTTAGCCTGGCGACGTCTTAGATCTTTGGGCCTGACAAGCCTATTTGGTGCTAAAGTCGATGAACTGCCGACTCCTAGGAGCCGTATGCTTGTGCACTAGGGAACCAAATACACTTAGCCAATCTTATATACTTGTAATCAAGTCGAGGTTTGATTGTAAAGATATGTGTTCTATAACCTTACTAGCTTATAACCTATGACATGAATTGCTACTTATAATCTTTTCATATTATGTATGAAACCTTGGAAACTCACCAACTATTTTTAGTTGACCTTTTATTTTTATCATGTTTCAGGTAAATCCCAAGTTTAAAGTGGTCTTTTGAAGCTTGCAATAAAACTAGGACGTGACCTAGTTAAATAAATGAAATGTTATGTATGTTTTGATATTTGCTTAAATGTATTTCATGATTGAGACTTATGTTGTAATTCCTGTTGAAACTATTAACTTGAATATTTACATTTAAACATAGCGTTATGTGGCTGTGAACAATCGTATTCCTCACGCCTCGACGATTCCGCCGTCTAGGTTGGGGTGTGACAGATTGGTATCAGAGCTCATAACTATAGGGATTTAGGTTATTAGAAATGAGGACCTAGACTATAGTTGCATGAACCTCATAGAAAGATCCTTATACTTTTGTGCTTACATATTGTTTAAATGCTACATAATGCTATGCCTTTTGTGCAATTTGATGCCTTAGCATAGGATTGCCTTATGTATGCTTAAAACTTAGACTCCCTAAACTTAACGTTGACTCTTTGACTCTCCCCGATAAATGACTTCCTAAACTTATTCTCAACAACATGTGGAATCTACACTTATCATCATGAGTTCAATTCCTTAGACTTTATGTCTAATCTATGAAAATCTCATCAAGGTTTTGATTTCATGAACCAAAGAAAATTTGTGTGACACATAGACACCTGTATTCTGGATTTCCTGGCAAAAGGCCTTCGGGCTAAGGCAAGCATATCGCATAAATCTCACTACGAGACCAGTTATGCTTACCTGGGGACTTCTGGGATGAGTGATAAACTATGTCAACATACACAAGTTTCTAAGGTAAATGGGTCAATTTACCTTGACGTGTCAACGATTCCAAATGGTAATGCGTTACCAAATGGAACCATCCTTTTGTATCTTAAAAATCGTTGAATCCTTGAACTAGTTATCATCAAAGTTTAAATACTTTCTCATTCTTAACCTAAATAAATCCTGTTAATATTAAACCTATCCTACAATTCAACTCTTACGTTTAAACGCTCAACGTGTAACGTGTAACAGTATTGAACTCGGCATTTCATGTAACTATCTTCTTATCTTGACCAACGTGAACATGGATTTCAATAGACCCAAAGATATTGAGAATCTAAACCGTATGGTCTTTAAAACTTTGAACCGTTACTTAAGATTCCAAAATCCTCTTAAGGATGTGTCCCATAACTAAGAACATGTAAAGCTGTAGATGGAATTCCTACATCTCGGGATACTTTGCTAACTGAATGATAATTTGTCACCACTTATAAGTACACGTGTCTTCAATAAGGTTATGGTCGATCCCATATCTCAAGAAGTCCTTGTATTTTCCTTTCGATTATGAATCGAATGTTTCACGTCTCATTTTGTGTTTTGTATTTCCTATCCTTCACATTCCGTTTAAACCCAATTTAAACTTTCAAAAATTTGAAAACACCACAACAAATTCTATTATCTCAACTGATCTTAAACTTGTAAAAATGATTTTCTCTTTTGATTACATTGAAGTAACTTGAAATTTCTGAATTTCTAAGTGATATTCTTTTCCTTTCGTTGTTAAGTCGAACCTTGAACCGTCTGCACCATAGGAGATGCAAGAGTTTGAAATCAATCTATGACTAAGAACGCTCATACCTCCTAAACAATTCTAACTCATCAAAACAGGGTGATTCCCTTACTTTGATAAATCTCTATTCGTTCCGATAAATGGTTACCAATTGTGTGTTTTATGAAATTTTATCCTCTGGATTAGGGTGATTACCTTATCTTGATGATTGACTCCAAGTATTCTCTTTGGAATGGCTTTTCACAAATGACATGATCTCACCAAAATAGAATTGAAACCCGTACTTTGGTGACAAATGTTAATCTTTGATTGTTTCCTTGTTATTATGAAGCTCAATCATCAAGATAGGCGTGAATTCCATACCTTGATGATAATTTCATTTTTATGGATTGTATTCTCTCAAATGAAACGATCTCATCAAAGTAGAGTGAATTCTGGATTTTGATGAAGAAGTTCATCCTGTGTATTTTGTTTTTGTAAAACTTCATCGTTAAGATAGGAGTGACTTCCCTTACCTTATGGTGAGTTACCTCGTCTTATTTCTGTAGATCCTCAATAATGAGTTGGGATCGAACTTTTTGATTGGTAAGTTAATGGTCATATCTTGGGAATACACCATCAAGTTAGGAGTGAAAACCACACCTTGATGACTATTCTCATTTCTGATCTTCAACTTACCATGGTTGTAATCAAGTGACGAGAAGCATGTAGTAACTTGAAGGGGGGGTGAATCAATGTTGGTGATTCGACTATCAAGCCAAAGCATGATCTCTGAACTAGACCCGATTGTTTTAGGTTGATTTGATTCCAAGCTTGAAGCATGTAAATACTTAAATCAAATTCTTCCCTTATCTTCATATTTGACTCGATCTAGCTACATCGAACCATTTATTCCTTACTTATAAACTTTCATTTGAGTTATCATTAAAACTGATTGCGTAATGATAGCTTCCCAAACAACCTTCCTGCCAAATAAAGACATTACAATTTGTGTTCATGGCTTGATGAACCGCGTGTGCAAGCCCTACTTGGAAAGCTACTTGTGTTTGCCTTTATCAGCAATATCCTGAATTATTTAAATTTTAATCCAATCGTGAACGCTATTTTCGTTGATCAATGCAATTCTTATTATTGTCATTTCTTGATCATCTTTGAACTCTTATAACAACCTCTAGTAATCTTTCTGAATGTCTTTCCCTTAAAACCACATTTATTCTGAAACCCATTACAACGATTTTCCTCATACTAAAGTTAATCTTTAATCTAACAAACACGATACATGTATCAACGTTACATTAATAACACTTTGAACCCTCATTGACATGAGTAAACAAGAATCGATCACTTAGAAACCGTAAAGTTACTTGCTTGAGAAGCTCTTATGAATTCCATCCAAAAACATCCGGAACTTATTTCTCATGTTCGTTAAGCCGAGTCCCGTATCGATTACACGACAAAATTTTTTTAACCATATTGAATCGTTTAGAATACAAACGTTTATCAATTAAAAATTTTAAAGGAATGACTTGCACACTTCGTCAAGGAACATATAAGATTATGAACGATGAAACTTAACAAACTTAAGAATCATGGTCAAACTTATTGAATTTAAACATTCCCCAGAGTGCACTCGTGAACACGAAATAACATCTAAGTCTCCTCATACCTTAAAATTTATTTCTCATGATTAAATTTCGGGACGAAATTTCTTAAAGTAGGGGAGACTGTAACATCCTGTATTTTTATGTTAATTAAAAGATAACGTCGTTTAATCTTGTAAGGACTATTGTTACCAAGTGTGAAACTTGTGATGTTACTTATGACTATTTTCTGATTTATTTATTTATTTCAAACTTAATAATGTTAATTATTATATAAATAATAATAATAATAAAATAATAATAAAAAAAATAAAAATGATAATAATAATAATATTATTATTAAAAATAATAATGTTAATAATGATAATATTAATAATAATATTATTGAAAATATTGTTATTAATAATAATTATAAATTGATTTAATAAAGTCCAGGGGTTGTTTGTAATTTTGAAACATTTTTTACAAACTTAAACATGAAATAATAAGGTTTTGAAACCCCAGGGACCATTCTGTAATTATTTTGAAAAAACCACCCACCCCCCCCCCCCCCCCCCCGTCGAACTCCCCCTCCGGCCACCTTCTCCGGCGATATTCCGGCCAAACCATAACACCAAAAATACGCGTTTTAACCCAATTAAACCGTCCGACAACTCCACATAGGAGATTCGAACCTAACCCACAACACAATCGAATAATATGATCAGAGAGTGCGATCTAACCACCCACGTGACTGTCGGCCCCTTTTCCAGTAAATCGATCGCACTACACACTTAATTAATCAAATTAACCGCACATATACTATCATATATTTTTGTCTAATCTGTCCTAGTTTCCATTTACATCTGAAACGAATCCAAACACCCCATTCGATCCTCTCCTCGGTCGCGGACCTGCATCTTGGTCGAACCACATCTCGGAACTGTATGCACTAAATTTATTGAGGGCTTTCCATCCCCAGGTTCATTAGATGCTACCTGCACAAATAATTTGATTATCATCGTTTGAATATCAAATCTGTGATACGTGTGTCGCGACTGCTCATCCTTCTGTGCTCATTAAATCCGAACAAAATTAGGTACATTAAATAATGTAAACACTCGCTTTTATGTGGGGATTAAAAGCCCAAAACTCTCATTGATTAACAGGATGAAATGATGGTCAATTGAATCAATTGGGCGATTTGGGAGTTAGGGTTCATACGAATTGAGAATGAGTTTCGATTGATGCTTAAAAGGTTTTTAAAACCCAATCAAACCGCGGCTGTATGCCTTGGTTTGCTGGTTCCATGCTCACTTCACCACTTAGAGGTCACGGGTTCGAACCCGTGACCTCCAACATTTTTTAAAACGTTTTTGTATCTTAAAAATTGTATAAAAAATTCTAAAATTATTGAAAACCAGTTTATAAACTTTAAATATTTTTTTACATTAAATCAATTTCTGCAAATTTATTTCATATAATATCTTAATATTTTATTTTATTTTATTAAAACAATAATAAAACTAGTTAAATAATTTATAAGATAGACTTTAAAAGTTGTTTATCTAACAAAACATTACAATTGGATTATTTTCATGTTTTTAGTTTACTAATTATTATTGTTTCAAATAATGAATGATTATTTGTCTCAAATAATAAATATAAAAGTTTTATCATGATAATTGTAAAAATTAATATTTTATAATTTCATAAATTATTCTAAAATATGTTTCTCTTATAAAATATACTAACTAAAGGTTGGATTAATAATTTGTTATTAATCAAACGTTATTCCAATTATCTTAAATAATTATAAAGTTTATATATATTAAACCTTATCAATTTTCATACTTAAATTCATTCTTAAATACTTAACACACACATATAAAATTCTCCTAATGGATCGGAATGCGAATAATTACTTTAAAATTTAATTACTCGACAAAACCTCACAATTCCAATTGAAACCCTAGTTCACGTCTAATTGTTAATCTTATTATCATACTTTAATCTTGTAATAAATATGTTAGGTGCCTTGTAAAAGAATCCGTTGGAACGTCGTTTAATCCTTATTATCACCTTATACACCTATACGTCATGTGAGTTTTCTTGCCCCTTTTTACTTTATTTCACACCATTTTGGGGTGAAACATGATACTTATACATTACACACTTATAAACGTTTGAGACTTGTAAAGCACTTGCAATTCATCTTTATATCTTGTCATGGTTATTGGTATGTTGTAAGTGATTATATGAGATACATAGTTGTTACAATCATTAACTATTGCTATCCTGCGACGTCTTAGATCTTTGGGCCTGACAAGCCTATTGGTGCTAAAGTCGATGAACTGCCGACTCCTAGGAGCCGTATGCTTGTGCACTAGGGAACCAAATACACTTAGCCAATCTTATATACTTGTAATCAAGTCGAGGTTTGATTGTAAAGATATGGTTTCTATAACCTTACTAGCTTATAACCTATGACATGAATTGCTACTTATAATCTTTTCATATTATGTATGAAAACCTTGGAAACTTACCAACTATTTTTAGTTGACCTTTTATTTTTATCATGTTTCAGGTAAATCCCAAGTTTAAAGTGGTCTTTTGAAGCTTGCAATAAAGCTAGGACGGGACCTAGTAAATAAATGAATGTTATGTTATGTTTTGATATTTGCTTGAATGTATTTCATGATTGAGACTTATGTTTGTAATCCTGTTGAAACTATTAACTTGAATATTTACATTTAAACATAGCGTTATGTGGCTGTGAACAATCGTATTCCTCACGCCTCGACGATTCCGCCGTCTAGGTTGGGGTGTGACAACGGAGAAATACACCAGCGATGTAGCGCGCCGTGTTCAAGCGGATGGTGCAAGTGGAGAGCAGCATCAGAGATCCTATGTGATAAGAGGTTTCCAGCAAAACTAAAGGGAAAGCTATACCGAGTGGCAGTACGTCCAGCTATGTTATATGGAACAGACGCTGGGCCATAAAGAAATCGCACGAGAACAAATAGAGGTAGCGGAGAAATGCGAATGCTGAGGTGGATGTGTGGTCCACAAGACTGGATCGGATAAGAAACGAAGTGTTTCGACAGAAGCTAGAAGTGGCTTATCGCAGATAAAAACGAGAGGGAAGATTTAGATGGTTTGGGCATGTCAAGAGGAGACCAATGGCGGCACCAGTTAGAGCAGTAGAGAACATATCTTAGAGGGTAGGAGGAGTAGAGGAAGACCTAGATTGACTTGGAGGAGGTAATTAGGCGAGATATGATACACTTGCACCTCTCTGAGCACATGATCGAGGATAGGAGTGAGTGGAGACGTAGAATTAAATTAAAGACTTTTAGTTCGACCTATAGGCAGGAAGGGTATTTGAAGTCTGGTTGCGGGACCTGATGTCTAAGTAGTCCATATCTGCCCTTTAACGGTGATTATACCTGCTCCTATGATATGTATGCTATGTGTTGTATGTTTATGTATACTGTATGCTAGTGTCGTATGATTTATTGTATGATGTCTTGCAATCGGTTGGCTTTTTCTATACTGTATGCTATGTGTTGTATGATTTGTTGTATGATGTCTTGCTTTCAGTATGGCTTTTGCTATCGAATCGGGGTCTCTTTGGAAGCGGTCTCTCTACCTAACAAGATAGAGGAAAGACTCGCCTACACCTACCCTCCCCAGACCCTGCTCTCGAGTGGGATATACTGGGTTTGTTTGTTTGTTTGTTTGTTTGATAAATTTGGCTATCCGATAATTTTGGCTATTCGTAAATTTTGAATTCCAATTCGAATAGCGAAATCCACCATCAAAAATTTTCGGAATTCTGAATATGAATACCCCTATGTTTAACACATTTACATGATGCAAATATGTATACCTTACTTATATGTGCCTAGAACTCTAGGTATATCATCGTTTTGATTAGACATTCTGTGTTTTTTACTGCAAATGCGTGTCAAATAAATGTGTAGATTTATTAAATGTTAAATTACTATATTGACCCATGTGGTTCAGACAGTTTAATCCTTTTAGTTAAAAAGAATTTTTTTAGAGTAAATACCATTTGCATCCCTAACATTTTCCCATATTAACCACTTGTATCCTGCATTTCAAAGTCTCGATTTGCCCCTCTAATGTTTCATTTTTTTCTCCATTTGAATCCAAATGACTAACGATGTCAAATTATTCTGTTAACTTTTATAAAATGACAAAACTAGCCTCA